>JARYHS010013630.1:171680695-171717778 GCA_031002005.1 Vandiemenella viatica | reverse complement strand
CAAGAAGTCCATTTGGATTCCGTATACATCCGCGTCCGTCAAATTAAATTTTTCATACAGCCATTCATGGAAGTCATATGCACGTGGTCTTGTCTCCTTTGCGTCGAACGCGAATTTCAGTGTATTCTTTCGTATCGTCGATTCCATTTTCCACTATCGTAACACACAAGCAAAGTTTTCACTGATACACTCACTGAACCTCGCTTGAGGAAAGTATCGAGCAACCGCACGCGACGGCGGCTCGATGCGAACTGACCACTGAGCCACCAGACCGCTCCGGTGTGATAATGAAGTTTCGTTAACAGCAACTGCAGTTTCCAAGTCTTTTGGAGAGAAATCGACAATAGTCGAGCGCCTCATGGATTCTATTTAAAAAAAAAAAAAGGAGAAATACTAAGCAGTTGTGTTAAGATGTAGGACGGCTAGTTCCTTTCCTCTGGGGCCTACAGTTTAACGTAGCTTATATGATCAAACACAACTTTTAAAAATTCCTGGCCCCGCCGTAATTTGAACCTGGGACCACACCCCGAACTGTTAAAATCAAGCGCTTTAGCCACTTAGCTACCAGACATATGTTCTTCGACAAAAGACGATATATTATCAGCATAAGCATCGACACATCAAAAACTTTATGCAGATGAGTATCTCTGATTTGGAATTGTTACTCTCAAAACCTGAACCGTTTATTCAAGGCAATACAAACCACAGGGTCGCAAGTAGCAATATCTCCTACGGAACGTTGACTGCTGACTAAGATTTCTAGCTAGTGGAGATTCCTATACTTCTTTGCTGATCGTATTTCGAATCTCGAAACAATCAATATCCAAAATCGTGCCAGAAGTTTTTGATGCTTTTACATCAGTTCTCCATGATAAAATACAGGAAAATTCAAAAGATATGATTAATAACTCATTCAAACTCAGGAATAATTTTGTTATTTGACTTATATTTTCACTCTAGAAATTCAGTTAAATTTATCAAATTCGATTTTTTTTAAATTTGATTTTGTGGCAGCACATAAACAACTGAGGTAACAGCAACAAGGAACAAGCTCCTATATTTTCTTTCATCTTTGCTGCTACTTTTGGAAACAGTCAACTTCAAGGAACTTTTATTTCTGTTGACATAAACAATGAAGAACGAAACAACGAAAGCTGCGTATTTATAATATATATGCTGTTATTGTTGATTCCTTTTATTTGTAAGGTTGTTTCGTTTCCTGTGCGAATACATCAGCATTAATGTTTGTCTATCATGTAAGCGTTTTGTTGGTTTAAAAGTTTCTGATAATATTGCCTGTTTCAAGTTTTCATACCTGGATTATTTCCAGTTGAGCATTTTAATTGACCAATGGTGGCTAGTCTATATTTGGTAAACGTCGGAATTCTATGGGGATTGAATGTGCTGTTTACATTGCCCTTGCACTTTTTTGCCCTATGTAGGGCTGCAACGCGCTTTGACTTATGTTATTTTGTTTCTTTTTTAAAATTTAATTATTAGTTATTCATCTAGTTGTTCATTCTTAAATAACTCGTTTTAATTAAATTATGTACGGGGAAAAATAATTCCTAACTTCTATATTAATTTTAGATTGGTAACTGCAGTCCGAAACTTTTATTATTATTATTGAGTTATATGCTCCAAATAAACGTACGCTATAGCGTAAGTCTGCCCAACGAATTTTTGTGATGGGCCACAATTTCGGTTCTATGTTTGCCTGCGAGACAACTAATATTTGCCTATGGTTACGATAGATATTTAAATAAAATAAAGGTACAAGTAACACAATTTAATTACAATCAAAAAAGTAAAAAACATCAATGAGACTTCTGGAGAATTATAGTAGTACTAGTTGATCCGTGCGACTATTTCGCACAGTGATCAGTCGTCGAATAATAATATAGTAAGTAATAACAGTGGTAGATCTTGGAATTTTTGGAGCCGAGGCAAAAGCTGTGAGACTGCGCCCCTTCGAACACCTAACATAAAATCGCCGGCCTTCAAACACATTCTTCCTCCCCACTGAAGTTGCCGCCCGCGACAAGTGACCTGCTTTGCTCCCATCCCCGCCTCTGTGTAATAATGTGGAAATAAGTAAATGCAAGTATTGATTAATGAAAGGTGTTTTATTTTGAAGAATAGTGTATCTTTATTTACAAAAATTCTTTATAAACAATGTTAACCGTTACAATGTGACCATCGTTTACTTTTTGACCGTGAATGTCTTTAACATAAACATAAATAATCAATGAATCTACAAACCCGTGAAAAAACAAAAGCCATGGTTGGATTAGACGGTGTGAGGTTAATGCAGGGAATGAGCACAGTTTTATAAAAGTTAATGATTTAGCGTTGGTAGTGTACTCGCCTAAGTGAGTTCCTACTAATTTTGCACCATTAATTAATCGCTGATTAGTGTTAAGATTTGATAATTGATATAATAATAATATTTTGCTTTAAAAAGCAATTTATTAGGTGGTAAAGCAGACGGATTTAAGGCGTTCAAGAATTCCATGGAGCACAATGGAAAGTTGTTTATTTCTTCATGTTGGACAGAATCAGAACCGACGTAAACGTATTCTTCTCCAAGTAATAAATTAGAAATGACATAATTATTACTTGTTCGACAATCATCGCTTTTTAGACATATAAACATCGTTCAATGGAATTACAAAACATTTTGTTCATTTGTTTCCGTAGTATTGAATATGGTGGTAATAATACTATCGTAACTGCAATTAAAAAAATTCTGTTTTTTGATCACTTCACTGTATTAATCTGTTTGAACTTCTAAATCACCGTTACCCAATTTAAGTAACCATTCAGTGAAAACGGGATCATCATTTCCCTCATATTTAGAGTCAACTTAAAAATTATGAGACTATAAGGGCGATCATTTAACTGTATTTTCGACGATGGCTGATCAGCCGGAATGCCTAATGGCTGTCATGTCAATAGATGGCACCTTCTACATTCTTTATGCAAAATGTTGTTAAAAAAAAGTTTTTCAATGAAATCATTAAACTATTTGTTTATTCCATTGGCAGGGAGCGTAATCTTCAAAATAATGTCTCATCATTAATTTTGATGAAGTATTAAGGGAGATATGGCATATTTTGAGACATACAGGATTGGTTAATTTGTTAGTGGAGGGAACAATCGAAGGTAAGGTAAGAAGGAATGGAGTGTTGTATCAAACCAGTCTAAAGACTGATGACAGTATAACAGAAAAAAATGGCGTACCGACAAAAAACACCTTTGAGAAATAATGTACATGGTAATTTTTGTTGAGTAATTAAATAATGGTTTATTGTCACAAGGATCGTGGAATGGTTGTATTATTTGAAACAGTGCGCCCATTGTCCGTTCGAAAGCGTAAAGAGTTCCCTTAATTCCCCAACGTCAATTAGATAGCTACTGGAACAACTGTACAGTTAGAAGGTTGTTTATTACGTTCGTTTGTTACCTGCGAAATTTATTCGCCTGAATACTTATAAATATCATAATCACAAAAATAGTCACCAAACCCATTCCTCTATACAGTGGTCAAAACATTTGTAAATGATTGTATTAAACTAGGAATTGTACCTAATGTAAATATGAAGAAACAGTGGAATGGGAAGTGGGGGCTGGAGGGGGGTAGCAGGTAGCCGGGACCTGGTGCCTGCGGGAAGTCCCGCGGGAAACCCTGCAGAGATCATAACAAGCACAGCAATCAATTTCTGCGGCTGTCCAGGCGGAAACCTTAAATTAACTCAGACTTGAAACCATAATTACGAGATACGGCAGTGCATCTCACGTGCTACTTAATGCTGGGTGGTGAAGTCGCACCGTACATCTTTTCCCTGATTCTCAAAGAACCTCTTTGAAAGTAGCTGTATGTGCGGAAACTGTGAAAAGCCAAGTCTTACATATCACAAGGAAAATAGCGTTAAAATGAGTTAAATCGTCTCAGATGACCAGATTTTGATTCTTTCATTTGGTAAGCCTTTACAGTGGAAACACTGCGTGAACGCTCTCAAATATTTCTCGAGAGATCGACAACACGAATCTATTCATTTCTTCATCACCATTTTATTTTGTCCAGCCACAATCTCATCTTGGTATATTGTTCATCATCACTGTACCTATCATTACGGTAGCGTTCCAGGCTCCGTAGTTTTATTCTTTCCATCAACAAGTCCAGTCTTCGTACTTTAGGTTGCTTCGGCCTCTCGCTCCTTCCATTGATTGTTTTGCCTTCTTTCCTCATTCTTCTGTTTGACGTTCCCGAACTATTTCAAATATTTATTTCTATTGCATTATTTTTCACTTCAACATTCTTCCTTACGTCTTCGTTTTTCATATTTCTCTGCATTTTCGTTTGAGTTGTCCCAGGTTAACATTCATGCTTCTTTGTCAACAACCAAATATGTGACGCATGTGTCGTTATAGACATGTAATTTGTCTGTTATTTATTTATTTTAATGGGTTTTATCCTTATCGACAAATTATTAATCAATTGAAACGTATACACATACGTCATGCGCTAAAGTAAACAATACACAGTGTAAAAAATCCCATTCTTTAAAATAAAAACGGTACAAACAGCTTAAAATGATCAATTTTACAATATGTACAAGGAAAACGGCAGAATAAATAAAATATGTTTTAGTCGCCCACTGCTGGATCTAAGCAGTCACATTGGGAACGTTGTCTGAGTCGTATTCGATCCAAGTGACTAGGGAAGTTACCATGGTGGAATATGCGTCTGGTAATGCACGTGATATAGCGCCTGTGAATGCCCCAGTTATGGTACCAAGGCTTCGCGGGAATAGTTGGTTGAAAACGACCGCAATTTGTCATGTACATCACGTTCTGGATTAGAATGGTTAAATTTCTAACATTATCAAAGAACATGATTGCAGTTTTACACACCTACTGTTTTTAATGTTTTGCTGGCTGTTTGCTTTAATTCATTTCACTCAACACCAATTTTATAGTACAAATCTCTTCCCCCTTGTCTTACCTTCTCTAAACTTATACTCATTCTGCATTGCTCGATCATACCGCTAACCTTCAACTATTACTCTTTTGAACTAAATTGAAGGAATGGAGCATCAGAACCAACTGCACAAAAGCTCAGAGAAATGACAGTTACATATCGATAGCGAAATGTGGAAAATTTATATGCTGTTTCTAATACGGACGCACAGTTTTTTTCTTAGATTTGTTTTCTGAGTCTTCAAGTTAGAAGGAAGAGTGAGAATAACGTACCAGATGAGTGGTTATGTGTCATTGTCACTTTGCTAAGTCTGACACGCTAGTCCTTTAAATAGGTCAGACTATCGGGGCTTGTCTAGTCGAGCTCAACTTTAAGTACCAATGGTTTCAGTTGATTCTATTACTCCTACGGTGCTTTATATATTGTTAAGAATTGAATTTATAATGAGAAATCGTATGTCCCTGAACTGATGCAGATCATACTTACCGTGCTGTAAAACTGAAAACGTATTTTATTTTTAAGCAAAAAAAAAAAGAGGGGGGATTTATAACTAACGTAAGTTTGAAATTTCCTGACTTTATTCCAGTTCATAAAATTTAGAAATACGAAATTTAGAATTTCGATTATGATATTAGATTCTTTTCCATTCTTTTTAATTTACTTATGTAAGATCATTTCAAATTTTCGTTAAAAACCTTCCAACTTTGGCACACGCGGCTTGCGATCGAAGACTTATTCGTAACATTACGCCAGTTCAACTAGTAAAGTTTTGATTTCACCTTATTCATTGCGAAGAAGTTCACCATAGTAAAAAAGTAATGTAATCCATGACTGTTGCCAAAAACACACATAAGCCTAACATTTTAAATAAATACAATTGATGCGTGACACTGTGTCCATAATAAATTCCAAATATTCCTATTGATAAGGCAAGTGACCGGAATCGAAAGATCTCCGGATCGCATACCGGTCTTGGTCGAAATTTTTACGGGTATTTGAACTGATGAACACCTATAACAGAATTTTGCTTTTCTCATGTGAAATACGCTAGGACGCTCCATAATTCTGATTCCATATTAAACTGCAGTTAACCGGGTTAAGTTTAGAAGCTAAAATAGAGGCAGATTGTTCAGCCTGTAAGAAACTTTGTGACCGGGCAACAAACGAGGGAAAGGCACGATCTCGGGCCAACGGATTCCAATGATAGTTGGCGTGGTGGTCCTGGGACACTCAAAACCAGGCCTTGAAAAGGTATTAAGGTGACTGCTTAATAGTTTTAAATGCAAAATTATATGATACAAATTTTTAAAAGAATCTTTAGTATTTACAACTATGCAAAAGAGAATCAGTATGAGTGAAGCACATGAAATACATCTTCAAACATGGAACAGGGGTGTCTTATTAAATAACAAAAGTTTAAATTAGTCTGTAATCTTTATCCATAAACTAAGTGTTTTTTAACAAAAACCCCAACCACTAGCAAAGAGATATATGTTTGGTTTATTGCAGTTCCAGCATGCATTAGCGACATTATTAGGGTTGTCTTTCAGTAAATACGTGACCCATGAAACGATTTTTAAAACCAACAGTGACAGTTCTTAAAGTGCCTGGCTGGATGAGGAAATTCTTAAGAAGCAAAGAATTAGGTTAGGGGAGCGTCCATAAACTACGTAGCTCCATTTTGGCCTCCTATGAAACCCCTCCCCCCTTTTCCGCGTGGCACGTAGCTTTTTTCCTTTTTGATTCCAGAATACATTTTGTACTGTTTTCTCTTGTAGAACTGTCGTAAGATATATACGGAGATAATTAAATTACGGACATAAATGTTCACATGTCGTTATGTGTTCTGTACCTTATTTTGACTGTGACAAATAATATGAATGGGTAACTGGGTGGCAAGACTAAGAACCCTCCCCACGTAGCCAAGTGTAGCTTTCCAGCCAACCCCTCACCTCCCTAGTAAATGAAATACCAAAGGAAGCTGTACAAGTGGAAACGTGATTTTCTGGAAACTTAAATCCGAATGGTCCCCACTCGAATATCAAGCCCCACATTAACTGTTCATCCATCTTGCCTGGTAAACAAGTTTATTAGGTACACCTATAAAAAAAGTCTTATTATTTTAAATTGGACCTGTTGCTTGTAGAAGAAGTATCATTTGCAAATAATTTCAACTGGTCAGGACGTTTTGTTGTTGTTGTTGTTGTTGTTGCTTTAGGGCGCGTCGACAGCGGGGTCATTAGCGCCCTAACAATTACCAGCCTAAACTGTGGCTTAAAAAAAAGTATTAAAATACTGTCTGCATGGTCGACTGTAGTTGTTGTTGTTGTTGTTCGGGTTTTAGGGCGCGTCGACGACGAGGTCATTAGCGCCCTAACAAAAACCATGCATGACAACGTGGCGAAATTGCCGTCTGTGTGGCCGACTGTAAAGGGGTCGGCCACAGAGACAGCACAATAAAATACTAACATATTCACTAAAATACCGTCTGCGCGGCCGACTGTAAAGAGGTCGGCCACACAGACGGCAACATAAAATATAAAACTGTGACTAAAGTATAAAAATAACATACATTAACTGGTTGGCTGTAGATGGGCCAACCAGGTTAAAAAACAAGTTAGATGGCTGGCTGTAAAAGGGCCAGCCATATAATCAGTGTCTCAAATAAAAAACAGTACTTGGATTGGTGGTTGTAAACGGCCACCAATCCAATCTAGAACCTAGGCCGATCTGCCCAAAATTTTTGGGACAAGACCGGCCAAGCAAAACTTTAAAACCTTAGCCACGTTGTCACGGTCATCGCTTAAAATAAGGGACAGATCGTTGGCTAAGCCAACGTCTGCCCTTAGATCTAAAAACAATACACATTCGGTTAAAATGTGGCGTACCGTCAAAGGTACGCCACAAGCATCACACTCCGGAGGGTCCTCTCGGCGGAGAAGGAAACCATGTGTCAGAGGGACAGTGCCCTATACGGAGGCGAGTCAGGAAACCTCATCCCTCCTCGCCCGCTGGAAGGAGCTGCTCCACGGCTGAACGGTCGGTTTGACCTGCCGGAGCTTGTTATGCTCAACTTCCAGCCACCTGCCTCTGCCAAACATCAAAAAACAAATCTCTTCGCCGCCGAGGCAAGGTCTGACTTTGGGACCGGGTCAAAGTCGATTCGGACCTTGTCACAGGCTAACCTTGGCAGCTTCATCAGCTGCCTCGTTCCCCCTGATTCCCACATGGCCTGGTACCCAGCAGAATACCACCTCCTTCCCACAAGATTGGAGGGAAAGGAGGGCGTCCTGGATGTCCTGGACTAGACGGTCTGCTGGGTACATAGTTGCTAATGCCTGAATGCAACTAAGGGAATCACAGCATATGAGGTACTTCTTGTCACGGCGTGCCTTCATATGCTGGAGCGACTTTAGCAGGGCATAGCACTCCGCAGTGTAAACACTGCACCTGCTATCCATCTTGTATTTGTAAGTCGCTCGAGGGAACACTACTGAACAGCCTACACTGTTAGCCTGCCTAGACCCATCCGTATACACCGGGGTGAAAGTGTGATATTGATTTAAAATATCAGTAAAAATATTAATAAAAACACTGTCAGCGGTTAGCAGTTTGTTATGCCGTGACAGTTCTAAAATTAATCTGGGCCTCTTTAAAAGCCAGGGAGGGGATTTACTCCAACCCTGGCGATAAAAAGAGGGAAGCTCGAATCCGTAATGTTCTAAAATAGCCTTCGTACGGTAGCTGAACGGTTTAGTGGCTCTATGCCGATTGGTATAGAGCCGCTCGTAGCTGGGATGCAGAACTATGTCGTACACGGGACTGCCAGGTGTTATGGCAATATGTGTATAGTGTCGCACCATGAGGAGTTGTCGGCGGATGGTAAGTGGTGGCTCGCCCGAGTCAGCACAAATGCTGACAATAGGGCTGGTGCGATATGCACCCGTGGCGAGCCGAATTCCTGCATGGTGGACACTATCCAGTATCCGAAGATAACTGTCCCGTGCCGAACATATACGATACAACCATACTCGAGACGCGACCGTACAAAGGCTCGATAAAACTGTAGCAGGCAGGAGCGATCAGCGCCCCACGACTTGCCGCACAGACATTTTAAAATATTAAGAGCTTTTAAGGCCCTGGCTTTCACATCTTTGAGATGCGGAAGCCAGTTAAGCCTGTGTCAAAAATGAGGCCCAGAAATCTAACTGTTTCAGTAAAACTTAAAATGGTGTTCCTCAAGGTAAGGTGAGGCTCAGCTAAAAGACTTCTGCTACGAGTAAAAAGTACACACCGGGTTTTCTCGGCAGAGAATCGAAAACCGGTGTGCACTGACCATTCATCCAGCCTGTTCAGCGCGAGTTGCAGCTGCCGCTCTGCGCTTCTCAGGCTGGACGATGCAATAAAAATTAAAAAATCGTCCACATATAAGGAGAACCGAATGGGACTCCTTATAACCATGGATATACTATTGATTGCGATAGCAAATAGGGTCACGCTTAAAACTGACCCCTGAGGAACACCGTTTTTCCTGTATAAAAAGATCAGACACTTCGCTACCGACTCGTACCGGAAGCAACGACCAGATAAAAATGATTTTAAAAAATGAGGAAGGTTACCCCTAAAACCCCATTCATGTAACTGTTTTAAAATAACATGTCGCCAGGTAGTATCGTATGCCTTTTCAAGATCGAAAAAAACACCCACAAGGTGTTGGCTGCGGATGAACGCATCCTGTATTGCCGCCTCCAGGAGGATCAGGTTGTCCAAGGTGGAACGGAACTTCCTGAATCCACACTGAAAGCGGCTCAGAAGATTAAGGGATTCAAGACACCAGACGATGGCGGCGATTCACCATCCTCTCCAGTGTCTTACCCACGCAGCTAGTCAAGGCAATACTACGATAACTACCTGGCAACAATTTGTCCTTGCCAGGTTTTAAAATGGGAATTAATGTTGCTTCTTTCCACGAGTCGGGGAAGTGTCCTCCGGTCCAAAATATCGTTAAAAATATCTAGACGGTACTTTTTAGCATCCTTACTGAGATGCCTCAGCATCTGGTACTGGATCAGATCAGGCCCTGGAGCTGTGTCATTTTGCGCTGTTCAACGCTGACTCCAGCTCCCAAGATGTAAATGGGCAGTTGTAGGCCTCTGTATTTGAAGAATCGAAGCACGGCGGGCGCCTCTCGGCAGCGACTCTACGTCGCTGAAACCGAGGGTCAAAGTTGGCTGACGAAGTGATGGCGGCGAAGTTCTCCGCCATCAGCTGCGCTATGCTTCGTTCGTCAGTAATAATACGTCCATGATCCAGTAACGGGAGTACCTTCCAGATATACGGCGAATGGACTCCCATACTTTCGACGAAGGTGTGGAACGATTGATAGTGCTCACAAAGTTCTGCCATGACCTCTTCTTACTCTCCTTAATAACACGGCGCGCCTTAGCTCTGGCATACGGAACGCTGCCAGGTTGTCGGATGTAGGATACAACCTAAAAACGACGCAACGCCCGTCGCCGACCCTGGATGGCGGAACGACATTCATCGATTCCACCAGGGGACGGGCGTCCTTCGCAGCGTTCCGGAGCTCTTCGCATGGAAACGTCAGCTGCACGGTGAATCACTTCTGTCAAGTGATCCACCTTCTCCTGTATACTGCCACAGGGTTGCAGTTGTACAGCACGGCAGTAGAGCTGCCAATCTGCACAACTGACGTTCCATTTACGTCGGTTATTTCCTCCTCCACGTTCACACTCGACGTGCATCCAAATTGGGAAGTGGTCGCTACCATGTAGGTCGCGATCCACCTCCCACTGCACGGAGTCCGCAATTGAGGGGGAACACAAGGATAGGTCAATGGCAGAAGACGTACACGGTAGCAGCGGTGAAATGAGTCATTTGCCCTGTATTCAGGATACAAATTTCCTCCTGCTCTATCAATCTACCACCACTCGGCCCCTGGGCAATCGTGTGGAACCCCACAACGCACTGTGCGCGTTGAAATCTCCTAAGAGGAGAAAGGGCCGAGTGAGTTGTCGTACGATGCCAGCCAGGTCGTCGTAGCCGACTGACACACTGGGTGGCAGATAGACAGAGCATACGGTCAGTTGGATTGGACCGTGTATTTTCACCGCTACTGCTTGTAGATGAGAGGTGAGAGCAATGGGTTCGGAGTGGACAGTGTTCCGAACAAACACGGCCACTCCGCCCTTCGCTCGATCACCCTCGGTATCGTCCTTTCGGAATATGTCCATAACCTCTTAGCACTGGCTGATGCTGTGGTCTAAAATGTGTCTCCTGGAGACTGAGACACAATGGATTAGACCGTGCTAAGAGCTGGACTTCCTCTTTGTGAGCCTGAAAACCGTTTACGTTCCACTGAAGTATGGGAGCCATTCTACCTATTTAAAATCACCACCCCCCCCCCGGATCGGTGGGTCTTCCTTTGTTGATTGCTGAGGAACGGAACAAGGTTCGTCCACCAGCATGATATCGTCTTCGGTGTCCGAAGACGATTTTCGTTGTGAGGCCTCGGAGTCATGCGACTCTTCTTCCGCCGAGGCCCGTTCCCCTTCTTCTCCTTTCCAGACGGGGATCTGGGAGGAGAAGTCGGAGGGGATTTCACAAACATAGCGGGGTCCGTCAGCTTAAATTTCGGACCCCTTACCTTTTGCACTGTTTGCCATCCGCTACCGGCAGATGGCGTTGCCGTTTTCACTTCTTTTGCAGAGGCTGTTTCTGCTTTTGGGGCCGCTTCTGCTGTTGCAGAGGGGCCCACAGCTGTAGCGGATGGCAGTGTCTTTGCTGGTGGACTTACGGAACCTGCTGTCGATGTGGTCGATGTTGTCAGAGTATTGCTACCGACGTGCGAGGTCCTAGGTGTAATGACCTTGATGGGTGTGGCACCACATCTGCACTGACATGAGCACATTGGACTTGTGCCCATGTCCGCAACGGACGTCTGGGTAGCAATACTTTCTTTCCTGACGGGAGTTGATAACGTCTTCGCGAAGCTGGTAGCGGAGACTGGTGGAGCCAGAGCCTTATATTTCTTTTTGGCTTCGCCATAAGAAATCCGCTCTTTCGTTTTCAACTCCTGTATCTTTTTTTCCTCCAGATACAAACGACACTCTCTGCTCCAGGCTGGATGTGCCCCGGAGCAGTTCACACACACCTGTGGGAGCGTGCAGCTAGTGCCTGGCTCATGAGCCGCCTTTCCGCACTTCCCACAGGTGGGGTTGCCCTTGCAGGTCGCCGTCGTATGACCGAACCGCTGGCACTTAAGCAGCGCATTGGGTCCGGTACATACGGGCGAATATTCAAGTTCAAATATCCTGCTTGATGTTTTTGGGCAACGTTGGAGTGTCGAACGTCAGGACGAAGGTGGCTGTCTTCTCGAGACTGCCGTTAACCCTTCGCTTAATCTGACGAACCTCGACCACATGTTCTGTTGACCACTCCTTAAGGAGTTCCTCGGTCTCTAAATCCATAAGGTCCCTGCTGGTGATGACACCCTTACTTGAATTTAGAGTTTTATGGAGTTCGCACTTCACTGCGAACTCCCCGAGCTTCTCGCACTTAAGGAGTTGGACAGCCTGCCTCTGGGTGGATGTTTTCATAAGCAGTGTCCCATTCCTCAGCTTTTTTACAGATTTGAGGGTACCCGCAATACCCTCTAAACCTTTCTGAACATAGAATGGAGAGACCTTCTCAAAAGATCCCTCCACCCTTGTCATAATAACGAAGGCATTGTCAATGTTACAACCCTTGCTGTTACTATCTACATCCGGGGAGGGCTTTCAACCCTAGCCCGTTTGTAAGAACTGGGTGTGTTTTATTTACCTGCGACACACCCGGGCCGCAGGGGTTTTTGGGTTTTTTTGTGGAAGGAATTTTTGTTCCCACGAGTAAAAACCACTTAAAAAAGAAATGCTTGTACAACAGGGGTGCGCAGGTGCCCCTGAGGTCGCACGTTAGCGGGTGGTTCGCCTCACCACTCATCCGCCTCCTCGGCACGTGTCCGACCTTGAGGTTGAGGGGTTTTTTATAGAGGTTTGTACCGTCCTCGCGATCCGGGCGATGAAGCCAAGATCCCCGTTCTCCTAGGCACACAATGTTCCACCGCCACGCCCTACGGTGGTCGTTGAAGCATGGTAGGAGTTTACGGTGTGGGAAACTTGCGGCGCTCACAAGTTTCCAGCTCGGGCACCGCGGGTTCGCCAAACCCGTACCTGGCACTTGCGTACCAGGCCCCTGCGGGGCAGGACGTTTTGGATGGATGGTGAGTGTAGTTTTAAAAGTCCAACATTTACTGGAAAAGCTGTTTAAAATATGTACCATAGATCCAAGGGCCTCGTAATCTACTTTCAACGCGTGGTCAATGACCTCGCACTAGGCTGTGCTGAACTACTTTTGCCGTTATCACGATGACACATGACACTCGTTTGCTGGTCTAACGGACGTAGTAACCATGACTACCACAAAAAGTGGATTAGTATTGACGTTTCATATCTATTCACACAGCTACAAATGCGCAAACTGATTAACTATACGTGTACATAAATTTTGCACTTTTCACAAATTAATGATAGCTGTCACTACACTTCCTTGGATTAGATATTAATTAATGACCCTGATATTCAGTAAGAAGTCTTATCAGAAAGGACTGTTTAAATTCACAGAAATACTAAGAGGTACCACATCCAATATATCTAAATGACTTTGTTAACGATTTAAAAAAATATATATAAAAAAAGAACGTACCAGTCGAACATCGCGCAAGATTCTGTACGCCAGTGACACTAACAGATGTTTCGTATAAATCAAGTCAGACGACAGTCCTAAGAATCATTATTTGATATATTTTCAGCTTAGGTGGTGGACTAATTAAGATTACTAATAACAAACCCCCCATAAAATAATTTTACAACATTTCAGATACGATATTCGGCTGTGGGTTGCAAAACACACAACGAAGCACATTTAAGGTCTCAAACTTATACCGCATATGGAGACAGACGAATACACAGACAATGAAGCTACAGATATAAAATGATAAGCCCGAACATTATGACTACCTATAGGGATGTAACGGAGCTTGACGTTTGGATATGGTTTTACATTTGTTTCGCCACTTTTTGTTGAGGACACCAACAGCACTCCTCGAACACCCGACAAGTAGTGCAGTTTCCGAAATGTTCGTGTCGAGCCTCTGGGCCATCACAATCTGCCCTTGGTCAAATTCAGATAGGTCGCACGCCTTCCCCATTCTTAACACGGATAACACTCTCACCTACACTACATGCATCGTGTATTTGTCTGACTATGAGTCATTCCTCGTCAGGTGACTCTGCTATCGCTGGAGGGGTTTATATCGATAGTAGGTAAGTACAGTAGGGTTATAACAGAAGTCATCTTTGCGGATGCAGATGTGGGTGCTCAGTGTTTGACACCCGCGGATGGGGTTGTTTTACGGAAGCGGATGTGGTACCAACTCCCTCCAGCTGTTATCCGTGTCAAAGGCGGACATACCGGCTATTAAACGATCATAATGTTCTCGCTAATCAGTGTAACAGCTCCGTTAAATTTAAAAGGTCGGTTTGTTAGAAGTACAGGAGAGATTGAAAACATGCATTTCCTGAGGCGATTTCATGTTAGTTTTAAATAACGAAAACGTTTTCATGTTTAAGACTCATTTTTTATTCAACTTAACGAATCAAGCTGTAAAACCTCTGCGGCTGTGAAGATAAGTGGATATGCACAGCACACTTTTTGATATGAGATTTACACTTCTTTATATGTTCTCTTCTAGTCGTCATTCCGTTTAATCTTAACAGCTGAATAGGAAACCGTAGAAAGTAATGGTGCTCTTGTCCGTAATTCAAATTTTATAAAATTTGTCTGGCCAGTGGACATGTGGTAATGTTTCGTTCCAGATATGTTAACACTAAAAAAATTACGGTAAATTTCAGTGTCCCTTCCAATTGACTTTTAAGCTGATGAGACAGAAGATTCGACGAGCAAAAATCATTTATCAATTTCCCTTGAATGTGTTCGGGGAAAATGCAGTAACGTTGTGTTGTACAGGGAGATTTGTAATGTTTTCGAAATTAGGATCATAGCAGAAAAAGTATAACTTTATAGAAAGAGTAAAAGGGAAGGGAAGGAATGAAGTTTAACGACTAAACAAGATGTACAGTAAGCAAGAGGTGTATTGCTGTCATCAGACAGATCGTAGATACGCCGATTACTGCAGCCTCGAAAAATGTGAACTGACCAAACATCAGGAAGCATACTGAGCTTGTGTTGCATATACGTTAAACGAAAACAATTAAGAATGACAAAGTTTGAAAATCTTGTATTTTCTGAGACAGTTTGGCTTGCACAACAGAAACAAAATAAATGATACCCAGCACGCTGCGACTATGAGCGTGTGACATTTATCAGAGGAATTTCAGCATCTCTCGCGGTTAGCAGTAATGAAAATACCTCTGGAACGTCTCTGAAGGGGGGGGGGGGCACAACTTTTTTGTTTCCTTCTATAGAGGCTCCACTGGCTTTGACATGAGGGATGCGCCTGAGAATATTGTCGGAGAGGAAACGATGGGAAACCGAGGGAGGCGTATTATTTCTTAATAACTGCTCTTCGGGAACATTATGTCTCCTTTAGGCAAGAAGTCTGGAGATGGAACCTCGAGATAAATCTGTTAAACATATTTATGAGCTGGGCGTGGACTGCCTGGGTGGGACTGAGAACAACGTGGCCACCTGCTGTTCGGAACTTGATGGCAATCTATCACTACCGTGGATGAGTGGCTGTCTTTCTGCATATACAGCAACATCACGATAATATGTTCTATGTCATCTAAAATTCTCGACTGTTTAAATTCGCATTAGAAGAATACACATCACTTTGATACTAAGTTACTGTTTGTTACTATAGTCGTTACGCATGTCTCACTACGTGTGTAGTAAAAATAAAGAAGTTTGTTTGAAGTTGAAGAAGTCTTCCATTTTGCCAAACGTAAATTAAGCGCATAAGTTCGTCTACTGCAGTACGTTTTTAGTTACCTGGTTATTTTAACCACTATTTACCAAACAAAAGTTTTGCTGTGAGATGTTTATTTGTAAATATTGAAAGTCCTAATTGCGTATTAAATGAGTAAGAGAATAACAGAATACATGACTTTGAACTGAAATGTCTCGGAACAATAACCTCCTATCGATCGGTTTCATAGCACCGTCAGGTTGTGCATATTCGTATGTTTCTAATATTGTTTTCATAACTGTATCTTTTGCGATTTAGTAGTTTTGTCTTTCATCAATCAAGTATAGTATCTCCATCGTTTCTACGGATTTCTTCTGGCTGTTGATTTCTTTCCTAGTATTTTTTTCCATATTCTACGCTTTGACAAAGTCGCGTTCTTCTTCTACCATGTTTCCGTCACTATTTTCAGCTATTATCATGGTGAAAATATTTTAGAAACTTTTTCCAACTTCCTTCTTTTGCATTCTTATATTATTAGGTTCTATTCCATTGTTTGGCTTCTTTTGTTCAATTTCATTAACGCTAGCCCACTTTTAGTTTACGGTAAATTGTTTCATAGAACTCTGAATGAAATCTTATTACCGACTGCAAACCTATGTTTAACTACTGTAAAGTATATTTGTTCAATTCGGGTGAAACTATAAAATAAGCGCTCATTGAACATTCAGGATATCATACTTTAATGACTTTGATTCTTTAAATTTCGAATGTAACTTCAGGTGTATAGTATTCCAACTTCTTTAATCTCCAGTTACGGAACTAAATGAGAAATTTAGAACGAATTATACAAAATTTCTAAATTTCCTGTTCGTAAATCCCGAAAGAAAGAGATCAGATAAAAAGCTACTACTATTATCTGCTATCTTCGAATTAAATACTCTACAAGAAAGATTGTTTTCGCGTAGGAACAGTTCACAGACAACTTAACCAAATGCAGTAATTACAACGAGGTCTCGGAAACTTCATCTTGCTCTTACAACAGAGTTCCTTTTTTTCCGTCTGTTATATTGCTTCTATTGCATTCAAAGTCCTAAACACCGAAACAAATTGGTGAGTGGTAGCACTCGGGCCAAGCATTCGGAAGAACGCTTCCTGCCTTACAGTTTTCGGTTTTCCATGGTCTCATAAAAACCCTACTGGTGAATGCGGGGACAATTCCTTCGAGTTCTTTGTCACCAGTCGCCTCCCTCCTGGTGACGGAGATGTCCAGGCGTAAACCCTGGGAAAAAAATCCTCAGAACGTTCCCTGGTACTATTCTGTGACGCTTGCTACGCGTGATCGCATTGTGCGGTGAGCCGGCAACTAGTGGCGCTGGAGGACCTCTCGAGGCTGAGGACGTCAGCCGCAGACGCTGTGGAGCGCACTCCTGCTAATTGCGGCGCACCCTCGTCACCTGCTGCGCGCCTCATCGACAGCCTGTGCCACCAATGCTTTCTAGCGGACTTTTCACACAGAAAGGTGCCAAAGGTGGAGGACAACTTGAGGGACTCTATTCCGCTACCCCGATTTGTAACCGGGTGTTGACCATTTCCAGTCTGGAATCTTTTACCTCAGCGCTAAACTCGACAGGTAAAAAAATGTAAACAAAGGCGAGCATAACGAAGCAGCGCCACGATACAGGCATCCAGCTGCGCACAGTCTCGTTAAATGGAATATTTTGGAAATACTGCCACAATAAATTTGTATTTTTCACTCACCCCATAATCGTTTCATTTCGGTGACACAAAGTGGGATATCTATAGCTAACTTGTCTCATAACTCGACGGTCCTTCTGAAAGAGGCATAATAAGCCTGTGTGTTAGAGGAACTCCTGGACCTGCAGTTTAGACAGGAATACAAAGCACGGAACTATCACAGCGTATTTCTCTTACACGTAACATAAATTTTCTGAGGTAAAGGTCAGATTAAACAGCGTGTAAAATTTACGGCAAATACTAGAAATATAAACATCCTCTTTCGCTTTTCAACGCAGACTCCCGACCACTTAATCTTCCGAAGTAGATTATAAAACTAAGATTCAAAGTTCTATAAGACAGCGTAATGATAGATTCCTAATCTTGTTGGCAGAAGAATTTCTAATTTAAGTGAAATAAATCGCATTACTTCTGTAATAATAATTGATAATGTATGAATACCACCCTTGAATATTCAGAACACAGTCCTTGTCAACATATTGTGGGAGACTATATTACCGTCTCACAACTATACATAACTATGCTAAAATACTATACTAAAATCCAAATACAAGAAATATGTATAACACACTAGATGGAAAAATTAAATTTTATTCACTTACATAATATAGACTACCATTTGATCTACTGTGACTCTCGCGTCTAAAAGGTTTCGTATTTTTTGCAGATAAAACATGGCAGCGTAACGCCATTGTATCAAAATTGAAGATGAGTTGTTTTTTTCGTATCTTCGTTAAATAGATTCTACGTGATCTGTTTCAGAATGTTTCCTATATTATTGTGCAATTGTAGAATAAAATACGGCGTGTGTAATGATAAAATCACAGTACCATTACACATGCAAGTGTGAATTCTTATGTCATCAATTTATTCTCTCAGCTAAAATAAATAAACAGAATATGGCGTTATTGACTGGTGTTCCCTGCCGGGTGACTGTTTAAATTTTCTGCGCAGTCCTTCCCAGTCACATAAACTAACCCGTTAATCCTAACGGTTAAAGGGAACCTCCTGTTCACGTTCAGTCGTTATCATGAAGCGTCCTACCGTACTTCACATAGTCAAGGCAAAGCTATGGCGAGGTGATGTCCAGTTCAAGGGGAAATAAAATTTTCTGAACCAACGACTTCACGAATCACTACTTTCTTGAGGAAACAAAACAGTATATGGCTACGGCGGAAAGCTAAATTTTTGTGTTTACTCTCTTCCTTTATAACTCGAGATGCAGCACATATGGTGTTCATACAGCACAGGTACCACAGAAGTGACAGAACATTTAATTACAAAGGCCTATTTACTACGACGGCCTGGAATCCCCGACTACGGCAGTAAATTCATATTGCGATCTCCTAGCACCAAATATCAGGGAGAGTTTTCTTAAATGTGCACATCTGACACTAGTGATGTATGTCAATGCTAGCACCGAAATCTTATAAACATTTTTTAATGACGGGATTGTTATGAGATTAAATTGATGCAAATGTGGAATTGGAACAAATTTTCATTAATCGGTATAGCACCAGATTAGGAAACAAGAAGATGTAATATTCGTAATTGTGGAAACAAATCTAAATTTGGGTTTCTTCCTGTGACGTCATTCGTGCCTTTCTTTTTTTTTTTTTTTTTTTTTTTTTGTAACAGTTTAACGTCCCTTTTTAACAACGTGGTCTTTAGAGACGGGAAAGGATGGGGGCAAGGAATGGGAAGGAATTCGGCCATGGCCTTTTGAAGGAAGCATCCCGGCATTCACCTGGAGTGATTTGGGGAAACCATGGAAACCCCAAATCTGGATGCCCGGACGGGGATTCGAACCGCCGTCCTCCCGAATGCGAGGCCAGAACGCTATCCGTTACACCACCACGCTCGGTCGTGCCTTTCGACAAGACGAACAGCGAACCAGCCTCGTTACAAATGACTCTTTACAGGCGTTATATTGATGTAGCCAGACTTTCCCGGTGTGTGATTACAACAAAATCTTCATGAGTATGCGTCAAATTGTGAAGTGTGTGTGAAAAAAAAAAAAGAATATTTCCATCGCCAGCTCCGTACCTTCTTTAGGTGTGAATCTTGACACTTGAAGACAACGCAGCTAGCCCTCTAAATATAATGTTTTTACAACACATTCCGGCGTTACACCCTCGAAGATTTCATTTAAATGAATATTAAGCTAAATTACTAGAATTTTTGTTTGTTTTTATTTACTCCATACGTGTTTCCCTCCATTTTACAGAGCATCTTGAAAGGTTATCTGTATTACAGTTCTTTTACTTACATTTCATTGTTAATAACTGTACGACGTATAATTGATGTTATTTTTTATCTTATTTCATATCCGTCTCAGCGTCAGCATACGCTCTACTGTATTGTTCTGATCTGGAAGCTGTTCGGATCCTTTTACTTAAAAATGAATTAAACAACGCTTCACTGCACTTTTTTCATTTTATTTATTGTTTTTGGCTCTACGCCTCGTTGACATCGAGGTCGTTGGAGGCTGGAAAGGACGGGTGGCATGGATCGGTAAGGAATTCGGCCATGGAATTTTTGATGAAATCATTCCGACATTCGCCTAGAGTCATTTTGGGAAAACGTGATTCGAAGCCGCCTCCTCCAAAATGCGAGGCCAGAGCGTTACCGCTCACTCACCCCGAATTGCTGTATTGTGGGTCTCATTGTTGCCATTTCATTTGAATGGAAAGGAGGAATTAGAGAATTCCGAACAGAATTTGAAGGATTTGCATATTGTTGGGGTGCACTTATGCTTGATGTACAAGAAGCAGGACTACTTGACGAAGAGATATACGATGTGATATCGTATGTGGGCGTCGAGGAATATGTAGAAGTAGCCTGATATTGTTGCATGTATACATGAGTGTTATTAAAGTGAGTATTGAGGCTCCCAATTTCTGCTTCAGACAACACATCAATTATCATTTGTTCAGCTATAAGGCGCTGACGTTTTTCTAGGCCTCTCGCTTTTATTGCTATGCTCTTTCCCGTGAGTTCTTAGCGGTCATCCTGTACCAAAGGTTGCTTAAAATGGTCTCGCACTGAAAACATAATGTCAATACATAATTGATCATTCTTTTTACCAGGCCTTGAGTAAGGTTGTTGGTTTGTATTTCGGTCCTCATTTTTTTTCTTTTGACCTTAGTTCTGCATTTTGAGCTGATGCTCGGCTTCCTTTGCCAGCTCCCAGTCGGAATTTTGTGAAGATCCTTCACTGCATTCATTATTTTCCTCGGAGTTTTTCTGCAACAGTTAATTCTTTGTTTATTTACAGTTTCCTAATTCGTCGGAAGAATGGAAAGGAATAGCATAATTTTTTGAGAAACGTTGGAATTTCCCCCATTGCTTGGGCGCTTTAGATGGAAAACATATTGGCATAGTACCATCAGCTAACATATTGGCATAGTACCATCAGCTAACATATTGACATAGTACCACCAGCAAACATATTGACATAGTACCGCCAGCTGACTGTGGCTCTTAATTCTACAATTACAAAGGCCATCATAGCATGGTACTACTGCTGTATATGTTTTTGTTGCCAATGATGCATTTCCGCTGAGGACGGAAATGTTGAAGCTATTCCGACAAGCAGATTTAAATACATGTGATAAAGAAATTTTTAAGTATCGACTGTTCCGGGTGAGGCGCATTGTTGAAAATGCTTTCGATTTATTAGCCTAGCGATTTCGCATATTCCATACACAAATTAATGTAGAACCAAAGAATATAGAAAAAATATTGATTGCATCCTGTGCCTTACACAAGGTTTTGATTGAACATTTACCAAATTCCTACCACCTTCAAAGTGTTTTTATCAGGAAGATACTGAAAACGGGAATATTGCGTCTGCAGGCTATGATACTTTGCGTTCAAACATGGAAAATTTAAATCGCCGAAACCTGGGAAATATTGTTAATGACGCTAAAAACAAGTTAGAGAAGATTTCAACAGCTACTTTGTGAATGAGGGTAAAGTGCCATGGCAAAATAAATTTGTTAATAGAAACAGATTCACATAATTTTGTTATAAACATCAATCTATGCTGCCAAGATCTTAACTGTACATTATTTCTAGTTAAAATAAATAAAATTAAGCAATGACAAATTTATAATTTATTTACCTCACAATCACTTTCTTCCTCATTTAAGTTGGAATTTCTCAGTTGAAAGGTACTTTTCGCTTTTCTAATGATTTACTGAATATATCAGAAATGGTCGGATTTCCTCCACGTACTCTGAAAATACTCTTACTGGAATTCCATCCGGGCCCGGTGCTTTCCTCCCCTTCAGAAGTTCTAATTACTTAATGATACCTGCAGTATCTATTCGTAATGATTCCATCACCTACTCGACACGACGTGGGAAAACGGGAATACTATCCTCATTTTCATCAGTAAATGAATTATTAATACAGTATTTAGTACGTTAGCTTATCGCGGCATTCATTAATCTCGGAACCTTCACGAATTAGTGCTGAAATATTGTTGTTGTACTTTTCGTACATACGGCCTAAATTTCTTTGGGTTTACTGTGAGACTCTTAGAGAGAGAGTAGGAATGAAAATCGTTGAAGGCCTCGCGCATCAAATTCTTAACATGTCCTCTTAAATAAGCTAAGGTTTCTGAATCGCTACGACACCTCTTCCACCTTGAGCGTGCGTGTATGCTCCTATGTTTTTGAGTAATCTTTTGTCTTCGCTTGTGGATCATTCTCCCCTTTTATTGTCCACTTCGGTATATGTATTTCCTCCATACATATAAACATAGAAATCTTCTCGGAACATCTTTATCACCCAGAAAATCAAATACCTTGTATTACCAAAGTGTTATTTTATAAATTGCATCTGTCAACGCTCCAGACTTCAACGAAGCTTCTTTTATTTTTATTTATTTTTTTCTCCTTTCGGACGTTGCTTCTTAAGTTTATTTATTTTTTTTTTTTTTTTTTTTAAATCTCTGTCTGGTTATTAGCGTCAGATTCACATTCTTCTAGTATTTGCAATAATTTCGTATATACAGCTTCTCTCTTGGGGCGACCATGGTATTCCTTGCTCTTTACACGCCACAGACAAGGTTCTGATTTATACATTTTGATGAATTCTTCTATAACTTTATTAAGCTTGACATAGTGTACATTTTTAATTTGAAGCAAAACAAAGAAGAAAAATTGTTATGGCACTGCACACTACGCGGTTTCTCTTCCACAAAGCTGTGCAGGTCTTCCGCAATACCCCCACAGATGCTCCGGTCTGTAGGCTGTAGCAGGTAGAAAGAACCGATGTTTCATTCTTCTCCAGTTACCCGTACAGGTCCGCATGCCTGTGCAGGTTTGTGGCACACCCGCTCCGGTCTACCCATACAGGAATGGAGGGTTGTCAAGCGTTACAGCTCCTAGTTCATCGGTCGCAGAAACATTAACAACATACAGTGATGAGCCATGAAATTATGACCAATGTCCACCGCGGGACTGAATGCCGTCTGGTGTCTCTGCAGGTATGTCATGTGGCGAGGAAAGTATATGAGCGGAGAAGACACGTATGAGGAGTCAGTAGAGGCGGGAAGTATGGCAAATGCTGAAATCCACGGATATAATGGCAGACTGTTATAGCCCGGAGCCCGGAAACGAGCATCACGGAAACGGCGAGGCTCGTCGGCTGTTCGCAGGCTGCTGTAGTTAATGTCTATGGAAAGTGTTTGAAAAACGGTGAAATCACGAATAGGAGACAAATTGGTGGACGTCCACGCCTCATAACAGAACGTGGAGGTCTGAGGTTTGCCCGCTCTGTAAAGGATAGGGATCGATTTGTGACAGGTCTGACGGCCGAGTACAATGCTAGTGCAAGCACAAGTATTTCGGAGCACACCGTTCAGCGTATATCGTTGAACATGGGGATCCACCTCAGACGGCCCAAACATGTTCTCATGTTGACACAACGACGTAAGTATTCAATTACGATTGCAGTGGTCACGAGATCATCAACATTTGTCCTTGGATCAATGGAAGCGTGTCACCTGCTCGGATGAATAACGTTTCATGTTCAATGGTCGTGTCCGGATAAACCGTCTTCTAGGCGAACGGCTGCTCGAAACATGCCACGCACGCAGGCTGCTGGGAGAGTAGAATGACTCGACTGCCTTGGGATCAGTGGTAGTAATCGAAGGACCACAACAGCTTTGAATTACGTGAAAATTATTCCGCACCACATGCATCCATCCATGCTCCATGTCTTGCACTAGGACGGTAGTAACTTGCCACAGGGTAACGGTCCGTGCCACATGGCCAGAATCGTGTTAAGGAGAGTGATAGTGAACTCACATTGATATCTTTGCCACGGAATTCGCCTGGTCTCAACCCGACAGAATATATCTGGAACGTTGTTGGGCACCAGCTCTGTTCCAACAAACCATCGGCTCTTAATTTAAGTGAATTTCCTGACCTGTGCCTATTCATCTGGAGCCAGATTCCTCTGGAAATCGACAAAGAACTTGTCAAAACGGATGGCATATCGATTTACTGCTGTATTGATCTTCAAAGGTGGATCATCACGCTATTAAGCAGATGGTCATAATATTTTGACTCATGAGTGAAAATACTAATCGGAGAACTCTATTCTCAAATTAAATAATCTCGCAGGAAAGTAACGCAAATGTGTTTGTACATGAATCAGACGAATGAACTCATTTGGATGATCGAATCACCAAATTGTCCTCCACATCTGCTGCTTCCTCTTGTTACAGATTTTTAATAGTTAGCTCTTACACATTCAAGCCCAATGTGAGTTTGTTCATCTCTAAAAAGCATTAGCACATTTTATTCTAAATCCTCATTTTTGTAGTTGGTTTTTTTTTCCTGTTAGTCTTTCTACCTGTCTTTCTATACGCATTGGCACGACGCACTCTTAAAAACGAAATGGTTTGTGAAAGACTGTAGATTATCATGGTATCAATCGAGTAATGTGATATAAGCCTTCAACTAGTAAAGCATACACATACTGGTCTGTGTGGAAATAATAATTGTATTAATTTTTTTGCCTACGTTGATTAGTTTCTTGGTAAAATGTTAAACGGTAACCGTGATATCATGAAAATCCTTACAGTTTATTAATTATCATTATGGATGACTTGAGATGCGGGTATGGCGCTAGGTGTCTGTTCTCATGTACTGTGAGCGGCTCTCTGGAGGGGGCTGTTTTTGCCGCCGTAATTCACGGGGATTATAAGCAAACAGAGGCCCAGCCCGCCCGGCAACAAGTGAACAAGCTCTGTACGATCACATGCTGTCTCAAAGCACTACTTCACCATCTTTCCAAGAAGGTTTTTAAAACGAAATTTCTACCTCAGTTTTCCGTATCATCGTAATGTGTGATCTCTAATCGCACAGCTGCAAAAAAACTATGTTAGGTCCAAATCGCATTTAATGTATCTAAATCTATAGCACTGGCAATGTACTTAAAAATTTCTTTTTAAAAGAAATACGTTTAATGTAGACGTAAATTTCATGAAGTAGAATTTGCTTTAGCTCTGCGCGCATATAACAAGGCGATAAATGCTCTGCAAAACTTCTCCGCAGATTAATTTATATCTAGATGATGCACAATGTGAGCAAGTTTAAAATCATATTGTATTGTTCGACCGCCTAATGCAAAGAATTCACTTCGCCGCGCATGCTCCCCTTGTCGTGGCTATTCTAACCTAAGGCGGTAATCCCACATATGATAAGAGATATGCAGTTTAAAGTGGAATCAGAACCATGGAAGCGTTCTGTATTTCACATACACGTGCAAGCTTCGCCAGAGGTGAAGGTCGGGTTTAGGGCCTCTGAAAATCCAAGCCAAGATCAGGATGCGAACCGGGGACCTTCCGATTTCCAGTCAGACGCCCTAAGCACCGAGCCACCAGACCAATTACAGTATGAATAAAAATTTATAAACCAATTTTCAACTTAATGAAGCCGACACATCTCAGTCGTAAATTCACCCCACAACTAAGAACATTTTTGCATAACTGAGAATTTCATGTGTTCTGTTTGCTAGGTGTAGCCGCAAGCAGTTATTAGGCTGTCATGAGGATGCTAATATGGTACCAACTGAAATGTCTAGGGTTCCCTCTTGGAAACATTAATTTACGGGAGCAATGACATTATTACTCTTAATGTAGCAATTATGGTATGGAATTCGAGAGTTGTACCTGAACAGACTTACATCTGAACTATGAATAAACGAATTTCATTAATTCAATCAACTTAAAAAAAATTAAGAAAGTTTAGTGCAAGGTGAAGATTATGAGAACCATTGAAAACCTTTATAAATTAGAAAACAACAATAAATAATCTAAAAACATGATTGAATCTATACGAATATGGAGTTCTGAAGCGTAAGTCCGCGTCAGGAAGGTAATATTCAAACAACTGTTCATTTCAATTAAACTGCCTATCTCACACTACTTTTCAAACTGGAGAATTGAAATTCCATTTATAAGGCTCAAACTGTTGCAATATTCATTAACTCAAGATGATTTGGGCGGATTTGCAGTGCAATGTGGAGTGGTACATTACCATGATGTCTATTCCGTTGTTGCAGCTACTGGATGCCTATATATTTACCATCACAATCCACGACTGAAGCACGTATGGCATCACAGAATATAAATAAAAGTGTATTCACAGTGATATCGTCCAGCGCTCACACTCAGATGGATGGCCATATTCACGAGGACGGAACCGTTCATCCCAGTCCTCACACATGGTGCCTTCTCCTCGATATGCGAACAATCGCACCGCCAAGAAATCAAGGCGCGCAACATACAATAATTTATCTTGGTTGGCCCTTACTCAAACATTCATGTCTGGCGCTCCCTGTACAGTTTCAGATTAGCTACGAGTAGACTCATGGGAAGGATGATGGGGGGTCGGAAAGTGTGAGGAACTTTCTCTGTTACCCTGGCCAAGGTCGCGCTGATCGTTAGCATACCTGAGCTATTGTCATCTCCAGCAAAAACATGTGTAGCCCACAAACGGAAAATTTCCTCCATTTTTTAAAAATCAGTGCACGTAGAATAATAGGAAAAAATGTGGTGGCTAAAGCTGAACACCTAACAACTTACCCCTCAAAATAGCATAGAGCGTTTATGCTGTAGGCACTATCTCTTAATCAATATTTTTCTTCAAGCTGCATAGTTCAAGCAACACACTAATTTCTCTTAGGGGGCGTCCATTAATTACGTGAGGTGTTTGTCCGGAATTCCGAACCTCCCCCCTTTGGTGAGACTTCGTGAGATTTGGTCGGACCCCCCCTCCCCCTCTGGTGAGATTTTTTTTTGGGTCTCAAGCTCCCAAGTGTGCATATACCCCCCCTAAAGCCTAGAAGAATTTCAAAACTCACGTGGGATTTCCGTTGACCCCCCCTTCCCCTTGTCGAGATTTCGCCGCCCCCCCCCTCCTATTTCACCTCACGTAAATAATGGACGCCCCCTTATATTAGAAAGACAATGTGAATTACTAGGTGCGTTGTGGATAACACTAAATGTGTCACAAATGATTCAGAACGCGCAAAACGCAGGCTCTGTGAAGTTTGTGCAGAAGATCACTCGAGTAGACCTCTCAAATCCTAATTTCCCTCACAGTATTCTTGAGAGACAATTTTAGCGTTTAACAGGCTGGCATAGTCGTTGGCTCAGATCATCTTGTTCTCCAGCTACGTATATATATCCCCGCTTCACTGTCATCCGTTTCATCACATGGCCAAACATTCGTTCATAATGAAGTGTCGCGAACTAATGCTTGCCCGCCTCTCGTCCACAGATTTTCGCATCATCACATCAAGCGTGTTCTACATAAAATTCCACGTTTATGGCTTATCTAAGTACATCTGGCGCTCCATTTATTTCTGCTGGAAATGAAACTATGTTTACTCTTAAATTATAGACAGAGAGAATAAATATACTAAATTTAAACAAGAAACTGCGTGCGGGACAAAAGATGATTTGAGTTAGCGCAAAGGGTGAGGTCTAACGCTCGGTCACGGCATTCGGGAGGACATTGGTTCAAATCCCTGCCCGGCGATAAAAATTTGTGTTTTCCATTTTTTCCCGAAATGAATTCAAGCGAATGCTGCGATGGTACCTTCAAAAGGCTTTTAGTCCGAGAGCTGGTAAACATTTTTGGGTAGTTATTTGAGGCATCGTTAAAAATTTTAGAAAACTTCTTTTGAAATGTCTAATGGGTAATGGGTAGTGGAACATTGCCGAATTATTAACTTTGCAACTCGGCCGGCCGCTGCTGTACTGCTCACTCGCAGTCATGTATAACATATCCGATCACCTGACTGTGGCCTGCCTTTTCAAAAACATTTTTTTTTTCCTTGGTGTAAATGTTATTCTATGCAAACCTGAGCATTTTTATATTCCCGAGAGTATTTTATTGCAACAATACGACGGGAAAGCCTCCACTCTCGCGCACTTGTTGACTGTTAAAATGAGACTATGCGCTTACGGAGACATGACACGCCCGTCTTGTACCGACGTAATGCTGAAAACTGCCTCCTTCAAGACAGCTCCCTCAAAACTGCCTCCTCAAGGGAACGCTTGTTGGCTTTTTATAGCCTTGGCTAATCTTTAGCTGACTTGTCATAGAACAATGGTATATTCCCGCGGGGAAATACTAGTTTCTGGTGAATTACCAAAATCCCACATTCTCGTGGTACACTAATTTTACTCGGATTTTTTCGAAATTTTAATACGTCATAGCTTAATTTATTTAGAATCTTTTAAGCCATGACAAATTTTCTCATAGGTTTACTCCTTAAAGAGTTCATCATTTTTAAAATTTCACATGGCGATGTCATAAAGTTTTGGTAGTAAAATTCCGTTTTTCTCCCTTTAAATCTGTAATTACTGCTAAACTGTTATATTCTTCTTCTTCTTCTTTTCGTTTTATCTCCAGCTAGGGACCACGTGCCAATTTCAATTCCTCTCCTGTTGTTTTTTCTTTCTTCTTTTCCAGTGTTTTCTCTTTATCTCTTTACCATTTTCTTCTCCTCTCTACCATGGAATCCTGCCAGCCATATTCAAAATCTTCTTTAAAAAATTTTCTACAGCGTCCTATTCACTGACATTATTTCATTTCAAATCTTTCTTAACCTCTTGAATTCAGGTTACAGTTCATTTTTTCTCCCAAAAATATTTGAATGTTTTTTTGTCATCCGTGCGATAGATGTCTCCAAAAATATTATTTTCCTTTTCTGATTGATTCTGTTATTTTTTGAATGTTACGATATATTTCCTCATTAGTTCTCTTTTTTTTTTTTTTTTTTTTTTTTAAGTTTAACGTCCCTTTTTAACAACGTGGTCTTTAGAGACGGGAAAGGATGGGGGCAAGGAATGGGAAGGAATTCGGCCATGGCCTTTTGAAGGAAGCATCCCGGCATTCACCTGGAGTGATTTGGGGAAACCATGGAAAACCCAAATCTGGATGCCCGGACGGGGATTCGAACCGCCGTCCTCCCGAATGCGAGGCCAGAACGCTATCCGTTACACCACCACGCTCGGTCATTAGTTCTCAACTTCCATTGTACTGTATTTTTCAATGGACCCAAAATTTTCCTTACAATTATCCTTTCCAATACTTCAAACTTATCCAGTTTATAATTTAATACCAGGCAATCACTTGCATAGAGACATTCCGGTTTCACCACTGTATTATAGTTAAACTGTTATATTATTATTATTAAATTGATTTTTATCTCTCATTTAAGTCTACTTTTTTCTTCCTTGATCTTTTATTTAAAAATTTCAAATTATTTGTATTTGAATCTCCTTAAATAGAATATTAAGAACATACAAAATACACCTTAAAATGATCGTCATTCTATGCTTTCTTCGTGTAAAAAAGTGCAACAAAACATTATGACTAAAAACCAGCCTTATTTGAATTTCATATCTTTTACTAAAATGGTTTAGAATCAAAATAAAAAGTGCTTTACTGTTAATAAAATGGTTATAAAAGTTCTTTGCTATACAATTATATGAGATTGGCTCCCTTTTAAATGGTTTTAGCAAGATAATGGATGTATAACAAAGTTATGTTCTGAGCTGAAAAGTACGATTAAGAAAATGATTATAAAACTTATTTTCTATTTGAATTATGTGTAATAGGCATCGTGTTAAACAGTTTAAGCAAGATAATACGTATATATAACATAAATTTCAAAATACCTCCTGTATAACGCGGGGAATGGAGGCGATTACCACCTTAATAAAATGTTACGTTACAAACAATATTTGCTATTTCATTGGCTATTTTTCTAAAAAGAAATATGTATTCAAGTTAGTAGCTCCGACTACTACTACCACCATTTATTAAAAATTGTTAAAGTTATCACGCAAAGCGATTTATCTGTTCTGTTTAGTCAGAGAGCGTATTTTAACTATCGCCAAATATGCAGCATAGAGCAATGTAGTATAGAAGTGAGTGCCTAATATAGGATCAAGGCGTGGAATGTATCACGCCAATTTGGACTTGAAAATATAAGCGCAGTAAAATACATTCTGCAACTAACCAAGGGAAGTGTTTTCGAAGCTGATCGTGGTATGATTATTTGAACGTGTCACGCGAGACTTAAAACTGAAGTAAGCGTAAATGAACTGAGGCCTGACTATATCAATTTTCGGTTTGGAATGTAATAAACGAATAAATGATCAAATCTTTCCCTAATATTGTGCGTAACCGAGTAATGAAATGAAAAGTATTTTTATTTGGTGTACATTGTTTCGCTGGAATTATTTTTTCTGTGAAAAAACAGCCAACATCAGTGATTCATAGTATTATCAGAATCTGAGGTGTCCTTCAAATGTTGCCGACATGCGCAATATCATTTGGTCAGTAGCCAAAACTAGCCTTATTTTGGAAACTGTAAAAGTATCCTATCACAGCCGGCAAATACCGTTATTAATAGCAATTTGCACTGTGGCTGAAATAAGTTTAATGGCGTTTCTGTGTGCTCACTGCATCGACTAGCGCTCTCCTAAAGGTGCGGATCCCTGGAGCCTTGCCCATGGCTACCAACCAATTCCAGATGTAATCCCCGACAGCTTGGAGAGGACTCGTGGGACAAGGGGGAAGGAGGCTAAGCCAGTCGGACCTGCAGGCTTACTGGAACACTCAATACATGATGGACTCTGCCAAGCGAAAAATCCTCATCTAGAACAAAGCTACTTTGTTTTTCGCAGTTTTTTGCGTCTCATTAAGCCAGAGACCACGTTACTTGCAGCCTGAATTGCTTTAGATGATAATCAAACTATCAGTAAGATTGACTTCTGATTATAAAAGTTTCCAAATAATAATTAAATTAATACGATGTTTTTTTTTGTGGATGCATATTATCACATACTGTTGATGTATTGAATATTTAATAACAAACACAAGCAAATTGATGATTCATTCTGCTGATAAGAGATTTTAGGGCTTTTATTTCTTAGGAAACGTCCATAAACCATGTAACTCCATTTTAGCTTCCTGCCCCCCCCCCCCCCCAAAGTATCACGTAGCTTTTTTCCCTTTTGATTTCAGAAGACATTTTGTATTGTTTTCTCTTGTCAGACTATTGTAAATTATGTACGGAGATAATTAATGGAAGGAAATAAATATTCAGAAGCCGTTGTGTGTTCCGTACCTCGTAGTTTATGTACGCCCCCTTACGAGAGATTTTGTCTTCATCTTTGGCGTAATGGCCCTGCGTTGTTGGTGGCTTTTAATATCCTATAATACAAAAAATTCTCTAACAGTAGCTAGTGACTGCATAAACTGGGAGTAGGCCCTCTAGTAGTTGATTCCTTTTTGTCTCAGCTATAAAGGTGTTTTAACGGCCCAGACTGTATCCGCAGGTTATTTCTCTTTATAACATCTCTGTACTTTTCTTAAACTGCACAAGTAACTTCATAAGTAACAGCAACTCGTCCCTTTAGTGTTATTGCCACTAAAAACGTTGGAAGACATCTTTAGTCAGTACTTCAAGTCTAAGTTTTGTAATTGCCAAGTCGAGTCAACGGCGGCAGTGCCTACCCTTTTCTCGATTCGGGCCATTTTTGTACCTCAACTTCATAGGTCGTATTGATGTTACATGTCTAAAAATTCTGTTATGTATAGATATCAGCTATCTTAACAAACATACTAAATTTTATTTCGTTAATGTTCTTAGTTCGGATGTTATTAACATGGAAATTTCAACGATTTTGTTATTCACTCACTCAGAATGACTGACTGATGATCATTAAACTCTAAGGTACTTCCCGTAGTCGTAGAAATCTTAAATTTGGTACACAGATAACATTTTACCTTCATATTATACGAAAAGTCTGAAACTCGAAAATTTTCCTTATATCTTCCCCTTACCTACCCCTAATGTGAAATCACTTTACACCCCAATAACTTTATATATCTCAGATTTTCATTGTAGAGTGAGGTTACTCAGTTTAACTAAATTTTATTTCGACCACCATACCCCGACATTACAATTCTAATGTAATCCTAGAAACAAATACACATATATGGTTTCATTCTTAAATTATAAGAAAAGTTTAATATTGGTGGTTTTCCACGTATTTATTTCATTACAGTCCCAAACACGAAAAATTCTTGCTCATATTTGTGGGTTAGTTGCTTTGCTCCGGATGAAGCTATATGCCTGAGATTTCTTTATTACATAGAGATCAGCAAGTTTCACTAAAATATAAAATTTTATTTGGTTCCTATGATTAGTTTAGAAGTTACTCGTTATTTATTTATGGCGGTAGTTAAACCAGCGGCAATCTGCATTGCTCGGCTACGGCGCACACACAATGTTCTCAAAGAGTGGGTGTGCGGTACTGTTGGTAACTTATATCTGAAATGTTCTTATTCACCAAATTTCGAAAAGAATCATTCCATATCAGCGACGATTCAGAATAAGCGATCAACTTACAAAAGAAATGAGATCCCAGAAAAACTGTTATTGTAACAATAGTCCAAGTCTCGTGTTCGTGTAGTGACAAAAGGTTATGGGATCTTCTTCTGAACCAAGTCGATGCTTTACAAAGTGTATCCACTTCACATTGTGAAACCAAATGGTTTCTCTCGGTATTATAGAATTTATTTAAAAAAATGGTGACTTGGCTACTGTACATGTCATCATTTTTACTGAAACTGGAGACATTATATATTCTTGTCAAATTTGAAGAAGTGCAAGGGAAATCTTGTATTTTTTTATGTATTTGTAAGTTTTATAAAGCAATGCATTTAATATATTTATGTAGGTTTACTAAAACGTGGCATGCACATTGGCCAAGTCACCGTTTTTTTTTTTTTTTTTTTGTTCTAATTAAAATCTATAACACCGAGATAAACCATTCTGTTTCAAAGTTAAGTGAATACACATGTAGACTTGGCTCAGAAGAAGAACTCATAACTTTCTGTCACTACACGAGCACGAGACTTGGCCTATTTTTATAATAGTTGTTTTTCTGGGTTTCTAGAATGTAATGATACGATAAAACTCGGAAATTTAACATCCAAAATGGCCCGTGTTATTAGCTTAAGGTCGAAAAACATCACACTAGTGTGTAGGTACTTATTAAGAATATTGACCAACACATCATGATACAGCAATGCAAGCAGCAAAACAAAAATACTACAGGGAAGTAAAAAAAAATCACTAACGCAAAATAAAAAGATAGTTAACATTTTGACACCATATAAAATCCAGGATCTCTACAGACATAAAAATTTGTTCAGCAAATGATCTGGTTGGTAAAATGTTATATCATATGAATGAATTATTTGATTTGGGACAAATCAAAGTGCAGTTTGTAAATAGCCCAGCGATATAAATATAGTTCTTCATATTTTAAAGCCATCAAAACGAAAAAGAGGCTTCAGTTTTCAACAGCTAACATGCTGTTTCAGCCTCAGTTACAAATTGCTAAAGTTCGCATGAGAACAGGTCTTATCAATGATTTCATTCTTCACATATCTGTATTACGTGAGTAGTTTTGGAGGCAGCAAAATTTTTAAAAAACTGTAATTTTACTAGTGCAGTATTGTGTAACACGCCAGATGTATATTACGGTAAGTAGGAGGAGAACCTGTTTTCTGGGACAAAAGATCTTAAGCCGGCCCCGGAAGAGACTCCACTCGTCCGCGTGACGTCACAAAGTTCTTTGGACGGTCAAGATGGCGGGTGCAGTGTTGCCACATTGACGGCATGACGACGGCATATTTCAAATTAAACATATATAACTGTTATTTAGTCTTTATTCTAGCTGTTATTTCACTTATCTGCAACAATGTTAATCTGAAATCAGCGATATTATTTACGATTGTGTCCTATGTGATGTAGATATTCCAGCTGCACAAATGTTGCAATGTAGCATGTACACACATCCTGACACCAGGTGTCTCCACCGAACAGCGCATGACACGAGAAACTTCATCTGCGCATGCGCCGGCCAGAGATATTCCACTTCGCCACGAAATCTTCTATCCTTGTCTTGCGGGGGAAAACCCTAGCCTAAGGCGTATTTGCACAGGTGTCAGTCGACATGTACGCACTTGCTCGGCCGCCGAGACCCTGTTGCGACATGCGCGATAACTTGCATAACTGTCGCTAGAGGTCAGCACACGGCAGAAGACATTTGTCGCTAGATGGAGCGGGTGTACCAATATGCGTGAAATATTTCGATGTTTGCTCGGGAGTCCGACAGGTTACGAAATGGCTCCATTACAGAGCGATACAGCTAGGCCATCCACCATTATGAAAGCATAGCTGGGTGCCTGGCTGGCGGACAAAGAAATTAGGGCGTCCAATACATATTGCAGAGTCTCAGGCTTCCAAAAAATTTCATGTGTATTTGTTATTTGTTCAGGGTCCTGCTATCGGGTTGCGCCATCGAACCGTTCCAGCAGGATACATAGAAATTCACTGCGGTTCAAGAAGAAATTATTACGAGATGAGAATAATTATTATTTGTCAGTTTTCGTAGAACAAATATAAGAATCTTTTATGGTAGCCTAATCCCTCGCCAGAATAACGTGTTTTAAAAACGAAAATTGAAAATTTAGTTTTCATTCTGGGTGAACAGAAAAACTGCTTGAGTCTTTGTATTTAATTAAAAAATAAGACATAGACCATGAGAAAGCGTAACTTTTACGTTTAAAACGTGATAATAAACTATGGAATGTCCTGACTTAGCTCAAATTCATATCTATACAATGCAGTTCTGATATTCGAGGATGTTTATAACTCTGAGCGAATATAAGCATCAGTAAGGTGGGATTCCAATATAATTAATCGTTAACAGCGTTAATGATAGAGAGAATTCAACTAACGACCTCGGCAGTGTTGGGGCTAGGTCGCCGGTTCGAGTCCGGCCGCGGGGTTTTTAGTGTTTTGTGAAAAAGCCGTAAAGTTACGTAATTTCCACGCCTAAAAAAATAAGTCGAAAAGCATAAATGTTTCCTTTTAACGGGAAAAAAAAGCGTCATAAACTCCAGATATAAATTCTATGTGTACCTGTTTTCATGAAATTATTTAGCGTTCTAGCCTTGCATTCGAGAGGACGGCGGTTCCGGGCATCCAGATTTGGGTTTCCAAAATCACTCCAGGTGAATGCCGGGGGGGATGCTACCTTCAAAAGGCCATTCCTTGCCCCCCATCCTTTCCCGTCTCTAAAGACCTCGCTGTTAACATAAATTCCGTTCATCAAAGCAGGTAGACATTAAATATTAATTCACCGACGAAGAGACTGGAAACAATCTCACTTTTTCACATCATGATGGACTCATTATGAACAATATAATATAACTCACGAGTGTCACCTACAGACCGTGTATTTTAAAGGATGTATTAAATTATGTGTAATGAAACACAGACACTTTTTGGACTCAAAGAGGCATTGAAGGGATTTACTGATGGATGTAAGTATAACCTCGATTGGTTGAGAGCCTCTAAACTAAAGCAAAGTTGTCGATTTGAAAACCAGACTCGTAATTATTGCCATCCAGGTCAAACCTTTGTCGTTTGTCTATCCAGGGCCAATCTATGTATCAATTCTGTTATGCTTTCGTAAGCAATCACAAATTGAGTGTCCTTAGCTGTACTTTGTCTAAAATTCCAATAAATCCCTTGTGACACATCAGTGATTGACACCTTTAACTGTATTTTACAGCACAGCACGTATGTTCCAGGAACGAAATACGTCTGTTAATCTTACTAATTTCACCCATGTCGAATCGAAGTACGCCAGTCCTATGTGATAAAAATCGAGTCACGCTAAAGCAGTGCTTTCGCAAAGTCTTCTGCTAATCAGTAGCCAGGTACCAAAATGTTCATTTAAGGTGGTTCTACTGCAGTTTTCCAGGGAAAATTCTCCCCTTTTCCAGGAAATTATTTTTCAATAAATCAGGGGGACGAAATACGTCTGTTAATCTTAATAATTTCACCCCTGTGGAATCGAAGTACGCCAGTCCTATGTGACAAAAATCGAGTTGGTGTAAGGCAGTTCTAAGCACAGAACATGCTGATTCGTCATAGAATGGCTGTGGCCAAGGTTGAGATATCGAAAATTTACCCACTCCCTTATAGAAGAAATCCAGTGTCAGCTTCTACTGATATTCTATTCCTAATTCTTTCACCAAGATCCACCCCTAGCCTCATCACCAACATACGCCTAGCACTTCCCCAAACTTCATTCTGTTTCCAATGATTCCCAATCCAACTTCTGAACAGTTACTGACAGGGTTACCTTTTGTTCGTGTGTTAAAGTAAACCAAAAATTCGCAAAGTCTTCTCCTAATCATTAACAGGGATTCCAGCTACCAAAATGTTCACTTAAGGTGGTTCAACTGCAGTTTTCCAAGAAAATTCTCCAGGAAAATATTTTTCAACCAATCAGGTGTCAGCAGAGTTCTCCATTCGGTTTAAATGTTCCCATCTGACGCCAAACTTCGGATTCAGGACCAAGTGTGACATTTGACTGTAATTGCATGCTTTGTTCAAGTAACCACGATAGAGTTATCATAATGCTCTTAGCTAACTGATTGTTTCTTGGTCATCAAACAGGCATCATAACCCACATTTTAATAGAAGATCCCCACACATCGACAAGTATCCAAAGGTGCAGACACTAGTTCTATTGCGCCGAAGATAGCACCCACGCTTGAACTGTCGTAAATTGTTAGGTCAAAGTGGGTGTTTGGATATTTTATCCATTCAGTCCTCATCATCTAAAGTCTAATGCCAGATTGTGGTCATTGCCAACTTAGGCTCCATACACCACTCAGAATTATTTCGCCAATATCCATTCTAACAGCATTATACACCACAT
>JARYHS010013630.1:171653490-171679695 GCA_031002005.1 Vandiemenella viatica | reverse complement strand
TACTACCAAACACAAACACCAATGCTCTATGCTATGTAGTTGTGGCAGAAAAGTGACATATGCGGAAACAGTCGAAATACGAAAATATCCTTGGTCGGCCACTTGCAACCACCATATCTACCACAGTACCACAGTTTCTGAAAATCGGCCGCTGTTGTGATCGAAAGGTGACTTTCTGCTACTACTACACACAAACGCCAGTTATCTGTGATCTATAGTTTTCGCTGAAAAGTGATACACCATGACACTTTTGTCTTTGGCAGAAGTATGAAATTGCCACAGGTCGACCACTTTCAACCCCCATATCTCCCACACCCCCATAGCTACCGACATCTAAGAACCATAGTGCACTACAGTGAGATACGATTCTACTACCAAACACAAACACCAATGCTCTATGCTATGTAGTTGTGGCAGAAAAGTGACATATGCGGAAACAGTCGAAATACGAAAATATCCTTGGTCGGCCACTTGCAACCACCATATCTACCACAGTACCACAGTTTCTGAAAATCGGCCGCTGTTGTGATCGAAAGGTGACTTTCTGCTACTACTACACACAAACGCCAGTTATCTGTGATTTATAGTTTTCGCTGAAAAGTGATACACCATGACACTTTTGTCTTTGGCAGAAGTATGAAATTGCCACAGGTCGACCACTTTCAACCCCCATATCTCCCACACCCCCATAGCTACCGACATCTAACAACCATAGTGCACTACAGGAAGACGATTCTACTACCACACACAAACACCAAAGCTCTATGTTATGTAGTTGTGGCAGGAAAGAGAAGTATACGGAGATTCGAATTTTTGGTCGAAATATGAAAACGCCCTGCACTGACCAACTTTAATCATTATATCTCCCACATCCCCACAGCTTTCGGCATTCGGCCAACGTTGTGCACGACAGGAAACTCCATGCTACTTCCACCCACAAACATCAGTGATCTGTGCTAGGTAGTGGTGGCTGAAAAGTGAAATATAGGAAAAAAACACGTCTATTTTTATATATATATAAGATTTCAAATTCTTTGTATTTGAATCTCCTTAAATAGAATATTAAGAACATACAAAATACACCTTAAAGTGATCGTCATTCTATGCTTTCTTCGTGTAAAAAAAGTGCAACAAAAATCATTATGACTAAAAACCAGCCTTATTTGAATTTCACATCTTTTACTAAAATGGTTTAGAATCAAAATAAAAAGTGCTTTACTGTTAATAAAATGGTTATAAAAGTTATTTACTATACAACTGTATGAGATTGGCTCCCTTTTAAATGGTTTTAGCAAGATAATGGATGTATAACAAAGTTATGTTCTGAGCTGAAAAGTACGATTAAGAAAATGATTATAAAAGTTATTTTCTATTTGAATTATGTGTAATAGGCATCGTGTTAAACAGTTTAAGCAAGATAATACGTATATAACATAAATTTCAAAATACCTCCTGTATAACGCTGGGGATGGAGGCAATTGGCACCTTAATAAAATGTTACGTTACAAACAATATTTGCTATTTCATTGGCTATTTTTCTAAAAAGAAATATGTATTCAAGTTAGTAGCTCCGACTACTACTACCACCATTTATAAAAAATTGTTAAAGTTATCACGCAAAGCGATTTATCTGTTCTGTTTAGTTAGAGAGCGTATTTTAACTATCGCCAAATATGCATCATAGAGCAATGTAGTATAGAAGTGAGTGCCTAATATAGCATCTAGGCGTGGAATGTATCACGCCAATTTGGACTTGAAAATACAAGCACAGTAAAATACATTCTGCAACTAACCAAGGGAAGTGTTTTCGAAGCTGATCGTGGTATGATTATTTGAACGTGTGACGCGAGACTTAAAACTGAAGTAAGCGTAAATGAACTGAGGCCTGACTCTATCAATTTTCGGTTTTGAATGTAATAAACGAATAAATGATCAAATCTTTCCCTAATATTGTGCGTAACCGGAGTAATGAAATGAAAAGTATTTTTATTTGGTGTACATTGTTTCGCTGGAATTATTTTTTCTGTGAAAAAACAGCCAACATCAGTGTTTCATAGTATTATCAGAATCTGAGGTGTCCTTCAAATGTTGCCGACATGCGCAATATCATTTGGTCAGTAGCCAAAACTAGCCTTATTTTGGAAACTGTAAAACTATCCTATCACAGCCGACAAATACCGTTATTAATAGCAATTTGCACTGTAGCTGAAATAAGTTTAATGGCGTTTCCGTGTGCTCACTGCATCGGCTAGCGCTCTCCTAAAGGTGCGGATCCCTGGAGCCTTGCCCATGGCTACCAACCAATTCCAGATGTAATCCCCGACAGCTTGGAGAGGCCTCGTGGGACAAGGGGGAAGGAGGCTAAGCCAGTCGGACCTGCAGTCTTACCGGAACACTCAATACATGAGTGAGAAATCCTCATCTAGAACAAAGCTACTTTGTTTTTCGCAGTTTTTTGCGTCTCATTAAGCCAGAGACCATGTTACTTGCAGCCTGAATTGCTTTAGATGATAATCAAACTATTAGTAAGATTGGCTTCTGATTATAAAAGTTTCCAAATAATAATTAATTTAATACGATGTTTTTTTTTGTGGATGCATATTATCACATACTGTTGATGTATTGAATATTTAATAACAAACACAAGCAAATTGATGATTCATTCTGCTGATAAGAGATTTTAGGGCTTTTATTTCTTAGGAAACGTCCATAAACCATGTAACTCCATTTTAGCTTCCTGCCCCCCTCCCCCCACGTAGCACGTAGCTTTTTTCCCTTTTGATTTCAGAAGACATTTTGTATTGTTTTCTCTTGGCAGACTATTGTAAATTATGTACGGAGATAATTAATGGAAGGAAATAAATATTCAGAAGCCGTTGTGTGTTCCGTACCTCATTTTAATTGTGAAAAATAATATGACTGTAAAAGCTACGTGGTCTGGCTCGGAACCTCCCCCCCTCCCGCACGTAAATCAGTGTAGCCTTCTAGCCAATCCCGCCTTCTCCGAGGCCGGGCCACGTAGTTTATGGACGCCCCCTTACGAGAGATTTTGTCTTCATCTTTGGCGTAATGGCCCTGCGTTGTTGGTGGCTTTTAATATCCTATAATACAAAAATTCCTCTAACAGTAGCTAGTGACTGCAGACACTGGGAGTAGGCCCTCTAGTAGTTGATTCCTTTTTGTCTCAGCTATAAAGGTGTTTTAACGGCCTAGACTGTATCCGCAGGTTATTTCTCTTTATAACATCTCTGTACTTTTCCTAAACTGCACAAGTAACTTCATAAGTAACAGCAACTCGTCACTTTAGTGTTATTGTCACTAAAAACGTTGGAAGACATCTTTAGTCAGTACTTCAAGTCTAAGTTTTGTAATTGCCAAGTCGAGTCAACGGCGGCAGTGCCTACCCTTTTCTCGATTCGGACCATTTTTGTACCTCAACTTCAAAGGTCGTATTGATGTTACATGTCTAAAAATTCTGTTATGTATAGATATCAGCTATCTTAACAAACATACTAAATTTTATTTCGTTAATGTTCTTAGTTCTGATGTTATTAACATGGAAATTTCAACGATTTTGTTACTCACTCACTCAGAATGACTGACTGATGATCATCAAAACTCTAAGGTACTTCCCGTAGTCGTAGAAATCTTAAATTTGGTACACAGGTAACATTTTACCTTCATATTATACGAAAAGTCTGAAACTCGAAAATTTTCCTTATATCTTCCCCTTACCTACCCCTAATGTGAAATCACTTTACACCCCAATAACTTTACATATCTCAGATTTTCATTGTAGAGTGAGGTTACTCAGTTTAACTAATGTGGTAAGTTTTACTTATTTCGTTTCCATACTTTGGAAGTTAGCGAAATTCAAAATTTTATTTCGACCACCATACCTCGACATTACAATTCTAATGTAATCCTAGAAACAAATACACATATATGGTTTCATTCTTAAATTATAAGAAAAGTTTAATATTGGTGGTTTTCCACGTATTTATTTCATTACAGTCCCAAACACGAAAAATTCTTGCTCATATTTGTGGGTTAGTTGCTTTGCTCCGGATGAAGCTATATGCCTGAGATTTCTTGATTTCTTTATTACATAGAGATCAGCAAGTTTCACTAAAATATAAAATTTTATTTGGTTCCTATGATTAGTTTAGAAGTTACTCGTTATTTATTTATGGTGGTAGTTAAACCAGCGGCACTCTGCATTGCTCGGCTACGGCGCACACCCAATGTTTTCAAAGAGTGGGTGTGGGGTACTGTTGGTAACTTATATTGATGTCTTCAAATCTGAAATGTTCTTATTCACCAAATTTCGAAAAGAATCATTCAATATCAGCGATGATTCAGAATAAGCGATCAACTTACAAACTTATTGTAACAATAGTCCAAGTCTCGTGTTCGTGTAGTGACAAAAGGTTATGGGATCTTCTTCTGAACCAAGTCGATGCTTTACAAAGTGTATCCACTTCACATTGTGAAACCAAAAGGTTTCTCTCGGTGTTATAGAATTTATTTAAAAAAATGGTGACTTGGCTACTGTACATGTCATCATTTTTACTGAAACTGGAGACATTATATATTCTTGTCAAATTTGAAGAAGTGCAAGGGAAATCTTGTTTTTTTATGTATTTGTAAGTTTTATAAAGCAATGCATTTAATATATTTATATAGGTTTACTAAAACGTGGCATGCACATTGGCCAAGTCACCATATTCTTTTTGTTCTAATTAAAATCTATAACACCGAGATAAACCATTCTGTTTCACAAAGTTAAGTGAATACACATTGTAAAGTGTAGACTTGGCTCAGAAGAAGATCTCATAACTTTCTGTCACTACACGAGCACGAGACTTGGCCTATTTTTATAATAGTTGTTTTTCTGGGTATCTAGAATGTAATGATACGATAAAACTCGGAAATTTAACATCCAAAATGGCCCGTGTTATTAGCTTAAGGTCGAAAAACGTCACACTAGTGTGTAGGTACTTATTAAGAATATTGACCAACACATCATGATACAGCAATGCAAGCAGCAGAACAAAAATACTACAGGGAAGTAAAAAAAAAATCACTTACGCAAAATAAAAAGATAGTTAACAATTTGACACCATATAAAATCCAGGATCTCTACAGACAATAAAAATTTGTTCAGCAAATGATCTGGTTGGTAAAATGTTATATCATATGAATGAATTATTTGATTTGGGACAAATCAAAGTGCAGTTTGTAAATAGCCCAGCGATAAAAATATAGTTCCTCGTATTTTAAAGCCATCAAAACGAAAAAGAGGCTTCAGTTTTCAACATCTAACATGCTGTTTCAGCCTCCAGTTAGAAATTGCTAAAGTTCGCATGAGAACAGGTCTTATCAATGATTTCATTCTTCACATATCTGTATTACGTGAGCTATATGTGCGAGTAGTTTTGTAGGCAGCAATTTTTTAAAAAACTGTAATTTTACTAGTGCAGTATTGTGTAACACGCCAGATGTATATTACGGTAAACTCGTCACTCCAGTATAAGAAAATCAACAAGTGGTTGTAGGTACTAATATATATTTGTCACGTAATAACGCTAAAGAGGGAGAAAAAATAACTAGCAAGGTTCTTTTTATTTTATTTTAGATTAGTAGACTCATTATCCATACAACTTATCCGCACGTGCGACGATAAAAACAATTTTTATGATTTTCCGGTTTCTCAGATATATCAAACCATGAAGCTTCTGGAGTGCTGAGGTCCTACTTCTATAAATACCGCTTGGCAGTGTGTAAACAAGATATTAATCATTCCATTACTGTGAAGCGGCCGTCTTCGTGAACATTCGCACGACTGTTTACTTTATTATTAATTTCAAGTACTGACCAGACCTATCCACGAAAAGGAGGTTAACAAGATCTGCTAAGGCTGGAGAAACCCAAATAAAGAATTACCTTCCGCATCGCCTATGATAAATTTTTTTGAAGTTTTCAGTAAATGTTGATTTTTTTTTTTTTTTTTTGCTTTACGTCTGGTCGAGGTCGTTAGAGACGGGGAGGAATGAGAGGCAAAGAATGTAAAGGAATTCGTCCATAGCCTTTTGAATAAAGCATCCTGGCATTTGACTGGAGTAATTTCGGGAAACCACGGAAGATCGAAATCCTGGCGGATATTCGAACCCGCGTCCTCCAGAATGGGAGGCCAGTACGTTACCGCTCTCACAATGGACTCGGTACTGGGATAATAAAAACGTTATGATTTCATAATACGATTCATATCACCCTTCCGTTTAACCTCGGTAACAGGATGTGCATGTGAGAGAAAAAAGAAAAAAAGCACAAGGATGTTTTTTTCCCATGAGATAAGAAAATATTGTGACAAGTTGAAAGTGGCGAACCTAAACATGATTTCCAATATGAGCAAATAAGAACTTTTGACAATCAGAATTAAAAGAAAGAAATGAATGCAAAGTGAAGGGGGGGGGGAAGTTTGTTCAAGTATGGTACCTCCCCAGACTGTATTGCTTGGTATGCAACTCTTTGTACGTATATACAGCTACTCTAGAAACACGCCAGTACAGAATCTTGCATTACGCATAACACAAAACCCGTATTCCTAGCGGCACTCACGAGCTAACGCTGTAGTCGGCGGCCGCGGGTTCACATTACGCTACTGGAACAATGTAGGCAACAGCCGTGAAGGAGGGAGTATACCAGCTGCTTGATAGTGTGCCTACAGCTCGGTAGTCCACTCTTTAGATACTATATCACTAACAGTCCTCTGAATATGTACAAACAACAAGTAATTCCTAATTCCGACTCAGTCCCATTTAAACGCTCAAAAGCCCTATCTTGTGCATTTCCATTTTTCGTGTGATTTGTGGAAGTTTATTAATTCGTTTATGTTTGTGATTAAGAATTATTTAGGTACAATCAGTGTTAGAAATTACTGTAGTTTCACTTATTGTCGGGTAATTCTAGTAATGTGGCCTTTCAGAAACGCAAGAAGTGAGCTTGCCACCTAAATATAATTTAAATTATGCAATTGTTTACTAATTCCCCGGTGATTAAAGTTCAGTTCTCCTTCAAAGTCAGCGTACAATATACTTTTCCCAACTAGCTTTACCTTTCATTTGCGTTATTCTAGTAACTAATAATATTTTCTGGATATAACTGTCTTTTAGTAACATTAACTAACGATCACTTCAATTATATTAAATTATTCCATTCAGTCGTTTGTAGCAATGATACCATTATCCCCACCATGTGTGTGGTTCAGTTAGCTAGGAGTACAGCTGGAGAGAGAGTGGATCCGGAAGTGCAGAATAATGCTGACGTACTGTAATATCAACAGGTCAGCAGGAGGATTTCGTGCCTAATTGTTTTGTGGCCACCCGCGACCCGGGTTTTATATACATATAAAAGCTGTTGCCCGCCACTTCGTTCACGTGGAGCGTTATGGTACGGTCCTGTCTCGTAAACCTATTGCGTCGCAGTTAACACATCGCCAGCGAATATATATATAGGTACTAATGAAAGGAAAGAAATGCCGCGAGCTAATATTTATATGGAAAGGACTGATAAAATACACCCAACCTTCACCAAAGTAGAAGGGAGGAGGGCAGCAGCAACACAAAACAACACACAAACAAAGAAACGTCGAACGCAAGTCTTGCGCAAGCCCAGCCACTTAATTCTGTTAACTTGAAAAAGGGTTTTTTAACCCGAAATATTGTATTTTATTTGTTTGTGTGTTGTTTTGTGTTGCTGCTGCCCTCCTCCCTTCAACTTTGGTGAGTGTTGGGTGTATTTTATCAGTCCTTTCCACACACACACACACACACACACACACACACACACACACATATATATATATATATATAGGGTGTTACAAAAAGGTACGGCCAAAATTTCAGGAAACATTCCTCACACACAAACAAAGAAAATATGTTATGTGGACATGTGTCCGGAAACGCTTACTTTCCATGTTAGAGCTCATTTTATTACTTCTCTTCAAATCACATTAAACATGGAATGGAAACACACAGCAACAGAACGTACCAGCGTGACTTCAAACACTTTGTTACCGGAAATGTTCAAAATGTCCTCCGTTAGCGAGGATACATGCATCCACCCTCCGTCGCATGGAATCCCTGATGCGCTGATGCAGCCCTGGAGAATGGCGTATTGTATCACAGCCGTCCACAATACGAGCACGAAGAGTCTCTACATTTGGTACTGGGGTTGCGTAGACAAGGGCTTTCAAATGCCCCCATAAATGGAAGTCAAGAGGGTTGAGGTCAGGAGAGCGTACTAACATACTAACGAAACTAAAATGAGCTCTAACATGGAAAGTAAGCGTTTCCGGACACATGTCCACATAACATATTTTCTTTGTTTGTGTGTGAGGAATGTTTCATGAAAGTTTGGCCGTACCTTTTTGTAACACCCTGTATAGGTATATACGATGCTGTTCGTACGCTAAAATCACGATAGGCAATTTGACTGCCGGAAGTAACTAAATCCGACCAATAGATTTTGCGCGTATCGCATTCAATTAAAAATTTAAACTAATTTGTGTATACTTCTATCATAAATTTCTCAGCTTGATTAGAAAAGGTATACAGAATCGCAGTCAGGAATGTTGCTTCTCGCAGCTGAATTGTTGAGGGTGCTGCAGACCCTCCGGCAGCCCGCCTCCCAGGCTTCTCCAGGGAGGAATGTAAAAAGAAATCCCTTTTAGCTGTATAATTGATATAAATACCTATCCCAAGTACGCAGTGTCTAATAAATTATAATAGGGTCTGTGTGGAAGTTAACAAATCTAGTTGAACGTTGTGTTAAAACGTACTTTTTAACAGTAAATGTCGGATATATTATTCCTGGAAGCTCTCTACTACTCCACCTCCTTTTACCCGGCCCTTATTCTGGCGACATTATAAACTGTACGAAACTGTTTCAATCGAGGTTTGATAAGCCACAGGTTCGCCAACACGACTAACCCTACAAACTGAATTTTTGATAGCGAAGAAAGGACAGAGAAATTCCTTATGCATGAGAAGGGAAATACAGATAATTTGGAGAACGTATAAAATTTCTCAATAACAGGGACACTACAAAAAAAGAAATCATTTTGAGATGCGATGTGTTAGAATTGAAACTGCCTTGATCTCTTACAGTATTACAGACTCAATGAGAATCTAACCTTAAAGAAATATGGAAACATAAAAAAGAAGCTCTTTGTCTCCACAAACCAATCCTGCTGAATGCATTTCAGCGCAAAGATGTTTCTTTCAATAAATTTCATGAGAACGCATAAAATTTCATTAGAATATTCATAACTAGTAGCAGCACAATGCTCGTACAGTTAAATTACGGTTTACAGTCAGTTTAATTCTCGCTTCAGTGCAGAAACTAAAGTGTAGTCAAGCTTCTCGATGTTATAACCCCGTCTTTCAGTCTGCATTCTAAAGGAGTTATACCAAAATGGCACACACATTTCTACCTTCTTTGTTTACAACTTTTGTCTTCTATAAATAAGGAAAATGTCCCTTAAACTATTTAATACGATATTTTTGTCGATGTCATTAGAGACGGGAAAGGAACATGAAGGAATTCAGCCATGACCTTTTTTGAAAGAACTATTCGCCTGGAAACCATGAAAAACCAAAATCTGGATGACCGGATGGCGATTCGAAGTCGCGTCCTCCGGAATGAGAAGGCAACGCGTTACCACTCAGCCATCGCGCTCGGTGTGTAACAACTAAAAAATTGGAAGAATACTTCTAAAATTATCGAAAAACACTTAACTTAGGCCTCACAGAATGGAAACAAATCATTTTGATCTTTAATTCACTTTTTTGGAAAGGTAGGCTTGTATGTATCCTTAAGCTGTTCCCGTCATATTTCACATCAAAAATTTTTTAGGGCAGGAAGACTAAAAGAACGCCGATTATTAAAAGGATTTAAAAGAAAATAGTGAAAATATCAATAGAGAAATGTAAAAACGTCTTACCAACAGCAAAGACAAACAAGAATTTCTTAAAGATTTGATTTTTTATTTACCCTTAGAGCTTGTCGGCACGTCGACGTTGATATAATTGAAACCGAGAAATGATGGAGGACTAGGAACGGGAAGGAAGTCAGCTATGGCCTTTTGGAGGATCCATCTCGGCATTCGCCTGAAGTGATTTCGGAAAATCATGGAAAACGGGAGGATTTGAACCCGCTTCCTCCCGAATCTCAGGCCCGAGTTTTTCCTCTCATTCATTACACTAGGTTGAAACATCTGACACTGAGATAAAAAACAGTAAGAACGTTATTGGATCGTTTTTATTTTCTTGACGCTTGCTGATACTACACGTTTGTGTAAAACATGTTTAATGAATACAGATACAGTCCTTTAAGTGGTTGATGCACGAAGGTAGATTAGATCTTTGACTGGTGTGCGTGCTGTACTCCCTCCCCGCATCCGACTGCCTTATCTCTTCGCCTCAATTAGCACTGCTCACTACTGCTTGCAAACACTAAAGTAAAACTGGCAGTCACCACCAAAAACTGCCACATTCTTCAGCGTAAATAGTTTCTTTTCGTATTTATTCGATGCTGAGTTTGCTAGCAGTATAATGCGGAAGATTCGTTTGAGATAGACAAACTAATGAGTGTTACTGTGCAGTTTGGCTCAGAATATCTGACGTACAACATTATGATAAAATCTATTGGGGCAAGGTGGAAGGGGGGGGGGAATAGCTAAATTAGCAGAAAGAAAAGACTTTGCCGCTTTCATTTACACACATAGTAGCAAGGGAACAGCTTCGACACAGAATTATTAAAGATTGAATATATATTATTATTTGCAGGTAAGACCATTAAGACTAGTCAAAGTGCTTTTCCTCAAAAGCATGCTGCGGGCTAGCTTTACTCTCATCATACCATTTTGTTCAGGTTCTTTTCTTCAGTCATCTTGTCACTTGTGAATTTTTTAACTATAGATTATTCTCTTTCTGATGTCCGTTGGAGTGATTCCAGCTGATTTGAGGTCTTCTGTGACTCAATATCTGTATCATAAAAAAAGTTTGCTTTAAAATAATAAATATAATGTAACGGTCATTAGGAGTCGATGACAGTCATTAATTTTGAGAAAAAAAGTGTAAACATTTGTGGTGTATTATAAATGAAGAAGGCTGAAAAAGGCGTTATTGAAATCACAGAGATAATTTTACAATACACACGAAAGCCGGTTATATTAATGATCCGTACCTGCAACGAGACACACAAATGCAGCGTGGGTTCACTGTACAGAGCACGGTGGTGGTATTGCCGCTACCACACGTAAGGCAAAGTGAGGCGTCAGCTCTCGCACATGTATAGCTCCACATATATTCACGCTTACTCAAAGCTCCTATCACTAACCATAAGGCAAAAAGTTCTGTATTACCAAAAGTTCATCATTCCATTGACTTGAAAAGAGTAAGGCCTACAGTTCGGTGGTAACGCTATACGCTTGGAGTAACACATACTTGTCCAGAAAAGAAAAGAAAATACACAGTTTTTTGGTTGTATCTGTGTAACAGACCGTATAATATCACACAGAAAACGATAGTCAGGATTTATGAAAAAAAGCAACTATACTTTCATTGGTCCCTACCACGTATATGCCTTTCCATGTATGCTTTTATTGGTATTAATGTCGTGAAGATGATCTTTATTTCCTGAACGTCAGGATATTAAATTTTAAAAGTACCTCAACATGAAGAACGAGGCCAATTCATTAAGACAACATTTTTGCGGTGTATCACATCTTATTCATCACATTTCTTTCCTGTGGGTAAAGGGATAGATAATTTCTTAATGCTATGGAAATTAAATCACATCATTTTATCAGCTTAAAATCAATTACTTTGTCTCAAGTTAACTACATACAAATATTAGTTGTCCTCTGAAACGAACGAATCCCTCCTGGATTGCAAAGTGGGGAGGCAAACGGACCGGAAGCAACCAATCAGAACACTGCTTCCATCTGCACTGCGGTGTCTGCAGCTTAGGATAGTACCAAGCAATACATTCAAAATAATTTCTTACGCATAAACCACAGTGTAAACGTCAATATTAAATCGTTGGTAAATCCGCAACTTCGTCTAGATGACAGCAGTGTCCTTTAAATTCCGAAAGTGATTTGTTACTTTAACGTAAAATATTTAATTTAGTTAAAAAATCAATTAAACAGCTAAACAATGTTTAGAAATGATATGAACTCATGTTCTACGACATGTGATTACAAAATAAAGACTGACTGACGATACTTTACGATGTCGTTCCCTTCCGACAGTACCTCGTCAACTCGCCGTACCATGTTGATTCTTGACTTTATTACTGAACTTTTTAAGACATTTGGCTTATTCGGCCATACAGCGATTTTGCTCTCTCGAAACGTGTTTGTGCTACTCGTGTATTTTAGAGATGGGACGATACAAGACAGATGTAATGCTCAATTTAAACCGATCATGCCTTCGGCAGATCTCGAACCGGCGACCTTCGGTACGTGAGGCCAGCGCTCGGTTCCTGCACTATCGGGGCCAGCATTATTCACTGAACTTAAAATCTTAAAAATCTGTACACGTTTTGATGTTACTGCCGAGCCTAGAAGATCGACGAAACAAATGAAAAAAAATAATACATTATTGTTTATGACTTAACGAGCGGCTGATTTCGGCAAACAAAAAATTGTATAGAACCCGGCTCATCCAAAATGCCAGAACCGAACATTACTGTACTTTCTCCAGTTTGTAACATAAATAGTTAGCAAAGGTTCATTCTGTTTTTTATATTTCAGCATGAAAGTATTTGTCGTTCCGATAAAATAATACTCACTCTGTGTTACAGCCTGTCCGAGTATGTCCTTGATTTCTGTCTGTGAGCTTTGGTTTTCACACTTACGCACCATCCACCCTTTGTTCAAATATGAATTGAACACGAGCAGAAACACGATCTTAGACTAAATTCCCGTTCTTCATCCAAGTAAATACCATCACCCACGGCAAACAAGTCCTAAGACAACACTCTTCTTAAGAAACAGTTCACAAAAAAAAGGAGAAGACCTCATTGAAATAAGCCAGCAGCCTGCTGAGGAATTCGCAAACACAATTCATAATTCACCAATACTGACTGACTCTGGAAATATAGAAGGGAGGAAAGATACATCCCACAGTCGGTATTATTCTTCACTAACTTCTAAATGACCACAAAACCGCTTTTCAAACTTTTAATCCTACGCAAATCCTCCATATGCGATGCCATTCTGTATCGCCGAACGCTGCTACCTGAAGCGTTCGAAAAAGTGGATATATAGGAACATCACTCTACGGTTGCTTACATTTAAGACGTTTCCTAAGTAAAAATAAAGTGACGCTTGTTTTCTTTATGGCTTTACGCCTCGATGACGTCAAGGTTGTTGGAGGCGGGAGAGGACTGGGAAGAAAGGACAGGAAGGAATTCGCCCATGGCCTTTTCAAGTCACCATCCTGCCATTCACCTGGATTGATTTCGCGAAAACCACGAAAATCTAAAACCTGAATGTCCGGCAGAGGATACGAACACGTGTCCTTCCGAATGCGAGGTCAGAAAGTTACCGCTCACCCACCACGGTCGGCAGGTAAACTTTGAAGTGATTTAATAGAAGTGACTTAACTTGGACAGCCGAAGTTGAATCTAGGAGGCGATGAAGAGACGTCTGTTATAACGAAAAGAGTGTTAATTCAAGATACTGCAAGAGTAACCGGGTAGAACTTTGTTCCCAACAGCAAAGCAATCAGCCTGGATGGAGATATCGAGTGTCTACAAACAGGCCGAGAAGTGCCTGCGAGATTGCCAGGCAGGTAAGCGGTTAGACAAACACAAGCTTTCCAGCGCAGGTTATCTGCTGAGACAAAAAAGAAACACCCTAGGACTGGCTACCTGGCAAATTAACACTTGCTACTCACAGCAAACTGCTGACAACGCATCCACAGGGCGGTTCCTAGACAGCAGTCCACCGGTAGGTAAATCTATCGGCTTATATACATACATCCACAGCAAGCGCAATTATTGTTAAGTACAGGTGGTAAAAATGACCGTTTATCCGTATAGTGTTATTTTGTCGTGAGACCATGAAATGTAGCAGGTGCTCGTTGGGAGGGAGGCAAGGGTGAAAACTATCTTACTCCTATTTTTATCATTAAATTGCTAATTTATTTGGTACTCGTACTGGCGTACGGGCTGAGTCTTATTTATTTTTAACATTCCCACATTCAATCTTAAAAAGGAAACAAGCAAAGCCTCGCCTTACTAAGTGATCATTAAACAAATTCATCATCATTAATTCCTTTTGGACAACACTTGGTTTGAATGAAAAGTTCCCTTCATAACAATGGGGAATTAATTTAAAAAACCAGATACAATACTGACATGAACTGAATTAAATTGCAATAGCCGAGTGCCAGCATAATTTAAATTATCCACCAATAGTGGTTATAGGAAACTTCCTGAAATCTATCTTAACTAGCTCAATACTTGCCGGAGGCGAGAACTCCCAATCATTCAAAATTTCATTTTGAAAGGTCGTTACAGGGTTGCACCCAGTGACTGCATGCAAGTACCTCACTATACTGTTCGTAGAATTATTACCGTGATGGCCATAGGCGTCCCTCGACGGCGCAAATGCTGTAGCTTATTAGCTTCAGCGTGTAGGCAGTACGTCCTTCAAACAACGTACTGACTGATTGCCAAGCGACCTCACTGCCACAGTACGCTTGTTTCGAACCCTCGGATTCGATGTCAATGCAGAAGAATCTCCACCCTTGGAAGATTTGGCTCCAGTAGCTCCAGCCTCGGGGGTCAGATGCTAAGTGCAACCTCTCACTCAGAGGTTTGAACTTGCAGTACTTCTCCCGCGTCCACCGTAAACGTTCATCTCCGTCGCTCGAGGTAGCCACGCCTCTTTTAAGAGCGCAATTTTAACGTAGAGAGAAATTCATGGAAATTAGAATTACGCGGAGAATAGTCCGCTGTTGATTTGTTCCTGCTGTAGGCTCCACCTTCTGTACCTCAAACCATTAGCCATCTCGAATTCGGGATATGCGCACTAGCTCGGAGTAAGTCGGACAAATTCGGAACATTTTGACCTTCAGTAACGTTCTGTGGCGTATAGGTCAACAGCAGTCCGTTCACCTGAGGCGAGAGAAATTCCCTAAGCTGGCGGTCTTCTACCTGGATGTACCCGTTATACCAACACAAGGAGAGGCTTTCCATTGTCCCCACCTACCTGTCACGACTCCCTGTCGACTATCTGATTTTGGGTGATCCCGCGGGCTGGCGAGAATTTCCCAGGGTTATGCCTTTCATTATTTTTATTTTTTTTATATGGTGAATACAGAAATGTATGGAATGACCCATTTTCGTCATTCCGTTACACCTAGGAGCAAGAAGAATCTGTACGATTTTTATATATTTTCTTGATTTGTTGTAACGTTGCCGCGTACCATATGAAATTAATACTTGTTATATGTGTAACGGAGTAAAAAATATGGTAGCTCTAAGATATTTCTTAGTACACGGTACTAATAAAGCAGGTTAGAGTTAACATTTTGTATCCTTGAAATTGCTATGAAAAATACGTAACTAGACGGGTTTGATAATCACTATGAACATGATAAAAATGTTATATGGAATTTTCTGAGCCGTGTTGACCGTGGCATGTGCTTGATAAAACCAGTCTGACGTTTACAAACAAAATACAGAGAATAAGATGATCCTAGGCAGAATTCTCGCCATTTCCTGAACACACCTAGGATAACTTTCCTCCTTATCAATGAAAACTGTTTCATCTTCGGCTCAGAACTCACTTAATTTAAACGCAATTTAATTGCGATGAGAACATGCTCCGGTGGCAATTTTCCTACACCTCCTTTTTCTCGTCAATTTTTCCTTAAATTTTTGGAGGGTAATTTTCCCACCCACCTACTTGTCACTAGACAAATTTTAATTTCAAATTCCTTCACTGTTCTTGGAAAATTATTCATCTTCCGACTACCTTTCCTACAAAAGAAAATTATCTGACTGCCTTATGCATGAAATCGAGCACCAGTTCGTGGTCATGGTCATATTACCTAATCCATGCTCTACTCTTAGTTATTCTACTAATATCCTCCTAACATGGATTGCAACACGTCTTCTGATACTTAAATATCAATATACTTAGACTGATAATACTCTAACTTCTATATAATATAATATTTCTCTTTCAACACAAAACAAACGTTTCCTTAAAAGTTACTATTTTTTTTAACTGCTTAACGTCTCTTAACTGCGAGGTATTTAGAGACGGGAAAGGATGGAGGGCAAGGAATGGGAAGGAATTCGGCTATGGCATTTTGAAGGAAGCATCCCGGAATTTGCCTGGAGGGATTTGGGAAACCATGGAAAACCCAAATCTGGATGTCCGGACGGGGATTCGAACCGGCGTCCTCCCGAATGCGAGGCGAGAACCTAAAAGTTATGATCTCTGTATTTTAAATGAAGGTTTCTCTAGAGAGCCATTTACTCATGTTTTAGGAAAAATCACACTGTACAAATCTGGGGGTATGTGCATGTTACAGCACCCGTAAAGTGGATCTCTCTCACAGCGGTTTAAGAACTGTGATTGGGTGCATTGCCATGAAGGAAATGTGTGGAAATTCGAACTTTCGGCCTCAGTGACATCACCAAGAATACAGAGTAGCATTGATAAAACTTTGCATAAACTCAGTTGTTTTGCATTTAAACATGTCAAAGCATTCCTGAGAAATGTTTAATTCCAATTTCGATCAAACATTAAAAATAGGGACACTAATCTCACCGAGTTTGTCTACCATATTGTCGCGAACATGATCTTTTTATCTTTTTGCTGTGTTAAGAAGCTAATGTACTTTCATTCAAAAATTTCATGCTCTATATTGTTACAGACTGAAGACGATTGCGCTGAATGAAGGAGGCTACTTAAGTTTTAAGAACGATGGTGAAAAATATTTCAAAGCGAAATCTACAGCGTTCTTTCCTTCTTTTAAGTTTGTGGCCTTTATGCCCCTTGAAGACGATTTTTTTTTTTTCAAAATGTCAGTCGATTTTATTAACGTTTAGAAACGCACCAAATATAAACGTCGTTCGAACACACAAACTGCGGAAAACATGTGTTTAAATTTTCTTAGTAAGCTCCGTGTCGTGATCAGTTCAACCCGTAAATGAAATTGTTCTTGTACTATCAATAAGCAGAAACGGCAGAAAATAAGAGAGTGGGTATGCACAAAGACATTGTTGGGAGCCCTGATATATTTTGCAAAAACTCACGAACAGATGACGGGGATGAGCGCGATAAGAAGCGAGTTTTGGGAGAGGGTCCTGGCGGGCCTTTCTCGCTGCTCACTCCCCTCCACTTACTTCACGCCAAGAAAACCCAGAGAAAATACATCGCCGTTAGCTGCAACGCGCCTCCAGAATTTGTATGCGAGCCGGTGTGTATCTGTGTGACGGAGGGGAAACGTGCAATAAAGGAGAAACTTGGCGCAAGGATGCCAACCTAACTCGCCTGTGTCGGCGCGTGACGGTTTTGCAAATGGCTTGCAGCGATTTTACGCAGGCTTGGCTGAATCCGCCCCATCAGTCTCTGCTGCAGTATCTACTAATAGGGTTCTTAATATGGTTTCAAAATTAATTTTTCTGAGTGGTGATTCTGCCAAACCGAGCGTGGCGGTGTAACGGATAGCGTTCTCGCCTCGCATTCGGGAGGACGGCGGTTCGATCCCCGTCCGGGCATCCAGATTTGGGTTTTCCATGGTTTCCCAAATCACTCCAGGCAAATGCCGGGATGCTTCCTTCAAAAGGCCATGGCCGAATTCCTTCCCATTCCTTGCCCCCATCCTTTCCCGTCTCTAAAGACCTCGCTGTTGAGAGACGTAATTACAGTAAAAAAAAAAAAAAAAAAGATTCTGCCAAAAAGTTTAGAACTACTGGATACTTACTCCAGTGCTGTAGTGCGGTAATTAACAGTGTAACGAAAGATAGTTTACAAATCTCGATCATTATGTTTACAGAACGTGTCTTCCCTTACACCTGGAGCTATACCATATGTAAAAGGTTAATAATTATCCTTAAGGTGGTACTAGACTGCGAATGAAAGCTGGGAGACAAAATGATTGTATTATGATCAAAGAAGAAGCAATAAATTATCCGTCGAGACTTGTTTGGAAGGTGATAACATTTTTATGAATGTTTATGTGGTTGCAATGGTTGGTACAACGTAAAGGATTGAAAAGGATTAAAAGAAAGATTATAATGTACTCTACTCTACAATGTGAAGAAATAAAAGTAGATATCTTACATTAGAATTCAACAAATACAGAGAAACTGATTTAATACGTCACCGTGTTTTACGGCGAAGAACGTTGTTAAAACCTTAAAAAAATTATTTTCATCTTGTGGTAAATACATATCAATGCAGCATGTAACTACCAGAGCCACTACGAGAATACTTCTCATCATCACACTTAGAGTATATTCATTTCACTGATATCAATAAGATATTTCTCTGCAAGACATGAAAAGTAAGAATAATTTACTTTAAATGGTACGTATGTAACGCAGTAATTAAAAATAATAATAATAAGGGCTAATTGTTTTTTGACACTACACAAAACAGTTTTTATTACTATTTCGAAATCAGATCTCGGTTGGAATATTTACGGGCCTAAAAACTGGTCTTCGCCTTTGAAAACTTTGCTTTGTTAGTGTCAAGCTGCTAGATGCTCCGTGTTTCGAGTCGCACGTTAAATAGGTGCCATTTATTTGGTAGTATTACTGTACCAGGTAAGGTTAGGCTGCTACGGTATAGTCGCATTGCGCAGCCGGTAAGAAATACTGTCATTCGGTCTTTGAGACCGCACGCAATTATTATCGCATTACTAAACTCGTCAAGAAATTGAAGTTGTCACCTAAAATTTCTTTAATTTTCTTCAGAATTTACATGCTTTACACTTACGTATTTTATATGTGTTTTTATATTATCGAAAATCAGAATATCTAACAACGATTCCCGGTGTTGTTAATGGTGAATATTCCGAGACAATTGTAAAGATACATATCTGTTTGAATGTAGTCCTGCAAGATGTTCCAAGCCAAACACGGAACGTAGGTTATATAACACGCTTCTGCATTCCGAAGACCAGTTCGGTGTTTTAATAAATCAGTAAGGCGTACGTTATAATTTAAGATCTGTTTACAGTAGAAGTGGGCAAAGTGATCAAAGTGATTCACTAAAAAGAGCGGTTGTTCATTTGATCACTCAATGAAAAGAACTAGTTCTTTTCAATGGTTCACTTGCTCAGTAGCTCAGTTTTATTTGAGACCTTTTTTTTTTCTTTTTTAGGTCTCACCCCTCACAATCCGGTTATACCCCCATTTTCTGTTGATAATACCCCCTTATGTCGACTTCAACACAAATAGTAGAGCTTTTTTTTTTAGCTTTCCAGTCCACAAAACCCACGTGAGCTAGCTCCTTCATGATCTTCGGAATCAACTGATTTCACCTATAAGAACTACCGTTCATTTTTTAGTGAGCGACTGCTCACTCGCTCTTTTAAATGAATTGCTCTAAAGAACTGATTCACTCGCGAACGACCCATTTCTAGTTTCATACTTCTTGAACAGACTGGTTCGAACACATTAGTACATTCTGCATGTAAAGACAGCACATTTTCAGTTCTGTCAAAATTTAATGACAGACTGTTTATCAAAATGTTTTCGCTAAGTCGATAAAATATACTTTTGCTACCAGCGATTAAGGTTTATTATGCAGATTTTACGCTGCTAAGCTTATACTCATATATTCTGAAGAGAGGACAAATTTAAACTTCCGTCAGACAAGTGATGAGACATTAACAAAGTAAATTTAACGATGGACACAAAATAGGGTCTTGATGAACACCACGTTTAATAGTTCCCCATTCAGAGTCCTTTACGTATTACACCTAACACTGTTTCGTAGTCAACTATAACTGATGAGTGAACAAAATATTATCTGGGTATATGCTACACGCAATTAACACTTGACTTCAAGGGAAATTCATTCCGAATGTGTATTGTTCTTACAGCTAGCATCTAGCTTCTTCAGCGAGAATGCGGAAAGCATGGAAAACCGAAATGTGGATGACGGGACGAGGTTCAAAAACTTGGTTGACTGGCTTCGTATAACGAAGCCAGCATCTATGTCCTGTAGCTGCTTTTCGTAAAAAGTCCTCAAAAGCTACGTTTCCACATGCTCAATTTTGGACACACTCTATTTAGGATAATTTCAAAATTCTTATTAGAGCAGTTAATATTTTTTGGTATTATTCACCAATCTTATTAATTTCTATATATTTTTGTGATTTTAAATTTCATAAAACATAACATCCGTTGTATTTCCACTGTAATTTTTTTTTTTTTTTTTTCGTGCAGTTATGTTCGCGCTTGGTCCGTGCAGCTATTTCGGGTATTATTGTGCGCGCCAACTGAATTATGCCACGCATCGCGTCGCATGCTTTGGGGCAGTGAGGGGCACTTCTAATCGAAGCATGCATGAGAGGGTGGCAACGAGGGGTTGTAAATGCGCCGAATTGAACTGCTGTATAAATGCAAATTGATGGCATGAAGGAGGGGGCTTTCACTGGAGATATCAGCTTCAAAACGTGTCCTAATAGTCTTTGGTTTAAGATAATGGTTTTAAGAGTCGTAAGAAGTACCCAGTGTTCGTTATCTTTCTGTTACAGTTGCTGACGTTCTAGCCCACTATGGTGATAACCCTTAATAAAAGTTAAGCTGACTCTGAAAGTAATTGCCAACGTGATAAACAGCAAATGTATTTGCTTAACATTCCTCTATACCTCGTCTAAATAGATGGAGAATTAATGTCTACGCCATTTCAATTAAGATTTACGCAGACCCTGTGTGACGATCAGATAATTTTATTTTTTTTGCCCATAAAAAACAAGGAAAAAATCAACTCCAATTTACAATAACCCTGCCAATGTGAATGTTTTCGAGAATTAGTGTAAGTTACATTGACAGAGCAATGTGAGAGAAAACTGTTACTAGTGTTCTGTGGTTCATAAAATGCTCAAAGTGTTTTGATCAATGCCTTTTTGTACCCAGACTGTGACATTTTGCTTTTTGTGTTGCAGCTCTGCATATTGTCCGAACCTCTTATTGCTGCTTGGGTGGGCTCACGACGACCGATTGTACGTGACTGTTTGTTCGAGTTGCAAGTACGATCAAAGATATGGAAACTCATGATTAGCTAGGTGATAATTGCTGTCTAAACAACTGATGCTGGAATTTTTACATTATTTTCAATAATAATTAAACTTTTACTGCCCGGTCGAGACAGAGTCAAACCACGAATGTACGCCTTGGACATTTTTGTGGCCCACGAGATTCATCACACTTTTACTAGATATATTTATTTTATAATAGCCAAAGTAATGAAAACCAGTGTATTAAAAAAATACATTATTTGTGCATCCACATATTGAAAAATTAACTGTCGAAATTATGAGAAAAAATTAACTTTGCTTTTAAAATAATTATCTTGCGAATATAAGACAGATATTGCCTGTTTTATTTCTGAGTTTACAGTTATGAGTTCGCAGAATAATTAAATTATAATCATTCCAAAAAAGTCTATATTAGGTCTAAATCTAATATGGGGATATATAATTATATATGCACCCCGCGTGGCCATCCCTGCTCTAAACCGTACCCCACTGCAGACATGTTGGGTAAAATAAATGCTGGAAATAATGCTTAAGAGTCACAAGTACACTAGTCTCTACTAGCGATTACAGCGGATAATCGGAAATTATAGTGACAACATTTCGGGCAATACATTGCTGAGGCTGAGTGACACTACGTGGAAATAATCTTAGCTCATCTTCATTTCCGGTGGTAGGGTGGATACTATTGCGAAAGATATAAGGATTGTACTGGCCAATAAAGCATCGGCAAACCTCACACAAGATTCTCCTAGAATGAGCTACATGTGGGGGTTGCTATTCTGTTGGGACGCCGAGGAGACGCGACACCCCGCAGATGTGACCATGATGAGAACTAGAGAGGCTGGCGGCACTTCGAACCATGAATCGATCGAGGCTGGGTGCGTGGCGCTGGGAATTGCGCCTGTCTGTCAAGATGTCTCCAGACTCCGCTGGTGACGCGGAAACGAGATTTCACGCTGAACATCGGTCTCTCCCGAGGCTGGTTCGGTCATCGCTGTCGGCCGCTGTCAACGTCGACAGAAGGATGCTGTGCGTGAGTCGATCCTGAATGCTTTGCATGCTTACAGACGCTAACTAGGAGAATGCGACCGTCCTATCTACCTTATCCAACAGTTTGAGAGAAACGACAACGGGTGTGACTACCGTCTCTACCGAGCAAAATAAAGAACAGTGGATTAGAATCGAAACACCAAACACTACGTAATATCGAACTACGTATTGTCCAGAGTGGATTCAACGATATTCAGCCACTAGCGTCTGTCAGCAGTTCTTACAGCTACGTGTGTTTGTACATGTTTATTTCTTGTCGTATGACGTTAACTACTTGTGACGTAGTGGAAATGGCGTGTGAAATTTCTTGAAGTGAAGTAACTGATAACTATCAGAAACGATCGGCAGCTATTATCTATTAGCAAATTATAATTACTTCTCAAGTGGTTACTATTTCGATAATTTATTCTTCGTCGTACGCAGTCGGTAAACTGAAAACATTTGACAGCCGTAATTAGACACTAAGACCATTTACACTTCTGAAACGTTTCCAGGCACATTCAGCACCAAACTCTGGCTTAATAGTTTTAATATTTCTGTTGGTCAAATGAAAATGGTATCAGTTACTAGTAACAAGCCAGTCGTTGTATGTGGTAGTATAATACAGTATAATGTTTCGGATGAATTAATATGACTCATCTTCTCTGGAATTTGCGAGAAACTGTTTGGTCGTTTTGCAATGCTGGTTTGCAAGCAGCTGAAGATACAATCAGCGTTTAACTCGCTCTAATAAACGGATGTCTGCAAGTAAGATTTCCTGTGCGGCCTTGGGGGCGTCGTCTAATTTATTAAGTGCGCGTCCTCGAGGCATTACTCCGAGTGCAGTGGAGCTGGCTCCCCTACACCCCGCTACCCAACGGAAGTTCAAGACGGCCTGAGAGCCGCAGAGACACTTTTATCGCGCCACCACAATAAGGCGAAATGCTAAAAAAGTCAAGCGGTCCGCTTCCAACGTTGCCAAGGTTTTTTACTCGAACCACAAACGCCAAATGGAATATAAAATGTGTTTAAAAATCGTATCTGTATTTTGCGTTAATAAAGTTGGGGAGTAGGACTGAAAGTATTTCTAGGAATACTAGTGCATGGTAGGACTAAATTATTAACTAATACAAACGTCAATCTGAACCAAAATGTAAAATTATTCAATTAAATCAGAATTCATGAGAGCATTAAGGCTTTTTGAAGTGAACTACACTTAACGGTTCCTTGAGGTTTATTACTCTGTACACAAAAACAACTGGTAAACCATAAACAATGTGGGTACAGTTATCAGATGACCGTCGAGAAATTTAGCCTGGTCCTGATCCGGGGTAGAGTGACGGCTTCTACTTCTCGCGAACTTCCGGTGGTCTTCTGTAGTTGACGCTGGTTCAGCGGTCAGGTCGGAACTGTCGGTGGAGCTGCCGGCTACGCTTATATAGGCGGCCTGGCGCAGGAATTCCGTTGTGTGGTAGTACGGCGACCTCTGTAAGAAAAGGTCCCACTTAGCCTCTAGATGATTCTATTTATTTTCCTGGTTTGTTTTGATGCCTCTGCGCCTGTTTGGAGTCGTATTTGTATCCCGGCGTGCAGGCGCGTTGTGTGTGAGGTCTGCCTGGCAGGGGCCTTTACTGGCAGACTGAACATACCTCCCTCCGGGGGGGGGGGGGAAGCGATGTCTGCGACGTCTGCGAGGTCGTCTGCCGCGGCGCCCTGGAGCAGACTATGAAGGCTACCTCCGGGGGAGTACGGAGCTGTTCCCCTGGCGATGCGTGCCGACCTGCGTCGTGGTGCAGGTTGTGATGGAGGTACCTGTGGAGCTAACGGCATCGGTTCGTTGGCGTCGATGGCCGGGGGCTGTACGGGGGGCGCTGAAGATGGTCCCCGCAGGTGGTCGAGAGGCTGCGGCTGAAGGGTGTCGGAGCGACCGACAGGTTGTGGCGTCGGTGGTGGCGCTGTGACTGTCCCTGGGCAACGGTTAGACGGCAGGAGTGGTAGAGGGGGCGGGGAAGGAGAGGAAGAAGTGGATGGCCGTGCCGGGGTGGAAGAGGACGGTGCCGTGGGGTAGCGGGGACGTAGTTGGTTTCGATGGCGTCGCACTACCCGGCCATCCAGGCTGACGTCGAACAGTTGGCGGCCCCGGGGCCGCTGGATGACCCCCGGAAGCCAACCGGCCTGGGAGCCAAACCCGCGGGCCCAGACTAGGGAGCCCGGGGTGAAACGGAATGGCCCCGAAGGTACCTGTACTTTGGGAGGGGGTAAGAGGAGATGGAGGAGATTGCGAGGTTGGCGGCCATGCAGCAATTCCGCCGGGCTTTTAGCCCCCACTGGAGTGGTTCGATAGGAACTGAGGAAGAGTGTCAATGCCTCTTCGAGTTTGTGACTTGTGGTGTATTTGGTCATTTGGGTTTTGAATGTTCTGACTAGCTGTTCCGCCTCCCCGTTAGATTGGGGGTGGAAGGGCGGGGTGAGGAGGTGTTGGATATTGTTGGCGGTACAGAAGGATAGGAATTCCCGACTTCGAAATTGCGGTCCGTTATCTGTGATGATGGCGTATGGTAATCCTTCGATGGAAAAGATTTTCGTGAGGGCTGAAATGGTGACCTCTGTGGTGATTGTGGAGCAACGGACGACATATGGGAAGTGGGAAAAGGCATCCGTCACTAAGAGCCACTGGTGGCCTAGGAATGGGCCAGCGAAGTCGAGATGAATGCGTTCCCAGGGTCCGGACGGTGCCGGCCAGGAAAGGAACTTTTGAGGGGGGCGGGGCAGTTGTCGGGCACAGATGGTACAGCGCCGCACCATCTCCGTGACATCCGTGGTAAGGCCGATCCAGAATACATGGCGTCTGGCAAGGGATATGGTGCGGGCAATTCCACAGTGTTCTTGGTGGAGAGTTTGGAGGATTGTCGGCTGTAGGGATCTCGGAACGACGACCCTCGGGGTGGAATTTGGTTCTGTGCGGAGAAGCACTCCCTCTACTACTGAGAGCTGGTGGCGGATGGAGTAGTAGAACTGGAGGTCTTGATGATGGCGTGGAGGGGAACGTGTTTGCCAACCGTGTTGGATGTAGTGTCGGATGACACGGAGGAGGGGGTCCTCCACTGTGGCTGCAGCGACTTTTGAGGCCGTAACTGGAAATGTCTTCAGTGCTTCTTATATGTCCTCGTCGATCTGGAACACAAGAAGTTCCGAATTGTCGAAGGCAAGGTCTGGTCCCTGCGGTAGTCTGGATAAGGCGTCTGCATTGGCGTGCCTGGAGGTGGTACGGAAATGCATGGTATATCTGAACTGGGACAGGAATAGTGCCCAACGCTGGATGCGGTGGGATGTTTTGGTAGGCAGACGTGTGGACGGATCAAATAGTGATAGGAGTGGCTTGTGGTCGGTAATGAGATGAAAAGAAATCCCATATAAAAGGGAATAGAATTTGGAGCAGGCAAAAACAATAGCTAGCGCCTCTTTCTCGATTTGAGAATATTTAAGCTGGGCAGCCGATAGGGCTTTGGAGATGTAAGCTACGGGGCGTTTCGTGCCATCTGGTAATTTATGAGACAGAACTGCCCCACACCGTAATCGGATGCATCTGTGGCAAGTATCAAGGGGAGGTTTGGAGTATATGGCATGAGGCATGCTGCGGACTTGAGCTGCTGTTTAAGGGTGTGGAATGCGGTCTCGCAAGCTGGGGTCCAACGGAACGGAACATTTCTTGCGACAGAGGTGGTACAGGGGTGCTGCCACTTGTGCTGCTGAGGGTATAAATTTTCTGTAGTATGAAATCTTGCCTAAAAAAGATTTCAACTGATGTAGATCCTGAGGCCGAGGTAAGTTGGAAATAGCGTCCACATAGGAAAATGCTGGGGAAATG
>JARYHS010013630.1:171563304-171652490 GCA_031002005.1 Vandiemenella viatica | reverse complement strand
AAATTATTACGAGATGAGAATAATTATATTTGTCAGTTTTCGTAGAACAAATATAAGAATCTTTTTATGGTAGCCTAATCCCTCGCCAGAATAAACGTGTTTAAAAACGAAAAATTGAAAATTTAGTTTTCATTCTGGGTGAACAGAAAAACTGCTTGAGTCTTTGTATTAATTAAAAAATAAGACATAGACCATGAGAAAGCGTAACTTTTACGTTTAAAACGTGATAATAAACTATGGAATGTCCTGACTTAGCTCAAATTCAATCTATACAATGCAGTTCTGAATTCGAGGATGTTTATAACTCTGAGCGAATAAAGCATCAGTAAGGTGGATTCCAATATAATTAATCGTTAACAGCGTTAATGATAGAGAGAATTCAACTAACGACCTCGGCAGTGTTGGGGGCTAGGTTCGAGTCCGGCCGCGGGGTTTTTATGTTTTGTGAAAAAAGCCGTAAAGTTACGTAATTTCCACGCCTAAAAAAAATAAGTCGAAAAGCAAAATGTTCCTTTTAACGGGAAAAAAAAGCGTCATAACTCCAGATATAAATTCTATGTGTACCTGTTTTCATGAAATTATTTAGCGTTCTAGCCTTGCATTCGAGAGGACGGCGGTTCCGGGCATCCAGATTTGGGTTTCCAAAATCACTCCAGGTGAATGCCGGGGGGGATGCTACCTTCAAAAGGCCATCCTTGCCCCCCATCCTTTCCCGTCTCTAAAGACCTCGCTGTTAACATAAATCCGTTCATCAAAGCAGGTAGACATTAAATATTAATTCACCGACGAAGAGACTGGAAACAATCTCACTTTTTCACATCATGATGGACTCATTATGAACAATATAATAACTCACGAGTGTCACCTACACCGTGTATTTTAAAGGATGTATTAAATTATGTGTAATGAAACACAGACACTTTTTGGACTCAAAGAGGCATTGAAGGGGTTTACTGATGGATGTAAGTATAACCTCGATTGGTTGAGAGCCTCTAAACTAAAGCAAAGTTGTCGATTTGAAAACCAGGCTCGTAATTGTTGCCATCCAGGTCAAACCTTTGTCGTTTGTCTATCCAGGCCAATCTATGTATCAATTCTGTTATGCTTTCGTAAGCAATCACAAATTGAGTGTCCTTAGCTGTACTTTGTCTAAAATTCCAATAAATCCCTTGTGACACATCAGTGATTGACACCTTTAACTGTATTTTACAGCACAGCACGTATGTTCCAGGAACGAAATACGTCTGTTAATCTTACTAATTTCACCCCTGTCGAATCGAAGTACGCCAGTCCTATGTGATAAAAATCGAGTCACGCTAAGCAGTGCTTTCGCAAAGTCTTCTGCTAATCAGTAGCCAGGTACCAAAATGTTCATTTAAGGTGGTTCTACTGCAGTTTTCCAGGGAAATTCTCCCCTTTTCCAGGAAATTATTTTTCAATAAATCAGGGGGACGAAATACGTCTGTTAATCTTAATAATTTCACCCCTGTGGAATCGAAGTACGCCAGTCCTATGTGACAAAAATCGAGTGTAAGGCAGTTGCTAAGCACTGAACATGCTGATTCGTCATAGAATGGCTGGCCAAGGTGAGATATCGAAAATTTACTCCCTTATAGAAGAAATCCAGTGTCAGCTTCTACTGATATTCTATTCCTAATTCTTTCACCAAGATCCACCCCTAGCCTCATCACCAACATACGCCAGCACTTCCCAAACTTCATTCTGTTTCCAATGATTCCCAATCCAACCTGACAGTTAGACAGGGTTACCTTTGTTCGTGTGTTAAAGTAAACCAAAAATTCGCAAAGTCTTCTCCTAATCATTAGCCAGCTACCAAAATGTTCATTTAAGGTGGTTCTACTGCAGTTTTCAAGAAAATTCTCCAGGAAAATATTTTTCAACCAATCAGTGTCAGCAGAGTTCTCCATTCGGTTTAAATGTTCCCATTGACGCCAAACTTCGGATTCAGGACCAAGTGTGACATTTGTTTGTAATTGCATGCTTTGTTCAAGTAACCACGATAAAGTTACCATAATGCTCTTAGCTCACTGATAGTTTCATGGTCATCAAACAGGCATCATAACCCACATTTTCATAGAAGATCCCCACACATCGACAAGTATCCAAAGGTGCAGACACTAGTTCTATTGCGCCGAAGATAGCACCCACGCTTGAACTGTCGTAAATTGTTAGGTCAAAGTGGGTGTTTGGATATTTTATCCATTCAGTCCTCATCATCTAAAGTCTAATGCCAGATTGTGGTCATTGCCAACTTAGGCTCCATACACCACTCAGAATTATTTCGCCAATATCCATTCTAACAGCATTATACACCACATACAGCCCCTGACACTCTTCCAATGACATCCAGTCCAGTTCCTTTATTAAGGCACTTGTTGAATATTTTCCACTAATAAATCTAGCTGCTATATTTTGCACCTTGCATTTGATGTACAAAAAATGTGGTCTCCATACTACACTTATATATACAAGAAATGGTCTGACTGTGGGTTTGTACCCAAGTCCTTCGCTTCTCGGGTACATCCCCTCATCACCCCCTCTGTTAAATGATTTTTATGTAGTGAAAAACGTGAGAAACACAATTCGTATGCCAACACAAACGGCAGTAAACTGTAAAGAGTACAGTGAAATGGGAGATTGCCAAAGCCCTGAAGCAATGGTTAGAAGCACACGTTGATGGTGAGCATAATTCTATAACCATATATTTTAGACTCAAATTAACAGAGGAAGTAGACACACGCACACACTTGTACATGCATACAGCGAGGTCGACAGAACTAACAGCAAGCATCATGGAAACGATGAAGTGGGGCAGAATTGTCGTTACCACTGATTAACTGGGCAGAACTATCGTTAAAAAAATCATCAGACAGACGAGTTTAAGTCAGGTATCACAATACTTACACTTACATGCACAAAGAGAGACGCAGATATACATGTACAAGTCTACAGAAAGTTCAGGACAACTACCTGCACCAACCATGGAAACAAAAAAAGTGGTGTAGTACTTTCTTGCCCCCATGACTGGCTGAAAAACAGAACTCTCCTTACATATCATCTGCCTGGCGAGATAGAGGGTGTGCAAAAGATGGCATGTTTTCACCATACACCTAAGTATTTACATCATAAATAGTGTTCATCACACACAATTGATTACATTTACCATCAATACGTTTCCCCCACACTGCAACCCTATCTGCCATTCATTAAGAGTGCCCCAGGTACCATGAGTTACAATAGACATTTGACTATCAGCAGATACCAGAACCCCTCATATTCATACTAGGTCTCAACCACAAATCCATACGTATCCATGCACAAGCTCAAAGAAACAGGAACAGCAAATCATACATCCAGATAAATGAGTTTAAGGAAGGTATCACCATACTTACGCACACAGACACATATATCCATGCCTACAGCGAGCTCAACACAACAACCAGCCCAATCATGGAAAAGAAAAAGTGGGACAGAACCCCCATGGCTCATAACTGACCAAAAAATCATGAGTAACATATGTTCCAGGTACCATACTCTTCACCATCATCTAATTTATCTCACACAACAGACCTCACTACCATCCAGTATCATGTGTGCTAGGTACAAACTGTTCACATTAGCACCACCACATCTATCCCACACCTAACCCTTACTGCCATTGCAGTAACATTTACCCCAGGTACCACGAGTAGCAGTAGACATCTGGTCATCAGACAGATATCATAACTCCCATATTCCTTACTAGGTCTCAACCAAAAATCTGTACGTCACCTCACACAAGCAAGGTAATCACCACATTTACGAAAAAAAACACACAGAGATAGAGACGCATACACACGTTCATTTCCAGGCCTACAGCGATCTCGACTCAACAACTAGCCCAATCATGGCAACGAAAAAGTGGAACAGAACACGCATGACTGGCCAAAAATCATAGAAAGACACATACACACTAACATGTCAATGCATTCAAACAGTTCCATTCATCACCACACATAACTGGAGGAAAAAAACTGAAGAGTTACAGGATGTGTGAAGTTTGAAATCACAGCCACATCTCTCCCACACCGCAACCCTTTTTTGTCATTTAGTAACATGTGACCCAGGTACCATGAGTTACAATAGACACTTGTCTATCAGACAGTAATATGTGCCCCCATGTACCACGAGTAGCAGTAGACACTTGGTCATCAGACAGATATCATAACTCCCATATTCATACTAGGTCTCACCCACAAATCCATACGTCACCTCACACAAGCATAAGTGCAGGACAAACGAGATAAAGGAATGTATCACCACATTTACGCAAAAAAACACACAGAGATAGAGATGCATACACACGTACATTTCCATGCCTACAGCGATCTCGACTCAACAACTAGCCCAATCATGGCAACGAAAAAGTGGAACAGAACACCCATGACTGGCCAAAAATCATAGAAAGACACACACATACTCACATGTCAATGCATTCACACAGTTCCATTCATCACCACACATAACTGGAGGAAAGAGACTGAACATGCTAGATCCAAACTGAAGAGTTACAGGATGTGTGAAGTTTGAAATCACAGTCACATCACGCCCACACCGCAACCTTTTCTGTCATTTAGTAATATGTGCCACCCATGTACCACGAGTAGCAGTAGACACTTGGTCATCAGACAGATATCATAACTCCCATATTCATACTAGGTCTCACCCACAAATCCATATGTCACCTCACACAAGCATAAGTGCAGGAAACAGCACATCATACATCCAGACAAACGAGATAAAGGAAAAAAAAAAACATTTACGCAAAAAAAAAAAAAAAAACACACAGAGATAGAGACGCATACACACGTACATTTCCATGCCTACAGCGATCTCGACTCAACAACTAGCCCAATCGAGGCAACGAAAAAGTGAAACAGAACACCCGACTGACAAAAAAATCATCATTAACATGTGTTCCAAGTAACAAACTCCTCACATCAAAATCATATCATTTAACTCACACTACAGACCTCTCTGCCATTCAGTATCGTTGGTAATATGTACAAAGCTAATTTCATAAGTTACCACAAACATACAAGTAATTGCAGGAAAGGGTCCCGGACACACGACATCCACACTGAGGTGTTAAATGATAGGCAGATGATAGTATGTCTTTCCAATACACCTCAGTGCTCACCACACATACTTGATTTTTTTAATGTGCCATCAGTATACCTTGTGGCTGGAACTAAGCTCTTGGCAATGTTTGTCCAAAAGTCATTTTGTTAATAGTAGCTCATCAATCACAAATTTTGAGTCAACCTGCCCAGGAGGGCGCGGCGCGAGGTGGCCACCCTTCCTCACAGCGGACGCGTACATCGTGTTTTAGTAGGTCGGTATACCGGCGCATATTACCGCCTCGAGCGCAATGAAATTCCGGTCATCAGTGCGGTCCTAAAAATGCGGTTACCGGTAATAGGTCCCGGTCGGGAAACTCCGGTAAACCATCGCGGTCCGCGCGGGAGACTCCGGTAAACCATCGCGGTCCGCGCTTTAGACCGCGTATTACGGTATTTCTGTCCGCAGTGGGGAAGGGTGGCCACCTCGCGCCGCGCCCTCCTGGGCAGGTTGACTCAAAATTTGTGATTGATGAGCTACTATTAACAAAATGACTTTTGGCCAAACATTGCCAAGAGCTTAGTTCCAGCCACAAGGTATACTGATGGCACATTAAAAAAATCAAGTATGTGTGGTGAGCACTGAGGTGTATTGGAAAGACATACTATCATCTGCCTATCATTTAACACCTCAGTGTGGATGTCGTGTGTCGGGACCCTTTCCTGCAATTACTTGTATGTTTGTGGTAACTTATGAAATTAGCTTTGTACATATTACCAACGATACTGAATGGCAGAGAGGTCTGTAGTGTGAGTTAAATGATATGATTTTGATGTGAGGAGTTTGTTACTTGGAACACATGTTAATGATGATTTTTTGTCAGTCGGGTGTTCTGTTTCACTTTTTCGTTGCCTCGATTGGGCTAGTTGTTGAGTCGAGATCGCTGTAGGCATGGAAATGTACGTGTGTATGCGTCTCTATCTCTGTGTGTTTTTTTTTTTTTTTTGCGTAAATGGTTTTTTTTCCTTTATCTCGTTTGTCTGGATGTATGATGTGCTGTTCCTGCACTTATGCTTGTGTGAGGTGACATATGGATTTGTGGGTGAGACCTAGTATGAATATGGGAGTTATGATATCTGTCTGATGACCAAGTGTCTACTGCTACTCGTGGTACATGGGTGGCACATATTACTAAATGACAGAAAAGGTTGCGGTGTGGGCGTGATGTGACTGTGATTTCAAACTTCACACATCCTGTAACTCTTCAGTTTGGATCTAGCATGTTCAGTCTCTTTCCTCCAGTTATGTGTGGTGATGAATGGAACTGTGTGAATGCATTGACATGTGAGTATGTGTGTGTCTTTCTATGATTTTTGGCCAGTCATGGGTGTTCTGTTCCACTTTTTCGTTGCCATGATTGGGCTAGTTGTTGAGTCGAGATCGCTGTAGGCATGGAAATGTACGTGTGTATGCATCTCTATCTCTGTGTGTTTTTTGCGTAAATGTGGTGATACATTCCTTTATCTCGTTTGTCCTGCACTTATGCTTGTGTGAGGTGACGTATGGATTTGTGGGTGAGACCTAGTATGAATATGGGAGTTATGATATCTGTCTGATGACCAAGTGTCTACTGCTACTCGTGGTACATGGGGGCACATATTACTGTCTGATAGACAAGTGTCTATTGTAACTCATGGTACCTGGGTCACATGTTACTAAATGACAAAAAAGGGTTGCGGTGTGGGAGAGATGTGGCTGTGATTTCAAACTTCACACATCCTGTAACTCTTCAGTTTTTTCCTCCAGTTATGTGTGGTGATGAATGGAACTGTTTGAATGCATTGACATGTTAGTGTGTATGTGTCTTTCTATGATTTTTGGCCAGTCATGCGTGTTCTGTTCCACTTTTTCGTTGCCATGATTGGGCTAGTTGTTGAGTCGAGATCGCTGTAGGCCTGGAAATGAACGTGTGTATGCGTCTCTATCTCTGTGTGTTTTTTTTCGTAAATGTGGTGATACCTTGCTTGTGTGAGGTGACGTACAGATTTTTGGTTGAGACCTAGTATGAATATGGGAGTTATGATATCTTTCTGATGACCAGATGTCTACTGCTGAAAGGAAACATTTATGCTTTTCGACTTATTTTTTTAGGCGTGGAAATTACGTAACTTTACGGCTTTTTCACAAAACACTAAAAACCCCGCGGCCGGACTCGAACCGGCGACCTTCGGCACTCTAGCCCCAACACTGCCGAGGTCGTTAGTTGAATTCTCTCTATCATTAACGCTGTTAACGATTAATTATATTGGAATCCCACCTTACTGATGCTTATATTCGCTCAGAGTTATAAACATCCTCGAATATCAGAACTGCATTGTATAGATATGAATTTGAGCTAAGTCAGGACATTCCATAGTTTATTATCACGTTTTTAAACGTAAAAGTTACGCTTTCTCATGGTCTATGTCTTATTTTTTAATTAAATACAAAGACTCAAGCAGTTTTTCTGTTCACCCAGAATGAAAACTAAATTTTCGTTTTTAAAACACGTTATTCTGGCGAGGGATTAGGCTACCATAAAAGATTCTTATATTTGTTCTACGAAAACTGACAAATAATAATTATTCTCATCTCGTAATAATTTCTTCTTGAACCGCAGTGAATTTCTATGTATCCTGCTGGAACGTTTCGATGGCGCAACCCGATAGCAGGACACCTGAACAAATAACAAATACACATGAAATTTTTTGGAAGCCTGAGACTCTGCAATATGTATTGGACGCCCTAATTTCTTTGTCCGCCAGCCAGGCACCCAGCTATGCTTTCATAATGGTGGATGGCCTAGCTGTATCGCTCTGTAATGGAGCCATTTCGTAACCTGTCGGACTCCCGAGCAAACATCGAAATATTTCACGCATATTGGTACACCCGCTCCATCTAGCGACAAATGTCTTCTGCCGTGTGCTGACCTCTAGCGACAGTTATGCAAGTTATCGCGCATGTCGCAACAGGGTCTCGGCGGCCGAGCAAGTGCGTACATGTCGACTGACACCTGTGCAAATACGCCTTAGGCTAGGGTTTTCCCCCGCAAGACAAGGATAGAAGATTTCGTGGCGAAGTGGAATATCTCTGGCCGGCGCATGCGCAGATGAAGTTTCTCGTGTCATGCGCTGTTCGGTGGAGACACCTGGTGTCAGGATGTGTGTACATGCTACATTGCAACATTTGTGCAGCTGGAATATCTACATCACATAGGACACAATCGTAAATAATATCGCTGATTTCAGATTAACATTGTTGCAGATAAGTGAAATAACAGCTAGAATAAAGACTAAATAACAGTTATATATGTTTAATTTGAAATATGCCGTCGTCATGCCGTCAATGTGGCAACACTGCACCCGCCATCTTGACCGTCCAAAGAACTTTGTGACGTCACGCGGACGAGTGGAGTCTCTTCCGGGGCCGGCTTAAGATCTTTTGTCCCAGAAAACAGGTTCTCCTCCTACTACGGTAAACTCGCCACTCCAGTATAAGAAAATCAACAAGTGGTTGTAGGTACTAATATATATTTGTCACGTAATAACGCTAAAGAGGGAGAAAAAATAACTAGCAAGGTTCTTTTTATTTTATTTTAGATTAGTAGACTCATTATCCATACAACTTATCCACACGTGCGACGATAAAAACAATTTTTATGATTTTCCGGTTTCTCAGATATATCAAACCATGAAGACCGCTTGGCAGTGTTTAAACAAGATATTAATCATTCCATTACTGTGAAGCGGCCGTCATCGTGAACATTCGCACGACTGTTTACTTTATTATTAATTTCAAGTATTGACCAGACCTATCCACGAAAAGGAGGTTAACAAGATCTGCTAAGCCCGGAGAACCCAAATAAAGAATTACCTTCCGCATCGCCTATGATAATTTTTTTTGAAGTTTTCAGTAAATGTTGATTTATATTTTTTTTTTTTTTTTTTTGCTTGTGGCTTTACGTCTGGTCGACGTCGAGGTCGTTAGAGACGGGGAGGAATGAGAGGCAAAGAATGTAAAGGAATTCGTCCATAGCCTTTTGAAGAAAGCATCCTGGCATTTGACTGGAGTAATTTCGTGAAACCACGGAAGATCGAAATCCTGGCGGATATTCGAACCCGCGTCCTCCAGAATGCGAGGCCAGTACGTTACCGCTCTCTCAATGGACTCGGTACTGGGATAATAAAAACGTTATGATTTCATAATACGATTCATATCACCCTTCCGTTTAACCTCGGTAACAGGATGTACATGTGTGAGAAAGAAAAAAAGCACAAGGATTTTTTTTTTTTCCCATGAGATAAGAAAATATTGTGACAAGTTGAAAGTGGCGAACCTAAACATGATTTCCAATAAGAGCAAATAAGAACTTTTGACAATCAGAATTAAAAGAAAGAAATGAATGCAAAGTGAAGGGGGGGAGGGAAAAAAGTTTGTTCAAGTATGGTGCCTCGCCAGGCTGTATTGCTTGATATGCAACTCTTTGTACGTATATACAGCTACTCTTATACTTGCAGCTTGTCTAGAAACACGCCAGTACAGAATCTTGCATTACGCATTACGCATAACACAAAACCCGTGTTCCTAGCGGCACTCACGAGCTAACGCTGTAGTCGGCGGCCGCGGGTTCACATTACGCTACTGGAACAATGTAGGCAACAGCCGTGAAGGAGGGAGTATACCAGCTGCTTGATAGTGTGCCTACAGCTCGGTAGTTCACTCTTTAGATACTATATCACTAACAGTCCTCTGAATATGTACAAACAACAAGTAATTCGTAATTCCGACTCAGTCCCATTTAAACGCTCAAAAGTCCTATCTTGAGCATTTCCATTTTTCGTGTGATTGTGGAAGATTATTAATTCGTTTATGTTTGTGATTAAGAATTATTTAGGTACAATCAGTGTTAGAAATTACTGAAGTTTCACTTATTGTCGGGTAATTCTAGTAATGTGGCCTTTCAGAAACGCAAGAAGTGAGCTTGCCACCTAAATATAATTTAAATTATGCCATTGTTTACTAATTCCGCGGTGATTAAAGTTCAGTTCTCCTTCAAAGTCAGCGTACAATATACTTTTCCCAACTAGCTTTACCTTTCATTTGCGTTATTCTAGTAACTAATAATATTTTCTGGATATAACTGTCTTTTATTAACATTAACTAACGTTCACTTCAATTATATTAAATTATTCCATTCAGTCGTTTGTAGCAATGATACCATTATCCCCACCATGTGTGTGGTTCAGTTAGCTAGGAGTACAGCTGGAGAGAGAGTGGATCCTGAAGTGCAGAATAATGCTGACGTACTGTAGTATCAACAGGTCAGCAGGAGGATTTCGTGCCTAATTGTTTTGTGGCCACCCGCGACCCGGGTTTTATATACATATAAAAGCTGTTGCCCGCCACTTCGTTCACGTGGAGCGTTATGGTACGGTCCTGTCTCGTAAACCTATTGCGTCGCAGTCAACACATCGCCAGCGAATATATATGTAGGTACCAATGAAAGGAAAGAAATGCCGCGAGGCAATATTTATATGGAAAGGGCTGATAAAATACACCCAACACTCACCAAAGTAGAAGGGAGGAGGGCAGCAGCAACACAAAACAACACACAAACAAAGAAAGGTCGAACGCAAGTCTTGCGCAAGCCCAGCCACTTACTTCTGTTAACTTGAAAAAGGGGGTTTAACCCAAAATATTTTCTTTGTTTGTGTGTTGTTTTGTGTTGCTGCTGTCCTCCTCCCTTCAACTTTGGTGAGTGTTGGGTGTATTTTATCAGTCCTTTCCACATATATATATATATACGATGCTGTTCGTACCCTAAAATCACGATAGGCAATTTGACTGCCGGAAGTAACTAAATCCGACCAATAGATTTTGCGCGAATCGCATTCAATTAAAAATTTATACTAATTTGTGTATACTTCAATCATAAATTTCTCAGCTTGATTAGAAAAGGTATACAGAATCGCAGTCAGGAAAGTTGCTTTTCGCAGCTGAATTGTTGAGGGTTCTGCAGACCCTCCGGCAGCCCGCCTCCCGGGCTTCTCCAGGGAGGAATGTAAAAAGAAATCTCTTTTAGCTGTATAATTGATATAAATACCTATCCCAAGTACGCAGTGTCTAATAAATTATAATAGGGTCTGTGTGGAAGTTAACAAATCTAGTTGAACGTTGTGTTAAAACGTACTTTTTAACAGTAAATGTCGCATATATTATTCCTGGAAGCAGTCTACTACTCCAGCTCCTTTTACCCGGCCCTTATTCTGGAGACATTATAAACTGTACGAAACTGTTTCAATCGAGGTTTGATAAGCCACAGCTTCGCCAACACAACTAACCCTACAAACTGAATTTTTGATAGCGAAGATAGGACAGAGAAATTCCTTATGCATGAGAAGGGAAATACAGATAATTTGGAGAACGTATAAAATTTCTCAATAACAGGGACACTACAAAAAAGAAATCATTTTGAGATGTGATGTGTTAGAATTGAAACTGTCTTGATCTCCATAGAGTAGTTGTTACAGTATTACAGACTCAGTGAGAATCTAACTTTAAAGAAATATGGAAACATAAAAAAGAAGCTCTTTGTCTCCACAAACCAATCCTGGTGAATACATTTCAGCGCAAAGATGTTTATTTCAATAAATTTCATGAGAACGCATAAAATTTCATTAGAATATTCATAACTAGTAGCAGCACAATGCTCGTACAGTTAAATTACGGTTTACAGTCAGTTTAATTCTCGCTTCAGTGCAGAAACTAAAGTGTAGCCAAGCTTCTCGATGTTATAACCCCGCCTTTCAGTCTGCATTCTAAAGGAGTTATACGAAAATGACACAAACATTTCTACCTTCTTTGTTTAAAACTTTTGTCTTCTATAAATAAGGAAAATGTCCCTTAAAATATTTAATACGATTTTTTGTCGATGTCATTAGAGACGGGCAAGGAACATGAAGGAATTCAGCCATGACTTTTTTTGAAGGAACCATTCGCCTGGAAACCACGAAAAAACCAAAATCTGGATGACCGGATGGCGATTCGAAGTCGCGTCCTCCGGAATGAGAAGGCAGCGCGTTACCACTCAGCCATCGCGCTCGGTGTGTAACAACTAAAAAATTGGAAGAATACTTCTAAAATTATCGCCAAACACTTAACTTAGGCCTCACAGAATGGAAACAAATCATTTTGATCTTTAATTCATTTTTTGGAAAGGTATGCTTGTATGTATCCTTAAGCTGTTTCTGTCATTCTTCACATCAACAATTTTTTAGGGCAGAAAGACTAAAAGAACGCCGATTATTAAAAGGATTTAAAAGAAAATAGTGAAAATATCAATAGAGAAATGTAAAAACGTCTTACCAACAGAAAAGACAAACAAGAATTTCTTAAAGATTTTATTTTGTATTTACCCTTAGAGCTTGTCGGCACGTCGTCGTTGATATCATTGAAACCGAGAAATGATGGAGGACTAGAAACGGGAAGGAAGTCAGCTATGGCGTTTTGGAGGATCCATCTCGGCATTCGCCTGAAGTGATTTCGGAAAATCATGGAAAACGGGAGGATTTGAACCCGCGTCCTCCCGAATCTCAGGCACGAGTTTTTCCTCTCATTCATTACATTAGGTTGAAACATCTGAAACTGAGATAAGAAAACAGTAAGAACGTTATTGGATCGTTTTTATTTTCTTGACGTTTGCTTATACCACACGTTTGTGTAAAACATGTTTAATGAATACAAATACAGTCCCTTAAGTGGTTGATGCACGAAGGCAGATTAGATCTTTGACTGGTGTGCGTGCTGTACTCTCTCCTTGCCTTATCTCATCGCCTCAATTAGCACTGCTCACTACTGCGTTGCATACATCGCAAACACTAAAGAAAAACTGGCAGTCACCGCCAAAAACTGCCACATTCTTCAGCATAAATAGTTTCTTTTCGTATTTATTCGATGCTGTTTGAGTTTGCGAGCAGTATAATGCGGAAGATTCGTTTGAGATAGACAAACTAATGAGTGTTACTGTGCAGTTTGGCTCAGAATATCTGACGTACAATATTATGATAAAATCTACTGGGGCAAGGTGGAAAAGGGGGGGGGGGAAATAGCTAAATTAGCAGAAACAAAAGACTTTGCCACTTTCATTTACACACACAATAGCAAGGGAAACAGCTTCGACACAGAATTATTAAAGATTGAATATATATTATTATTTACAGGTAAGACCATTAAGACTAGTCAAAGTGCTTTTCCTCAAAAGCATGCTGCGGGGTAGCTTTACTCTCACCATACCATTTTGTTCGGGTTCTTTTCTTCAGTCATCTTGTCACTTGTGAATTTTTTAACTATAGATCATTCTCTTTCTGATGTCCGTTGGAGTGATTCCAGCTAATTTGAGGTCTTCTGTGACTCAATATCTGTATCATAAAAAAAGTTTGCTTTAAAACAATAAATATAATGTAACGGTCATTAGGAGTCGATGACAGTCATTAATTTTGAGAAAAAAGTGTAAACATTTGTAATGTATTATAAATGAAAGAAGCTGAAAAAGGCGTTATTGAAATCACAGAGATAACTTTACAATACACGAAAGCCGGTTATATTAATGATCCGTACCTGCAACGAGACACACAAATGCGGTCTTGGTGCACGGTACAGAGCACGGTGGTGGTATTGCCGCTACCACACGTAAGGCAAAGTGAGGCGTCAGCTGTCGCACATGTATAGCTCCACATATATTCACGCTTACTCAAAGCTCCTATCACTAACCATAAAGGAAAAAGTTCTGTATTTCGAAAAGTTCATCATTTTATTGTCTTGAAAAGAGCAGGCGTACAGTTCGGTGGTAACGCTTTACGCTTGGAGTAACACATACTTGTCCAGAAAAGAAAACAAAATACACAGTTTTTTTTTGGTTGTATCTGTTACACAGATCGTATATTATCACACAGAAAACGATAGTCAGGATTTACGAAAAAAAGCAACTATACTTTCATTGGTCCCTACTCCGTATATACCTTTCCATGTATGCTTTTATTGGTATTAATGTCGTGACGATGATCTTTATTTCCTGAACGTCAGGATATTAAATTTTAAAAGTACCTCAACATGCAGCATGAGGCCAATTCATTAAGACAACATTTTTGCGGTGTATCACATCTTATTCATCACATTTCTTTCCTGTGGGTAAAGGGATAGATAATTTCTTAATGCTATGGAAATTAAATCACATCATTTTATCAGCTTAAAATCAATTACTTTGGCTCAAGTTAACTACATGCAAATATTAGTTGTCCTCTGAAACGAACGAATCCCTCCTGGATTGCAAAGTGGGGAGGCAAACGGACCGGAAGCAACCAATCAGGAGACTGCTTCCATCTGCACTGCGGTGTCTGCAGCTTAGGATTGTACCAAGCAATACATTCAAAATAATTTCTTACGCATAAACCACAATGTAAACGTCAATATTAAATCGTTGGTAAATCCGCAACTTCGTCTAGATGACAGCAGTGTCCTTTAAATTCCGAAAGTGATTTGTTACTTTAACGTAAAATATTTAATATAGTTAAAAAATCAATTAAACAGCTAAACAATGTTTAGAAATGATATGAACTCATGTTCTACGACATGTGATTACAAAATAAAGACTGACTGACGATACTTTACGATGTCGTTCCCTTCCGACAGTACCTCGTCAACACGCCGTACCATGTTGATTCTTGACTTTATTACTGAACTTTTTAAGACATTTGGCTTATTCGGCCATACAGCGATTTTGCTCTCTCGACACGTGTTTGTGCTACTGGTGTATTTTAGAGATGGGACGATACAAGACAGATGTAATGCTCAATTTAAACCGATCATGCCTTCCGCAGGTCTCGAGCAGGCGACCTTCGGTACGTGAGGCCAGCGCTCGGTTCCTGCACTATCGGGGCCAGCATTATTCACTGAACTTAAAATCTTAAAAATCTGAACACGTTTTGATGTTACTGCTGAGCCTAGAAGATCGACGAAACAAATGAAAAAAATAATACATTATTGTTTATGACTTAACGAGCGGCTGATTTCGGCAAACAAAAAATTGTATAGAACCCGGCTCCTCCAAAATGTCAGAGCCGAACATTACTGTACTTTCTCCAGTTTATAACATAAATAGTTAGCAAAGGTTCATTCTATTTTTTATATTTCAGCATGAAAGTATTTGTCGTTCCGATAAAATAATACTCACTCTGTGTTACAGCCTGTCCGAGTATGTCCTTGATTTCTGTCTGTGAGCTTTGGTTTTCACACTTACGCACCATCCACCCTTTGTTCAAATATGAATTGAACACGAGCAGAAACACGATCTTAGACTAAATTCCCGTTCTTCATCCAAGTAAATACCATCACCCACGGCAAACAAGTCCTAAGACAACACTCTTCTTAAGAAACAGTTCACAAAGACCTCATTGAAAGAAGCCAGCAGCCTGCTGAGGAATTCGCAAACACAATTCATAATTCACCAATAATGACTGACTCTGGAAATATAGAAGGGAGGAAAGATACATCCCACAGTCGGTATTATTCTTCACTAACTTCTAAATGACCACAAAACCGCTTTTAAAACTTTTAATCCTACGCAAATCCTCCATATGCGCTGCCATTCTGTATCGCTGAACGCTGCTACCTGAAGCGTTCGAAAAAGTGAATATATAGGAACATCACTTCTACGGTTGCTTTCATTTAAGACGTTTCCTAAGTAAAAATAAAGTGACGCTTGTTTTCTTTATGGCTTTACGCCTCGATGACGTCAAGGTTGTTGGAGGCGGGAGAGGACTGGGAAGAAAGGACAGGAAGGAATTTTCAAGTCACCATCCTGCCATTCACCTGGATTGATTTCGCAAAAACCACGAAAATCTAAAATCTGAATGTCCGACAGAGGATACGAACACGTGTCCTTCCGAATGCGAGGTCAGAAAGTTACCACTCACCCACCACAGTCGGCAGATAAACTTTGAAGTGATTTAATAGAAGTGGCTTAACTTGGACAGCCAAAGTTGAATCTAGGAGGCGATGAAGAGACGTCTGTTATAACGAAAAGAGTCTTAATTCAAGATACTGCAAGAGTAACCGGGTAGAACAGCAAAGCAATCAGCCTGGATGGAGATATCGAGTGTCTACAAACAGGCCGAGAAGTGCCTGCGAGATTGCCAGGCAGGTAAGCGGTTAGACAAACACAAGCTTTCCAGCGCAGGTTATCTGCTGAGACGAAAAAGAAACACCCTAGGACTGGCTACCTGGCAAATTAACACTTGCTACTCACAGCAAACGGCTGACAACGCATCCACAGGGCGGTTCCTAGAGAGCAGTCCTCCGGCAGGTAAATCTATCGGCTTATATACATACATCCACAGCAAGCGCAATTATTGTTAACTACAGGTGGTAAAAATGACCGTTTATCCGTATAGTGTTATTTTGTCGTGAGACCATGAAATGTAGTAGGTGCTCGTTGGGAGGGAGGAAAGGGTGAAAACTATCTTACTCATCTTTTTATCATTAAAGAAAACCCTATGCTGCTAATTTATTTGGTACTCGTACTGGCGTACGGGCTGAGTCTTATTTATTTTTAACATTCCCACATTCAATCTTAAGAGGGAAACAAGCAAAGCCTCGCCTTACTAAGTGATCATTAAACAAATTCATCATCATTAATTCCTTTTGGACAACACTTGGTTTGAATGAAAAGTTCCCTTCATAACAATGGGGAATTAATTTCAAAAACCAAATACAATACGGACATGAACTGAATTAAATTGCAATTGCCGGGTGCCAGCATAATTTAAATTATCCACCAAGAGTGGTTATAGGAAACTTCCTGAAATCTATCTTAACTAGCTCAATACTTGCCGGAGGCGAGAACTCGCAATCATTCAAAATTTATTTTGAAAGGTCGTTACAGGGTTGCACCCAGTGACTGCATGCAAGTACCTCACTATACTGTTCGTAGAATTATTACCGTGATGGCTATAGGCGTCCCTCGACGGCTTATTAGCTTCAGCGTGTAGGGCAGTACGTCCTTCAAACAACGTACTGACTGATTGCCAAGTGACCTCACTGCCACAGTACGCTTGTTTCGAACCCTCGGATTCGATGTCAATGCAGAAGAATCTCCACCCTTGGAAGATTTGGCTCCAGTAGCTCCAGCTTCGGGGGTCAGATGCTAAGTGCAACCTTTCACTCTGAGGTTTGAACTTGCAGTTCTTCTCCCGCGTCCGCCGTTAACGTTCTTCTCCGTCGCTCGAGGTAGCCACGCCTCTTCTCAGGGCGCAATTTTAACATAGAGAGAAACTGATGGAAATTAGAATTATGTGGAGGATATTCCGCTGTTGATTGGTTCCTGCTGTAGGCTCCACCTTCTGTACCTCAAACCATTAGCCATCTCGAATTCGGGATATGCGCACTAACTCGGAGTCAGTCGGACAAATTCGGAACATTTTGACCTTCAGTAACGTCCTGTGGCGTATAAGTCAACAGCAGTCCGTTCACCTGAGGCGAGAGAAATTCCCTAAGCTGGCGGTCTTCTACCTGGATGTACCCGTTATACCAACACAAGGGGAGGCTTTCCATTGTCCCCACCTACCTGTCACGACTCCCTGTCGACTATCTGATTTTGGGTGGTCCCGCGGGCTGGCGAGATTTTCCCAGAGTTATGCCTTTCATTATTTTTATTTTTTTTATATGGTGAATACAGAAATGTATGGAATGACCCATTTTCGTCATTCCGTTACACCTGGGAGCAAGAAGAATCTGTACGATTTTTATATATTTTCTTGATTTGTTGTAACATTGCCGCGTACCATATGAAATTAATACTTGTTATAATATGTATAACGGAGTAAAAAATATGGTAGCACTAAGGTATTTCTTAGTACATGGTACTAATAAAGCAGGTTAGAGTTAACATTTTGTATACTTGAAATTGCTATGAAAAATACGTAACTAGACGGGTTTGATAATCACTATGAACATGATAAAAATATTATATGGAATTTTCTGAGCCATGTTGACGGTGGAATGTCCTTGATAAAACCAATCTGACGTTCACAAACAAAATACAGAGAATAAGATGATTCTAGGCAGAATTCTCGCCATTTCCTGAACACGCCTAGGATAACTTTCCTCCTTATCAATGAAAACTGTTTCATCTTCGGCTCAGAACGCATTTAATTTAAATGCAATTTAATTGTGATGAGAACATGCTCCGGTGACAATTTCCCTACACCTCTTTTTTCTCGTCAATTTTTCCTTAAATATTTGGAGGGTAATTTTCCCACCCACCTACTTGTCACTAGACAAATTTTAATTTTAAATTCCTTCACTGTTCTTGGAAAATTATTCGTCTTCCGACTTCCTTTCCTACAAAAGAAAATTATCTGACTGCCTTATGCATGAAATCGAGCACCAGTTCGTGGTCATGGTCATATTACCCCATCCATGCTCTACTCTTAGTTATTCTACTAATATCCTCCTAACATGGATTGCAACACGTCTTCTGATACTTTAATATCAATATACTTAGACTGATAATACTCTAACTTCTTTATAATATAATATTTCTCTTTCAACACAAAACAAACGTTTCCTTAAGAGTTACTATTTTTTTTTAACTGCTTAACGTCTCTTAACGGCGAGGTCTTTAGAGACGGGAAAGGATGGGGGGCAAGGAATGGGAAGGAATTCGGCTATGGCATTTTGAAGGAAGCATCCCGGCATTTGCCTGGAGTGATTTGGGAAACCATGGAAAACCCAAATCTGGATGTCCGGACGGGGATTCGAACCGGCGTCCTCCCGAATGCGAGGCGAGAACCTAAAAGTTATGATCTCTGTATTCGAAATGAAGGGTTCTCTAGAGAGCCATTTACTCATGTTTCAGGAAAAATCGCACTGTACAAATCTGGGGGTATGTGCATATTAAGCACCCATAAAGTGGATCTTTCTCACAGCTGTTTAAGAATTTTGATTGGGTGCATTGCCATGAAGGAAATGTGTCATTTGTAAATTCGGACTTTCGGCCTGAGTGACATCACCAAGAATACAGAGTAGCATTGATAAAATTTTGCATAAACTCAGTTGTTTTGCATTTAAACATATCGAAGCATTCCTGAGAAATGTTTAATTCCAATTTCGATCAAACATTAACAATAGTGACACAAATCTCATCGAGTTTGTCTACCGTATTGTCGCGAACATGATATTTTATCTTTTTGCTGTGTTAAGAAGCTAATGTACTTTCATTCAAAAATTTCATGCTCTATATTGTTACAAACTGAAGACGATTACGCTGAATAAAGGAGGCTACTTAAGTTTTAAGAACGACGGTGAAAAATATTTCAATGCGAAATCTACAGCGTTCTTTCCTTCTTTTAAGTTTGTGGCCTTTATGCCCCTTGAAGACGATTTTTTTTTTTCAAAATGTTGGTCGATTTTATTAACGTTTAGAAACGCACCAAATATAAACGTCGTTCGAACACACAAACTGCGGAAAGCATGTGTTTAAATTTTCTTAGTAAGCTCCGTATCGTGATCAGTTCAACCCGTAAATGAAATTGTTCTTGTACTATGAATAAGTAGAAACGACAGAAAATAAGAGAGTGGGTATGCACAAAGACATTATTGGGAGCCCTGATATATTTTGCAAAAACTCACGAACAGATGACGGGGCTGAGCGCGATAAGAAGCGAGTTTCGGGAGAGGGTCCTGGCGGGCCTTTCTTATTGATGGCTGCCACCAACTCGCTGCTCACTCCCCTCCACTTACTTCACGCCAAGAAAACCCAGAGAAAATACATCGCCGTTAGCTGCAACGCGCCTCCAGAATTTGTATGCGAGCCGGTGTGTATCTGTGTGACGGAGGGGAAACGTGCAATAAAGGAGAAACTTGGCGCAAGGATGCCAACCTAACTCGCCTGTGTCGGCGCGTGACGGTTTTGCAAATGGCTTGCGGCGATTTTACGCAGGCTTGGCTGAATCCGCCCCATCAGTCTCTGCTGCAGTATCTACTAATAGGGTTCTTAATATGGTTTCAAAATTAATTTTTCTGAGTGGTGATTCTGCCAAAAAGTTTAGTACTACTGGATACTTACTCCAGTGCTGTAGTGCGGTAATTAACAGTGTAACGAAAGATAGTTTACAAATCTCGATCATTATGTTTACAGAACGTGTCTTCCCTTACACCTGGAGCTATACCATATGTAAAAGGTTAATAGTTATCGTTAAGGTGGTACTAGACTGCGAATGAAAGCTGGGACACAAAATGATTGTATTATGATCAAAGAAGAAGCAACAAATTATCCGTCGAGACTTGTTTGGAAGGTGATAACATTTTTATGAATGTTTTTATGTGGTTGCAATGGTTGGTACAACATAAAGGATTAAAAGAAAGATTATAATGTACTCTACTCTACAATGCGAAGAAATAAAAGTAGATATCTTACATTAGAATTCAACAAATACAGAGAAACTGGTTTAATACGTCACCGTGTTGTACGGCGAAGAACGTTGTTAAAACCTTAAAAAAAAATATTTTCATCTTGTGGTAAATACATATCAATGTAGCATGTAACTACCAGAGCCACTACGAGAATACTTCTCATTATCACACTTAGAGTATATTCATTTCACTGATATCAATAAGATATTTCTCTGTAAGACATGCAAAGTAAGAATAATTTACTTTAAATGGTACGTATGTAACGCAGTAATTAAAAATAATAATAATAAGGGCTAGTTGTTTTTTGACACTACACAAAACAGTTTTTATTACTATTTCGAAATCAGATCTCGTTTGGAATATTTACGGGCCTAAAAACTGGTCTTCGCCTTTGAAAACTTAGCTTTGTTAGTGTCAAGCTGCTAGATGCTCCGTGTTTCGAGTCGCACGTTAAATAGGTGCCATTTATTTGGTAGTATTACTGTACCAGGTAAGGTTAGGCTGCTACGGTATAGTCGCATTGCGCAGCCGGTAAGAAATACTGTCATTCGGTCTTTGAGACCGCACGCAATTATTATCGCATTACTAAACTCGTCAACAAATTGAAAGTTGTCACCTAAAATTTCTTTAATTTTCTTAAGAATTTACATGCTTTACACTTACGTATTTTATATCTGTTTTTATATTATCGAAAATATCTACATCAGAATATTTAACAACGATTCCCGGTGTTGTTAATGTTGAATATTCCAAGACAATTGTAAAGATACATATCTGTTTGAATGTAGTCCTGCAAGATGTTCCAAGCCAAACACGGAACGTAGGTTATATAACACGCTTCTGCATTCCGAAGACCAGTTCGGTGTTTTAATAAATCAGTAAGGCGTACGTTATACTTTAAGATCTGTTTACAGTAGAGGTGGGGAAAGTGATCAAAGTGATTCACTAAAAAGAGCGGTTGTTCATTTGATCACTCAATGAAATGAACTAGTTCTTTTGAATGGTTCACTTGCTCAGTAGCTCAGTTTTATTTGAGACCTTTTTTTTTCTTTTTTAGGTCTCACCCCTCACAATCCGGTTATACCTCCACTTTCCGTTGATAATACCCCCTTATGTCGACTTCAACACAAATAGTAGAGTTTTTTTTTTTTTTTTTTTTTTTTTTTTTTTTTTTTTTTTTTTTTTTTTTTTTTCCTAGCTCTCCAGTCCACAAAACCCACGTGAACTAGCTCTTCATGATCTTCGGAATCAACTGATTTCACCTATAAGAACTACCGTTCACTTTTTAGTGAGCGACTGCTCACTCGCTCTTTTAAATGAATTGCTCTAAAGAACTGATTCACTCACGAACGACCCATCTCTAGTTTACAGGAAAATAAATTTAACGTTTCATACTTCTTGAACAGACTGGTTCGAACACATTAGTACATTCTGCATGTAAATACAGCACATTTTCAGTTCTGTCAAAATTTAATGACAGATTGTTTATCAAAATGTTTTCGCTAAGTCGATAAAATATACTTTTGCTACCAGCGATTAAGGTTTATTATGCAGATTTTCCGCTGCTAAGCTTATACTCATATATTCTGCAGAGGGGACAAATTTAAACCTCCGTCAGACAAGTGATGAGACATTAACAAAGTAAATTTAACGATGGACACAAAATAGGCTCTTGATGAACACCACATTTAATAGTTCCCCATTCAGAGTCCTTTACGTATTACACCTAACACTGTTTCGTAGTCAACTATAACTGATGAATGAACAAAATATTATCTGGGTATATGCTACACGCAATTAACACTTGACTTCAAGCGAAATTCATTCCGAATGTCTATTGTTCTTACAGCTAGCATCCAGCTTCTTCGGCGAGAATGCGGAAAGCATGGAAAACCGAAATCTGGATGACGGGACGAGGTTCAAAAACTTGGTTGACTGGCTTCGTATAACGAAGCCAGCATCTATGTCCTGTAGCTGCTTTTCGTAAAATGTCCTCAAAAGCTACGTTTCCACATGCTCAATTTTGGACACAGTCTATTTAGGATAATTTCAAAATTCTTAATAGAGCAGTTAATATTTTTTGGTATTATTCACCAATCTTAATAATTTCTAAATATTTTTGTGATTTTAAATTTCATAAAACATAACATCCGTTGTATTTCCACTGTAATTTTTTTTTTTTTTCTGCAGTTATGTTCGCGCTTGGTCCGTGCAGCTATTTCGGGTATTATTGTGCGCGCCAACTGAATTATGCCACGCATCGCGTCGCATGCTTTGGGGCAGTGAGGGCACTTCTAATCGAAGCATGCATGAGAGGGTGGCAACGAGGGGTTGTAAATGCGCCGAATTAAACTGCTGTATAAATGCAAATTGATGGCATGAAGGAGGGGGGCTTTCACTGGAGATATCAGCTTCAAAACGTGTCGTAATAGTCTTTGGTTTAAGATAATGGTTTTAAGAGTCGTAAGAAGTTACCCAGTGTTCGTTATCTTTCTGTTACAGTTGCTGACGTTCTAGCCCACTATGGTGATAACCCTTAATAAAAGTTAAGCTGCCTCTGAAAGTAATTGCCAACGTGATAAACAGCAAATGTATTTGCTTAACATTCCTCTATACTCCGTCTAAATAGATGGAGAATTAATGTCTACACCATTTCAATTAAGATTTACGCAGACCCTGTGCGACGATCAGATAATTTTATTTTTTTGCTCATAAGAAACAAGGAAAAAATCAACTCCAATTTACAATAAACCTGCCAATGTGAATGTTTTCCGAGAAATAGTATAAGTTACATTGACAGAGCAATGTGAGAGAAAACTGTTACTTTTGTTCTGTGGTTCATAAAATGTTCAAAGCATTTTGATCAATGCCCTTTTGTACCCAGACTGTGACATTTTGCTTTTTATGTTGCAGCTCTGCATATTGTCCGAACCTCTATCTGAATTATTGCTGCTTGAGTGGGCTCACGACGACCGATTGTACGTAACTGCTTGTTCCGAGTTGGAAGTACGATCAAAGATATGGAAACTCATGATTAGCTAGCTAATAATTGCTGTCTAAACATTTGATGCTGGAATTTTTACATTATTTTCAATAATAATTAAACATTTGCTGCCCGATCGAGACAGAGTCAAACCACGAATGTACGCTCTAAACCAGGGGTGGCCAACCCGCGGCCCGCGGGCCGCAGGCGGCCCACCTTGACTATTTTGCTGGTCCGCGAGGTTCGTCACACTTTTACAAAATATATTTATTTTATAATGGCCAAAGTAGTGGAAACCAATGTATTAAAAAAATATGTTATATGTGCATCCACATTTTCAAAATTTATTTCATTTATATTTTTATATTTTTAGTGTTATATATTTCTTTAAAATATTCGCTTGGTATCTTTATTATTATACTATCTATATTTACATGTAAGAATAATAGTAAACACAATAATAATAACTCATTAGTCATTATGTTTCAACTTTTCACTCCAAAAAATGTCTATACTGTGTCTAAATCTAATAAAGAGATATATAATTTTAGATGCGGCCCGCTGATATGATGCATATGATGAATTTCCAAAGTGGCCCGCAAGATCATTTGGGTTGGCCACCACTGCAGTATAAACCATACCCCACTGCAGACATGATGGATAAAATAAATGCTGGAAATAATGCTTAAGCGTCACAAGTACACTAGGATCTACTAGCGATAATAGCGGATAATCGGAAGTTGTAGTGACAACATTCCGGGCTATTCATTGCTGAAGCTGATTGGCACTACGTGGAAACAATCTTAGCTCATCTTCATTTCCGGTGGTAGGGTGGATACTATTGCGAAAGATATATGGGTTGTACTTGGCAATAAAGCATCGGCAAATCTCACACAAGATTCTCCTAGAATGAGCTACATGTGGGGGTTGCTATTGTGTTGGGACGCCGTGGAGACGCGACACCCCGCAGATGTGACCATGATGAGAACTAGAGAGGCTGGCAGCACTTCGAACCATGAATCGATGGAGGCTGGGTGCGAGGCGCTGGGAATTGCGTCTGTCTGTCAAGATGTCTCCAGACTCCGCTGGTGAGGCGGAAACGAGATTTCACGCTGAACACCGGTCTCTCCCGGGGCTGGTTCGGTCATCGCTGTCAACGTCGACAGAAGGATGCTGTGCTTGAGTCGATCCTGAATGCTTTGCATTTTTACAGACGCTAACTAGGACAACGCGACCGTCCTATCTACCTTATCCAAGAGTTTGAGAGAAACGACAACGGGTGTGACTACCGTCTCTACCGAGCAAAATAAAGAACAGTGGATTAGAATCGAAACACCAAACACTATGTAATATCGAACTACGTATTGTCAAGAGTGGATTCAACGATATTCAGCCACTAGCGTCTGTCAGCAGCTCTTACAGCTACGTGTGTTTGTACAGGTTTATTTCTTGTTGTATGACGTTAATTATTTGTAATGTAGTGGAAATGGCGTGTGACGTAACTGATAACTATCTGAAACGATCGGCAGCTATTATCTACTAGCAAATTATAATTACTTCTCAAGTGTTTACTATTTCGATAATTTATTCGTCGTCGTACGCAGTCAGTAAACTGAAAACATTTGACAGCCGTAATTAGACACTAAGACCATTTACACTTCTGAAACGTTTCCAGGCACATTCAGCACCAAACTCTGGCTTAGTAGTTTTAATATTTTTGTTGGTCAAATGAAAAGGGTGTCAGTTACTAGTAACAATCCAGTCGTTGTATGTGGTATTATAATACAGTATAATGTTTCGTATCAGTTAATATGACTCATCTTCTCTGGAATTTGCGAGAAACTGTTTGATCGTTTTGCAGTGCTGGTTTGCAAGCAGCTGAAGATACAATCAGCGTTTAACTCGCTCTAATAAACGGATGTCTGCAAGTAAGATTTCCTGTGCGGCCTTGGGGGCGTCGTCTAATTTATTAAGTGCGCGTCCTCGAGGCATTACTCTGAGTGCAGTGGAGCTGGCTCCCCTACACCCCGCTACCCTAAGGAAGTTCAAGACGACCTGAGAGCCGCAGAGAACGAAGGCAGAGACAGTTTTATCGCGCCACCACAATAAGGTGAAATGCTAAAAAAGTCAAGCGGTCCGCTTCCAACGTTGCCAAGGTTTTTTACTCGAACCACAAACGCCAAACGGAATATAAAATGTGCTTAAAAATTGTATCTGTATTTTGCGTTAATAAAGTTGGGGAGTAGGACTGAAAGTATTTTCTAGGAATACTAGTGCATGGTAGGACTAAATTATTAACTAATACAAAAACGTCAATCTGAACCAAAATGTAAAATTATTCAATTAAATCAGAATTAATGAGAGCATTAAGGCTTTTATTTGTATCTTCAGACGTTATTAAAACTAGTAAAACAGGAGATAGGAAAAAGTTCCAAGTCTTTAAATATTAGTCCACCAATTAGAGATCAAATTGAATTTTCATTTTTATTTCCATTACTTAGCACTTCGCTTCACTTCAGTGTATATTTACACTTACATTAGAATTTACTGGTAATAGATGTATTGCGTACAATTTCTGCTGGAAAGAACAGTTGCTCAAAAATTCCTGAATTGCTATTCGTATGTTTTAAAAAAAATTATATGTAATTTATGCAAACATTGAAGGGAGAACTCTTACAATGAAAGAGAACTCTACAAAATATATGAAACCGTTGACCGACTGATATCCAATGAATTTACAGAACCATTACAGATGCATTTAGAAAGAATAAACAAATGACTATGTCTTTAATCAATGGTGATGAATTAAATGTTAAAAGGAAAATATTAAAAATACTTAGAGGAAATTTCTAACTTTGAGAAATGATTGACATCACATAACGTTAACAAATCGAGCAGTAAATTCTACTTCTGGTTAAAAGTCCTCAATATTTTTCGCTCACTCAGAACTAAAGTCTTCTAGTAGTGGATATGTGAACCAAGTACAACTCTAATGGTAAACTCTGGTATCGAGGTATTCTGCTTTGACTCAAGTTCAGTGCGTAGAGTTACACGATCGTTATCTGTATTATCTTGGTTCTCTGGGTGAAGACATCTCGATTTATTAAATATAACATATCAACCATCTGCATTCCTCAGAGAACAATCCTCTGATGAAAGCCACAGCAATATAATTCAAAATTTATGTTGCAATAAATCGACGCGGCTCCACCCAGAGAACCAAGGTAGTATTGATTAAAGTTATTACAGCAGGGTATTTTTACAGATTGCTTTACGCTTTGTCGACGTAATTAGATACGGGGAAGACTGGGGACGAGGAACCGGAAGGAATTTCGACCATTGTCTTTTGAAGGAAACATCCCGGCATTCGCCTGGAGTGATTTGGGAAAACCCAAATCTGGATGCACGGACGGGGATTCGACCCATGCAGTTTACATAACTGAGAAGCCTTTGTGATGAGCCTAAAAATTTAAGCATAAGGGGGGGGGGGAGGTTCGCCGGAAATTTCTCGTGAGGTTTTGAAATTCCAGAATGGACAGTAGAGCAAAAAAAAAAAAAAAATGTCTACAAGACACGCGGATGTGGACTATACAGGGGTAAAAACGACGCGGATACAGATTTTAGGGGGTATAGGCGCCCTCAGAGGCAGGAGAGCTAAACAGTCTAAAAAAATACCAGGACGATCAGGAGGAAATCTCTTTATCTTAGAAGCGGGTCCGAACAGGTCTCACCAGAGGGGGGGGAGGGGGGGGATTGATCCGGAATTCAGGAAAAAACACCTCACGTAATTAATGGACGACCCCTAACCGTATTCTTACTGCATAAAGACTTTCAGAAAATATCTTTAAGTATCTGGTAATTGTTTCCAGAATCATCACGGTTACCATATTCTCTCCAGGAAGAGAGACGCTAAGACGAAAGTGAGGTACGACGGTGCTTTGCTCAAGGCTTCTCGCAAGTTTCAAAACTAAATTTTGGTCAATATACTTTCGCCATATTTTCGACCTTTGATATATATGTTTCTCCCACTCTTTTTAAGTACTCCTGCTATATATCTTTATAAAACGTGGCTAAGCTACTAATGATACTTTTAGGTTCGTTGGTAAGCCACATTTTGATTTATCCGACTCAAAAACAGGTAATACTGAAATAGCTTCACGCTTACATCGACTCCTAACAAACATCGATAAAAAATGATACTTAAATAATACTTAGAAATGAATGAAAATTGTAAATCTTTAACTAACGGGAAAAAGTTAAATAATGTTTATTCTTTTTTCTCACAATCGAGAGGAATCTGATTTCTACGTTTCATCGTAGCAAGTCCATACTGCCGTTACGCTGTTATAGGCCAGAGGTCATGGGATGCCAGCATGCAAATGTACAGGTGAAGCACGCGTCACCCCAAAAAGGTATAAACAGGCAAATGGTTATCAGCGCTTTAAGTTGGAACCGTAAATATCTTACGAAACATTTACTAAAGTGATAATGGTTACTCGTCGAGAACACGCATAGCTTGGATGCGGTTTGATTAATTGGAGCCCGTTGTATGGGGTTGTGAATATTTGGATTAAACGAACCGATCTCCCAAGGGTGTACCAAGAGTGCCTCACACACCGGACAGCTCTGCCACATCTGCTGAATGACTGAGTCAGCAAACGAACGATATTCCGTAATCTGATTGCCACAGCCAATGAGGGACGCACTACAGAGGCGCCTGTGGAGCGAGATTTGGAGGTTTTTTAATTCTGGATTTACGCTTCGCCGACGACGACGTCAACCGAGGTGGAAAAAGATGTGGACAAGGAACGGGGAGGAATTTGGTCAACGTTTTTTGAAGGAACTACACCGACATTCGCCTGGAGAGATTTCGGGAAACCGTGGAAAACGAAAATCTGGATGATCTGGCAGCGATTATAAACTGCCTTCTCCGGAATGCCAGGCACAATGGGATATGGCAGCAGAGAACAGACTCGGTTGCCTTTATATCGGCGTCAGCAGCTAACTTGGACTCGTGAAAACATGAAGGAGATAGCTTGGCACGGTAAGTCTCTTTTCAGTTGGTTATTAATAAAAGTAGAGAATGCACGAGAGACATGCTTCAGTTAAAAGTGTGTGAGACAACTTTTTAGTATATCCCCATTGACATTCAACTTGTATGTAGAGGAAGCAATAAAGGAACGGAAAAAACACTTTATCGTAACGAAACTTGGACTTTAGGAATACCAGAGAGAAGAAAAATTTAATTATTTGAATTGGGGTGCTGCAGAAGGATGCTGAAAAGTAAGTTAACAGATAAAGTACAAAATGAACGAATTTTGGAAGTGATGGGTGAGGAAACAAGTTTATAGAAGAGTCTTACAGAAAGAAGACTTAGGATGGTGGGTCATATCATGAGACATGCAGGATTGGTTAATTTTTTAGTGGAGGGAACAATTGAAGGTAAAACTTGTAGACGAAGACAGAGATTAGAATATATGATGCAGAGGACACGGTTGTAGGGGGTATGTTGAGATGAAGAGGTTAGCACAAGATAGAAAGGGATGGAGTATTGCATCAAACTAGTCGAAGGACTGACGACAGCAAAAAAAAGTAGGGAGTTCGGTTAGGTGACCCACTATAAGCGCTCAGGTGACATTTGCGCTCTAGGGTCGCCTTCCTGGAAGGACGGTCTATAATCCTCTACCTACCTGGAAAGACGGTGTCGCCAGAAGAAAAGCACAGTGAAGCCCTGATGGCCTCTAAGGCTACGTGAGCACTTGGGAATTATTGGCGGGTGATTAAAGACCAATTTTTCAAGCAACACAAATATCGAAAACTGATTTGAGAGATTGAAAAATTGCCAATCTGCCGTGGAAATACTGAATAAATTGTATTTCTTTACTATTTTTAGTTCCGAGTATTCAAAAATATCGACCCATCACCGTTTAGCAGTTAAATAGCTAACAGCTAATCAGTAATTGGTAATATTTATTTATTAATGGTTATATGTACTGTCACACTTTCCCGAAACTCTTTTCACTTGCAAAATAAATAATCTTTGTTCTATGTTAATTTTTAGATTGAACAACATTATACATTTATTAAAAAAAAATAAAAAATAAACGATTTGCTAAAATAAATGAAATTTTCTTATCTGGAACATCTTGAAATTTTCGTTTAAGTAACGTTTGACCAGTAAGAAGATATGCCCAGAATAGTTATTTTTAAGTATATTTTTTTGAACCTAAGTACACAGGGACGATTCATATCTCGACAATGCAATCTGACATTTGTTGCGACAAATTAGTCGCAAGTGGGCGCACTAAAATTTTTTGCGACCTATTTTTCTATCGCAGCTACAGAAAATCGCTAGAATGCGTCTAGCCTAAAGAGTTCATGAAGTCATACATTTTACAGTAGTAATTCAGTAAATTTCAATACTTAATAACTGATTTCCATCACACTTTTTCCAGGCTTTTGACTGGCTTAGTGACTGAAATGCACGTAGCACACAACCGTTTAAGGCGTGTTTAAAATCATCTTGAATAAAATTTCGTCAGTATTTATTTATTTACATATTTACACTGTCTCTTTATTTACATTATTTTCATTTTTTGTGTGTTAAAAAGCAGGTCTAGCCCAGCTTTTGTAAGTATGATATCGCTTTCAAACAAGACCTAATATCACAGCTTTCCTCACACTTTTTTTACCGTTTTTTCCAAACATTCATCCAATTTAATATAGAAGCTTTTCCTCTTTTTCCCAGCAGGATTGATCTCCATTCTCATGTACATACAAGCGGAATTTTCAGCTTCACTCTTTAAAAACATTATCACTTCTTTGATCTTGGGATTTGGTCGCCTGACCTTCCACAACGTTCGTAGTGCCGTGTCGCCTACCGTAACAAGTCTACATCTACATCTACATCTACATATATACTCTGCAATTCACAAAATTGTGGGTGGCAGAGGGTGCTCAGCACCAAAGCTAATCTCTTTGCTGTGCATTCCAATCCCTAATGGTACGAGGGAAAAAAGAATTCATATAAGAATCAGTCCGGCACCTTATTTCTCTAATTTTATCTTTCCTGTCCTTCCGACTCAAATAGGTTGGTGGAAGAAGTATTTCACTACACTCATGAGTGAAAGTTGGAGTACGCATGTTTTCCAATAAGTTTAAACGAAACGTGTGTCGTCTATCTACCAGAGACTCCCAACCTAATCTACTAATCAGTTCTGTGACGCTTTCATAAGGACTGTAGTAAGCGGTCACGAATCGAGCGGCTCTTCTCTGTACTTTCTCTATACTTTCGATCAATCCTTTACGAAACGGGTCCCAAATGGCACAACAATAATCCAAATGTGGACGCACAAGAGATTTGTACGCTGGGATGTGAAACATGTCATTACATTTTAACACAAATATCTGTTTACATTGTTGCCAGAGCATCTATATCTCTGCAAAAAAAAAATCATAGTATTATCTTGTATACTTCAGTAGGGGGAAAAATAACAAAACACTCAATATTTGCAATGCAATAACTGTATCTACACCCTTAAATCAGCTAAGGTTTCTAAATCGCTGCGACACCCCTTCCTTCTTGAGCGAGCGTGTATTTTCCTTTGTTTTTTGAGTAATCTTTTGACTTCGCATGTGTACCACGGTGGATCATCCTCTCCCTTTATTGTCCACTTTGGTATATGTATTTCCATGCCTTCCCTGACTATATGTATAAAACGATGCCACATCTCTTCAACGGTGTCCTTTGTTGACTTGAAGTTATGGTATTTATTCCTCAGGTAGGTTCTAAAACACTCCTTTGAGGCCTTACTGAATCTGTATACAATCCGCCCTTTTTTCCTTTTTCGCTCGGTCATTAATTTGATAGTCGCAATTACCGCTTTGTGATCGCTTATTCCTGTGGTCGTTGAAATGTCGGTGAATAATTCTGGCCTGTTGGTAACCAGCAAGTCTAAAATGTTTTCGCTACCGTTATGACACCGCGTGGGTTCATTAACTAGCTGCTCGAGATGATTATCTGACAACAAATCGAGAATTACTTCAGAAGCTGCCTTATCCCTGCTACCTGTGATGTGAACGTAATTACGCCAGTCAATATAAGGCAGATTGAAGTCGCCTCCTAGAATCATAGCATGATCTTTAAAACGGCTAGCTATACTATTTACATTATTTCTTAACTCCTCGACGATAGCTATATCCGAATCAGGTGGACGGTAGAAGGCACCTATAATGAGTTTTGACCCAGCAACGTTGAGTTTAATCCATATGATTTCACAGTTCGTATCGACGTCTATTTCATTACATGGGAGAAATTTACTCACAGCTATAAATACCCCACCTCCATGATAATGTAATCTGTCTTTACGAAAAACGTTCATGCTATCTTTAAAAGTTTCGGCGGAACTTATTTCCGGTTTCAACCAACTTTCTGTACCGATAACGATATCCGCTTCTGTACTACAAATAACGCTTTCAAGTTCCGGTTGTTTGTTACAAACGCTTCTACAGTTAATTACGAGAACTTTTAACTGACGAGATTCTTTTACGTTGCTCTTACATTCCGGTGTTGTATCTGATTGGGTTGCCCGTAACTGAATTTCGTGTTTCGGGTCTTCCTCCCTCAGCCTAAAAAAAGCACCCAGTGCATTCCACACGGCCCCTGCCACCCGTGTAGCCGATTCACGTGTGTAGTCCACAGTTTAGGAGGAATTTCTTCATTCTCCAACCATTGTTCAACGAAATAATAAAAAAACTGAGAGAATTTCGGATTTTCTGGAGCCTCCGAATATATCTCGAGCCAGCCGTCTAAGATGTCTTCAGTTTTGAGGAATGCTAGCGCAGCACACATCCTAACATGCAGTCTAATTTCTTCGTTTTCCCGATTCACGGGTCAATCCAACTTCCTGCAATTTCCTCCACAAACATTTCTTCATGTGGAAGTAACAACCATTAATTTCAACGGTTGGAGAAACTTCTCCAAGTGCGGATATTGCAAAATCAATGTTAATTTTTCTTGGATTCCATTGTGGAACTATATGTAAAATATGGCGAAATAAACGAATATACGTTGCTTTCTTTTTGTTTGGCAACAGGGTAAACGCTACTGGATACACATTAGTTTCTTCCTTGGAGCTTCCGTAATCAACGTGGATACTATAAATTTGAGCAAATTGTTTACTACAACTTTTAAATGTACCATCCATGAAGAAATCTTGCTGTCTCTTCAGACATTCTCTTCCTTTCTGTCCACAAAGTATTATAATTCGCTATCCTGAGCTGTCATCTGTCAAAAGGAAACTTGTACCATCTGTCATCTGAAGCGTATCATTATCTAAGACTACTTCGTCTCGGCTCTTCGGTTCCTTTCCGTTTCCACGAGCTTTGCTTCTCTGTCGAAATAAGGTTCTCTTGACAGGTGGGGCAATTTGGCTACATACTCGTAGCCTTTACTGTGTAAGTCTCCCAGTTCTTCTGTGTAAATTTTAGAAACGGGGGTGTCTTCTTCGCGGGCCCTCTTCTTCGCATGATTCATTCTTTTAGCAACTTCCAAGCGAACTGTGTCCGCTGCTTCGCACAGCTTCAGTTACACATAAAACTTCCCAATTTTTCGTTTTGAGCGTTCCACCACAACTTTTCGTCCTTTCCTTCTGACACCGCAATACCGTTAGCCCATCTTCTTTACTTTTGTATTTCCGATACTAATAACCTTCATAATGCACGGCAGGTTTACCTTTACTAGTTGTTAGCACTTCCATGACGACAAACTAGAAATACTTTCACAGTTGAACTGTATAGCACAAGTGGCACTGCTGCCAATAAACTTCACTGTATGAATGACAAGAAAGTAATAAGAGCCTAAACAGATGAGATGTGGTAGATATTCAGGGAAGATTTTTTCTTGGAATTCTCTACTGCAGGAAGGCGAGGGTGGGTGGTTATACCTGCCCTCGCCTACCTGCGGCAGAGCGCTTTTGCCACTGAGCGCTTTTGCCATATAACCGTTCGGTTACGGGAGTTGCGTAGACCTCATGACGCCATTCATCCAACTTACCAGCGATGAATTGTGTAAGCTGATCGAATTTCAATAATGGCATGTATTAAATCCTCTGGTAAAATTATACCCGTACTTGGTAGGACGTTACAATGGTGTTCGTACAATATTCACGCGTGGACATTAATTTTGATGCGTTCGTCACATAACAGTGAAACATGGAAATACGAGCCGGCACAAATCGAAAACAGCTAAATTCTAAAGGATGTGAGAGAGTGCAGAGGCTTCGAGAGCGAAAAATGAAGGAAACACAGATCCTTGCAATTGTGGATGGTGTAAAAGTTTTTATTGCGGTGAAAATAAATCCATTTTGTCCCTTATTTGCTTCAGAGTTACGTACTATAGGTTCGTCTTCGTAATTAGTATAATTTTCAGTTCGTATTCTTAGTTCAAATAATCAAGAAACAAACGTGAAAAAGAATTATAATAATTTCGCTTACTATTTAAGTTTCTCTAATTAGCTCAAGTAAACTATTTTTTTTCTCCCGTATTATTTTTTTTTTTTTTTTACTGCTTGTTAAAAAGTCAAACGATGTTTTATTTTCTTGTAAAGAGCTTTCATTGGCTCTATTAATGATTTTATTGGTGCAGTGTCAAGTCTAAAATACCTGTGCTACCGACAGACAGGCCAAATAATCTAGTAGTTTCGAAGGTCACTGTGGAGCCAGTTTCGACTTTGACAAAAAGGAAAAGTAGTGAGAAGGTGTCAGGGAACCTTATAGCCTCGTTAATTTTGGTTTAGAACACGGCTCAACGAATACTACAGAAAAGAACAGGAAGTGAGAAATCTGTGCGTGGAAGAAAAAGAGAGAACGTGTTCTGGTTAAAGGTGACAGCGTCGTCGCTTGGCGTCCCAGAAAATAAGAAAGAACGAGCGGCAGGCTGGCAGGCTGGCCGGTTTACGGATTTTGGTGACAGTCGTGCGTCTGGCGCTATTTCAGGCAACAAACGAGGCGCGGCGCTCGCTCTACAGCCTCAAGACGCCTGGCTGGCACCGAGCCGGCTGCGAGCTCTCTCGCGACCTCTCTAACATCAGGCAAAACAGCGCCTGTCACGCTGGGAATAGATGAGACATCAAATGCAGAGGTGGGCCAAAAAGGGAGAACGATTGGTGTTATTTGTTACTGCAGTCGTCTACTGGAAGTAACGACAGAATTAACTGTGGTTAGATTTCTGCAAAATGTGGGACGTGGGGAGAGGGAAGTTACGTATGATGGCGTCCCCTGAGGGGCAGTCGTAATATGTTTCGGATGGTTCTACACCAAGTCTCCTCTTTCTCGACATCCTTTCAGTCATCTCTTTTCGAAAGTTCTTTTGTACATATCGATACGTATTTCACAAAAAGGCTCACTGTTTTTAATATACTGCAACTATTCTACACTAATTTCCCACCGTATCAATTCACCGTTATTTGAACATTAAATATTTCAAAATTTCTTAACTTGTTTGGTGATTCCAATCCTCCACATCTCTTACTGTCCCAAATTCGGGAGCTTTCAGTTTTTTAATCTTCTAGATAGGTTGGAAAATTTTGCGATTTTACTGTTCATGGCAGAATAAATAATACAAGGGCAACAGGAGCTAGAATCATGTATATAACATGTATATTTGTTTGGGCCAAATACGAGCACGTCAAGCCTTTTTTTTATTTGAATTTTCTGTAGATGTATACACATCAGTGTTAGAACCAGGGCCGCATTTAGGCTCTGTGGGACCCTAGGCTATACATGTGGTGCGGGCCCCCTGTCGCCAGTGGCTGGATTCATTCGAAATTCGACCTAAAAAATTTATGGGCGACCCTTTTTTTTTTTTTTTAGCTCTGCTACCTGCCCAAGGCGTGGGTTGTGGTGAGGGCCCCCTTTGTGGTGCGGGCCCCCTTGTGGTGCGGGCCCCCTTTGTGGTGCGGGCCCCCTTTGTGGTGCGGGCCCCCTTGTGGTGCGGGCCCCCCTTGTGGTGCGGGCCCCCCTTTGTGGTGCGGGCCCCCCTTTGTGGTGCGGGCCCCCCTTTGTGGTGCGGGCCCCCCTTTGTGGTGCGGGCCCCCCTATGTGGTGCGGGCCCCTAGGCTACAGCCTATGTAGTCCTTGCTTAAATGCGGCCCTGGTTAGAACTATGTTTGTTAGACCTAGAGGGGACCTACAGTTTAACATGGAATCCGAACCGCGGAAGTGTTCTGGCGTACTTCACGTTACGTTACACAGCAAGCTGTGCCAGAGGGGAAGGTCATTTTAAGGGCTAATGAATAGGGATTCGAACCGGAGACCTTTCGATCTCCAGTCAGATGCCTTATCACTGAACCACCACCAGGCCGCTTCAGAAACAGAAACTTATTTTTGTTGACGAGCCATCTTTCTCCATTCATACTCGACAAAAATTGATAAATGATATTTCATTTTAAAGATGAAGTTCTCCGCTTTGTTAACATAATGAATTAAGAAAGGAATTGTTCGAAATTCAGCACGCAGTAAAGTGAAAGTTAAAAGTTCTCTCGTCTGACAAACACTAGCTCATATTCCATGTAGCTTTTCTATGGACATTCATCCATTTTCACACGAAATCGATTCCTACAATACAAAATCTATCGGAGCTATGTAATACACACGAGGGTTCAAGTGATATTCTGTTTGGTTTTGTCTGGATATCGTCTTCGTGTTTGAAGGATCTTGCTATTGCGTGAGAGCAGCTAGCTACGCGTGTTCCTCCAGCCTGCCAGTCGCCTGGTCCCTGGCCATTGTTTGCTAATGGCGGTTGACAGAAACACGTGTCTCGGAGACGGACAGGTAGCCGACAAGGTGGCCCACGCAGTTGAAAACAACACCACTGTCGTCACCGCACTCACAATAACGGTATGCGACATCTCATTATCGTTATGGTGTGGGAGGTGAGTGCTTTCTGGAGGATGACTATTTCGTTCTCTTGCCATGCAAAATACTAAGAACACCTGTTGTTCAAAATTTACATTTCATGTCACAAAACCCATACGACCTAAAAAGATATAATGTGATATTATTTTTTGAATGATTTTTATGGTTTGCTCATGGCCTCCTTCAATTTCTCTCTTTCATTTTATCCAAGTTGGATGACAAAAAAAAAAAAAAAAAAAAAAAAATCGACGTAATAGGCTGGATGAGCCTCCATGTAGATTTCACGTATGGGAATGGAAAAGTACTAAAAACGATTACCGGAGTTCAATAAAATTTCCCAAACTTCTGCAAGAACTCGTCAATTCGTTTAGATTGTAACAAAAATTCATAAATCGTTTGTGGTATTTCAATTTAAAAAAAAGAGGTATTCAATTAACCTGATCGTGAAGAAAAATATTGACCGACGCACGAACATAAGACGAGGGTAATTTTTAGTTCACACTTAGCACTATTGTGTTACCTGAAACAATATTAAATATGGCAGACGGATTGCGTCATTCAACGATATGCAAAGTAGAACTGGAAACAAGTCAATCCTGATTACGATATTCATGAGTATGGCTTTCGGAGCCGAACAATAGACTTATAACTACATATCCATCTCGGAGCCTAGTGTTTATGAGCAATTCAAAAAAAAGGCGTCGAATCCTACGAAATTCCTCTTGGGAGCATGTAACACGGAATTAAACATCGCTGGTACTGATAAAAATCAAGTGCTTCATCATGTCACCCAAATATGTAATTATATTACAGGCCACGTCGAGAGGTGAAATAATATAGATATAATTAAAATCCAAGCAACTGTTTAACTGGCATTCATATTAAATTACACTATCAAAAGTTTCGAAAAACTATTTGCCGACAGTGTCTAAGCTTGATACCGTTTGTTGAACAAGCGGTATCCTTTCAAACAGAAAAACGAACGGTTTTATCCTATTTTTTAATAGTCTATATCTTTTTATGGCCAATCCCTGCAGATAAAATTTTGAGATGAGTAAAATAGTACTGATATTTTTAAGCGTTCAAGTAACACCAAATAGTAATGCATTTTTCAATCATGTTTTATAGAAAAATTACAAAAAAAATATTATTTACTGATGAGTTAAGTAATTTTGATATCGTTAATCTTACTTTTATACGAATACTAGCTGAACCGGCAATGCTTCACTATTGCTGGACTTGAGTGGACACATAGATTAAATGAAAAAATATTTACATATAAATTTTAAACTGCTGTTTAATTCATTTTCAGTTGGAAAGGGTGAGAGGGGATGCGCTTTTTAAAACATATGGAGGCAGTATTTTTCTATTTGTTTCAAAGTATAAGTGTACAAATTCTTATCTAAATCTGATAAAAAATGTGGTTTGCCTAAATTATGTGGTAAAAACGTAATGGGGTTGTAAAGGGGGAGAGGGGATGAATATTCGGAAACCATACGTATGCAGTATTTTTCTGTTTGTTTTAAAGTATAAGCGTACAAATTCTTATCTAAATCGGATAAAAAATGTGCTTTGCCTAAATTATGGGGTGAAAACGTAATGGGGTTGGAAAGGGGGAGAGGGGATGAATATTCGGAAACCATACATAGGCAGTATTTTTCTGTTTGTTTTAAAGTATAAGTGTACAAATTCTTATCTAAATCGGATAAAAAATGTGGTTTGCCTAAATTATGGGGTAAAAACGTAATGGGGTTGGAAATGGGGAGAGGGGATGAATATTCGGAAACCATACGTAGGCAGTATTTTTCTGTTTGTTTTAAAGTATAAGTGTACAAATTATCTAAATCGGATAAAAAATGTGGTTTTGCCTAAATTATGGGATGTTATGGGGAATAGGGGGTGAGTTTTTGGAATTGTTTTTTTCACAGGAACCTTCGCAGACGCACACTCGAAAACTCTCCAAAGTTTCATTGCAATCTGACAAATGGTATAGGAATGCATAGAAGACGAACAAACCCACAAACATTGATTTTTATATATAAGATGACATTGAATAAATATAAATGAGAGATTTTATTCAGGCTCTTATTAGTATTAATTTATACTCTACTATGAATTAGTCAACTTTTACTGTTGTAACAAATAGTAAGGATAAAATAAGAAGTTTTAAATATAAAATTTTTCTAGTCGGGTTGTTGCGCGAGGCCCCGGGCGATTGCCCTGCTCGCCACCCCCTAAGGTCGCCTGTGCCGATGATAGAAGTTTTCACTTCAAAAATATCCCAACGCCCCTAAATAAGTTTTTACTTTAAAAAAATTAAAAGTCTAATTCATTCCACAACCCGAAGGTTGGTCGAATCTTCTCGAAGGAAATGAACAGTACCAAGCTATTGTGTCAGAGGCAGTGGGTTTGTAAGAACAACATTGTCAGATTAAGTGAGAGGAGACAGGAGAAGTTTTTGATTTTTGTAAATCAAACGTAAACAGTATTTTTCTATTTGTTTTAAAGTATATGTACGCAAAGTTCCATCAAAATCTGATAAAAAGTGATTTTATATGAAGAACATTGTAAAAAAAATAAAAATAACAAATTCATTTTGATATGTTAGATACGAGTATAAACTATACTTTCATGGCTGTCCAACCGAAATACGTCACACTTATAGGTACAGATATACTGTTAACTTTAATATGTCGGCGATACGATCTCGTAAGATTTCACCCACCCATAAAGCGTCCAACGCTCATACCATACGTGCAACACGTAATAGCGTGACGGTGACGGCACTTCATAGGATAGTTGCGAGGTCGTAGGTTTATCCCCGTCCAAACATCGCCTATCGCGCCTATAGAAGTTTTCACTTCAAACAAGCCGGACAAAATCTGTAGGAAAAGAACCATCCCGCGCCTAATCGGGACGTGTGGTCACTTTAAATGATGCTGACACGGAAGACGTTTTATTTTTGGGAGATATCAAACTGAATTGGAAACAGCTGAATTTAAGATTAGCATATCCAATCATCTACCAGTTGGGATGCCCACCCGCTAACAAGAAACACGCTTCATGGCAGTATTGTTTCGCACGGTATTAACATTCATGCGGTTTCTCTTGGCTCTTTAATGAAGCCTTAACTTGCAGTAAAGTTTGACGAAACGCAATTAAGCCTCTTTCCTTCTGTTACAGGGTATCTCGTGGAAACACTCAGGCAATTCGCAAGCCGGGCCGCACTGCCGCGTCGTGTTATTGCTGGTAAGGACGATGGCGGGAGTTCTCGGAAAGAGAGGCGGGTGGTCTGTCGCCTTTGTTCCACGTGCCTTCGTGTCCCACCTTTGTCCGAGTCCTCCTTTATTGTGTCCTGTGCTTGGCAAACCATTGTCACGTGCAAAAGAAGTCTGCTTTAGAAAAGAAAAATCCTCTCCAAGTAATATTACGAACAGAAACTGATTAACGGTTCATAAAAATAACACAACCTGGCAGTACGTTGTTAACAAGCTGCAAAGGGCGCTGCACGACTAAAAAATTATGCCAAATTTTGAGCTCGATTTTCGGGAAACACTTTGTAACCGCGTTCTAAGCTGACCAGCGAATGGGACTGATGGGTTGCTTTTTGTAGAACTCAGTAGTCAGAAGAAGGTGTCGAGCAATAGGTCTGTCTGTGTAATAAGTCTTATTCGTTATCTCATCAATAAAACTTTACAGAAAAAAGATGACAAGACGAACATGATCTGGACAGACACACACACAAACTACTAAATTACATCTTTAGAAGGCAGCATTTCCTGAAATCCTACCGCTACGCCGCACTCAAGCAATAGCTTACGTATTATTTACAGTACCGGGGAAGGAAATTATAATGTGCTGTAAATGCTATCTCAAACAACAGTAATTTTCTCTTGGAAAAAAAGTGGAGTAACGAAAGAGAGCTGAATACGTTATTCAGAAAATCTATTTAAAGAAAAAAAAATTTTTTTTTGAACTGCTGAGACATATGTTAGTGATATTGCTTAGTGTAGACTATATCAACATCAGGATTTCCACTCAAGCAATGATGTGACACTTTAAAACATAAGACACTTTAAAACATAAGACCCCAGATGAGAATTTTCTCTCTTGTTCGACAAAAACTTATATATCTTCAAAATGTAAATCTAACCATGTAAGTCGTAGTCGTCCTCTTCTGCAGGTGCAATCACTAAGTCACTAAGCAGCTGTATGTTTTCTCTCTCTCTCTCTCTCTCTCCGCGGAACATGGCTCCTCAGCTAATGGAACCCCTCTAGTTCGGTGCAGCAAGAATGAACTCGACATATAATGTTTAATTAACATTTGTCGACTTCCAGTGCAGTTCTATTTGTCACATACATACAATGGATCTGATGATGGCGGCAGAGCAAGCCGCCGAAAGCATGTCTTTCAATAATACTATCCGGTGGAGAACCCGCGAAGATTTCGTAACACTTGTCGACATATTTGATCTGAAGATTTCATGATGCATTCCGTAATCTTGCTAATCTCAATACGTTGTATTCTACAATTGATTCTAATTTGTTTATTTTCCCAATCTTGCTTTGACATACGTATCTCCAAGACAGCAGGAAACATCTTCTCAAAGAGCACATTTAAACGTAAGTGCTGTATCAACACGTGGTGCTTATATATCTTAAGTTTACTGATTTTACTGACTCAGACACTTTTTTCAGATACGTCTGCAGAGATAAGCGTTGGGGCGTTGCCAGGATCAGAAATATCAACCTCCTCTCAAATAAATACAAGCAATTTACAGAAATAAATCGATTCGAGATTCTAGTATAGTACTAAGATAAGCTTGCATTTACATTTAAGATTTTATTTAAAAATTACATTATTTTAAACGCAATGATTTGCCATAAGAGGAAGCAGCGAGGAAATGTGATGCGATTGGTTGTAATTAGCAGTGTGTGCCCTGCAGCGTGTGAAGCCCCGCGTGACCCGCGACAAACGCCCACTCGTCGGTCGGACGTCACCACTCCCACGACAAAACACGACAGCGTCCATAGCGGTACCATTTATACTGTAAAGCCGATTTAACAAAACTTATTTTTTTTAAGATTATCTACTGACTCTTCTTCTTTTTGGGGTTCGATTCGATTAGAGCGTGGCGCTACACCGTGCAGAGATTATGAGGGAAGAGATGACTTGCAGCTTTCGAGATGCAAAAGATCAGATGCATGGATATGGTAAAGGGGTGAGGAGGTTCTGATGAGATGCATGGATATGGTAAAGGGGTGAGGAGGTTCTGATGAGAGTTGGTGAGAGGAGAAACGTTTTGAAAACTATCAAAAATAGGTAGAAAAATTGCTTAGGGCATTATTGTGAATGTTTTGCACGTTGGTAAAAGAAATGGAGGACGTCGAAGATTCCAGGCGGGAGATAATATTAAAGTGAAGAACAGATACCTAGAAGTGCCTACTTCGAAATTTTGACGAGGCAAGAGATCCGGTGGAGGATACACTTTTCATACATCCCACAAACCGCACGGCTTACGCTTTGGCAGGTTCTTTCCAGATTCCTCTCTTTGAGAGTTTTGGAATATTTCGTTTATTAAGCTTCGCAGAGTGCTTAATTAAGTCTCTACAGACAAAAGGATCATTTGACTGAGACAGAAAAGCAGTTTTGCTGTAGTAAGTGATGTGATTAAAGCCTTTTAATAATTATACTAACAACTTTTTATCATCAACGCGGTAACACAAAGACTTAAACAAACATTTCGAAGGAAATTTAATTAGCAGCAAACCATTTTCTGTATAGCGTAATTGTTATAAACAAAACTGTCGTCTGACTGTTTGACAAAGAATTTTCTGCGGAACACATGTTTCATGTGTTATTTGAATGGTATGTAATTTCACAAAAATTACTTTTTTCGTCATCTTTGTCGCATAATTCTCGACTGAAATTTAAAAATTGATATCTAATTCAAGGGATAAAAGCACTTAGGTTAAAAGCCACAAAAATTATTAAATGACAGATTCTTCAAATTGAAACTAATCAATTCAATTTTTTATCACAAATATAAAGAGTATTAAACGCCTTTGAAAAACGATAAGCAAGAAAGATTTTGTTGATAAAGTGCTTCGAAATTTGTAGCATCTGTTCTATAAATAAATGAAGAATATACCGAAGTTAGTCACCGAGTTTGATGGGTGAACGCATTCGGGAGTTCGCCGGTTCAAATCTCCGTCCGGACATCCAGATTTGGGTTTTCCATGGTTTCCCCAAATCACTCCAGGCGAAGGCTGGGATGTTCCCTTCGAAAGGCCATGGCCGAATTCCTTCCCATTCCTTGTCCCCAATCCCGTCCCGCCTCTAATGACCTAGACGGCGACGAAGCGTAAAGCCATAAGTAAAAAAAATAAAAAAAAATAAAGAAGAAACGAAGTTAGTCATTAACCCAAACACAGATGATATTGGTGTAAATAAATCAAAAGTATTTGTCTTAGTCGAAAATAATGAGTGATAATTGTGCGTTGTCATTATTTCTGTATTGATAATGGAGTTTTGCTGTGAATCAGCTGTCAAGTATGGATGGCGAGGCGGGTGGGAATCATGCCAGGGACGTGTAGCGGGCGGCCTACACGGCAGGCGGCGCCACCTGAACATGGCAGTACGCGATACAACACACAACGTGACTTGCGTCGGAAGGATTCAAAATGTTAGGAAGTTCTTTCCGTCTAGTGACAGTGTTATGTGTGCTAGTGGTAACAGTGTTAGTGCGACACGGAAGACGGCTGTTCACGAGTTACGGTCGTGTCTCGTGTGTTTTCGCGTCGTGCATTTGTTTTCTGTGCGAAATAAAATAAACGAAAAGCCTATAGGTAAGCATCGAGTGGACGTACCGACAGAGCGCACAAGAAAAACACCGTAGCCTGAAAACAAACTTCGCGGATAAACAATAGCAGACGAGACGAGGCTAAAGTTTTCACCACAAACACGCGTGTCTTTTCATCTACTTCTTTTTGTAGCGTCACATTTCACCCTGGTTGACTTCTCTAACTCATCTCAATCAACTCCTGACACGGCTTGCAGATGTTTCCAATTTTACTGCGGTCCGTCGTTACAGACTATGCAAATGTGTATATTCTACCCTCAACAGCTACATTTTATTACCCTTTCATCCACTCCAGAATGTTCCCACGTAAACTCAAGAAACACAACATCCATATAAATCATTAAATATAGCTAATGAAAACACAGGAGTTTGACACATTAACTTTTCAACAGAAATTTTACTGCTTTGAAACGAATTTCAAAAAATGAAAAAAAAATTGCAAAAATTTTCAATTAAAGGCTAAAGCAAAGAGACATTTACTTTAACTGATTTTTTTGTGGATTAAGAAATAGACAGTTGGAAAAGGTAAGAACTCAGTATGCGTAACACAAATACAAGTAGGTTTAATAAGAATAAGTATCAGAATAAACTTGACGCAGAGAAGTCTGTTCAATGTGCATCCAAAATAACAAACTCTGGCAAAGTTTTTTTTTTTTTTTTTTTTTTTTTTTTTTTTTTTTTTTTTAAATATATATAATTGCTATAAAGCGCACGCTCCAGTGGCATTTTCGTTACACATTTTCTCCCTTTCCTGTACCCTGTAACTTTTGCCCTCTACAAATTTCAACCTCAATTTCTTTCAGCATTTTTTAAAATTATTCATCGTCTCTCTTAGTAATTTATTCCATTCGCTGATCCCTTACCACGAAAGAAATTCTTTCCTCTTATTATTATTACTCCGCGGTTCACTGAGAGTCGGTGGGGAGGGTACGATGCACCTGTCCTAATGTGTTTATGCATGAGAAGGGACACACGTGATATGAGAGGAGGCACCCATGGCATTCGCCTGGAGCAATACGGAAAAACCTTGGAAAACTCAGATCAGGATGGCCGGAGCGGCTTCTCGAAACGTACTCCTGTCGGATTCTAAGTTTTCTCGCTAGATAAATCCTTCCTATTCCATTCCTTAATCACTAATGGAAAAAATGAGTAAAGAAAAAAATCGGTTCTGCCCTTATTTCTCTTGTATATTTTCTCCATCATTCTTAGATATGAATGCTGCTGGTAGTAATATATTCCCTGTCATCCTGAAATAGGTCTGTCGTGAATTGTTCAATTAGCTTCTGCCGAGAACAACCGCTTCTGTGTTCCAGATCCTCCCAATATAAATCCTTCAACTTCGCACTTACGCTTTTCCTGCAGCTATACAGACCCGTCAAGAAACGGTCGGCTGTTCTCTGGACTCCGTTAAACACTTTTGATGGCGGCCCCATACAGGGGAACAATATTCTCAGTGAAGTCGCATCAGTCCTTGGTATGCAGTCGATTTAACTTCCGGTGTACACTGTTTTTAAATTTCGACCGAGAAATCTGAGCAAGTAGTTTGATTTCGCAATTACCTTCTCAATATGTTCATTCCACAACAAGTTATTACAAATTGTTACCCCGAGGTACTTGGCAGAATCTACTGGGCGCTAATGACCTCGATGTCGACGCGCCCTAAAACAACAACAACAACAACAATAGAATCTACTGTTCTAAGGACAGTGTCATTGAGAGCTTATGGACTTGCAGCTATAGAGACATTACAACGACAGTTTGATATTGTTCAGTTGTTTGCACCATCATTAACCGTATCTCAGTTACATCCCTACGATTTTCTAAGCCGTAGTCACTTTATCCGAAGTTAGCCGAGTATGTACTTTGGTAACACGTGGAGCAAATTTGGCAAAGCAAAAGAACGAAGACGTCAGGCTGATTAGCAAACCTGCTCTTGGCTGACTGGAACCCACAGTTATCACGAAAACGGTGAACGATTGACTGGGTTAAATAGCTAGATAAGAACAGGCTATGAAAAAGGAAAAAAGAAGTCACATGGTTGAATAGAACCAAGGAGGCGATGACAGTAACACAGTGGTCAGTTATTCCAGCGAAAATTGGTCACTGTTAACTGCAGTTCTAGTAGGCAGCAGTTTAACATATACGATCTCTTGATATGCGTATGGTATTACAGGCCAGGAAATCGGGTGGCTTTAGTGATAGAGCCTGAACTGGCCTTTCATTCGGTTTTTGCCGTGACTGCCGAACCTAACCTACAATCTTTACATCGGACCCGAATGAAAGAAGAGATTTGGAGCCCTGCATCCACACAAACTTTACTTTGGCAGTGATAGGATACATTATTAAAATACTACGAACATGTGAAGAGAATACCTGTGAAAAATACATGAAATTGAGGTGCAATGTCTCAGAGGAAGAGTGAGAGCGGACTGGAGTTATGTGTGCTGAGGGCAAGAGAAAAGTGAACCAAAGTGATGGAGGCTTGGTGCGAAGAAAGAGGATAACGGTGAGGCTTGTCAGCAAAGAGACCTTGCTTGAATGATGATTATGTGACGGGATCCCATAAGAGACATTTAAGAATTCCTACCGAACCCGCAGTTTCGGTGATCTTTCTCTTCCCACTCAGACACCTTACCAAGTGCTCCAGATATCGCCACCATTAATCAGCCTATCTTTCATTGTATCTCTTTCCCTCCCACGCTTAATATCTCCAGAGCAAAGAAGTTTACAGAAGAACACTGCAAAACCTTGTTGTGATGATACATTTTAATCTAAATGAATAAGTAACAAATTTTCCCATATAAGTATGTGGTAACGCTATTTTTTTTTATTTTTTTTTTTGTAAAAAAAAAAAATTATGTTAACAGTAATTTTTTGACACAAGTATTATTTAATCTATAATGGCTAGCAATTATGAATTTCAGTATGATTTACCAAAATTATGTTTAGAACTTTCAAGATAACGTATTACAACGTATCATAGGAGAAAATTGTAATAAAATAAATGTATAATTTAAAATCCGTTGGCTGAAGATGATCGGTATTATATATTATGTATCGCTTATCAATTTGAAACTAAATCATTATTGAATTTAATTACTTGATTACAGGAAACAGAACAAATGAAATGATGAATAAGATGGGGGAGAGATTGATTCTCACTGACAATTTCAAGAAATGAGTAATTACTAAAATTTCCGTAATAATGAGAGTTTTATGAAGGCAAAACGGTAATTTGTTTTCAACTGTAAGTGTATCCGAACACAATGCTCATTTCCAGCATGTTAAAAGTTATATGTCACTGTGAAACCCACCCCACTCCTGTTTTCGGCGGTTCAGTTGACATCTTTCTGAATTGTCTCGATGTGCGAGTCGAATTTTGAGATGTTTGTATTGAACTAGCGACGTGTGGCTTAGCTAACGTGTCGGCCCTCCGTACCCACAAGCGGATGGATGAGAAACTCACACGTTCGTGGTGAGAGCAAATTTTTGTGAAGGACCTAAGACAATTAGCTCCTTCCATGACGACCCACGGAAATAACGGAAAAACAAAGTGCGGCTTGAGGAGGCGAATCAACCCACAATTCCCATCTTAAATAAGGAACTCACGGTCCAAAACGTTGACGGATATAGTGTAAAGTGAAAAAGAACTTACACATCGCACTTAGAAGTAATTTATTTCTGCATTGTAATTTTTTGAAACTATTTGAGAATGTAAAATTAAATGGGCCTTCTTTTCTTCCCACTATGTATATGTAATACATTTTACGAGCTTAATAACGGCTACTTACAATCTTTATTTTCTCCTCAGTATTCACATCCATGTTATATCATGAAACTGTTAAGGTGAAAATGCAAAAAAATAATATTTTTTTTAGTTAGTGCATTAAGACGCCAAAACCAAAATCGGGATAGATGGAGGGTGACTTGAATCCGCGAATGTAAGGCCCGAGCACTACTGCTCATCCAGAAAGCTCGGACAAAGAAAATAACTGCCAGTGAAATGTCACACTTACTCTTAATTATCTGGCAGGTTTCCATCAAATGTTGACAGCACACGCTTTGGAAATTTTCTCGTGAAAACGCACGTATTGAAGGTAGGTGCTGGGGTGCAGCTTGCGGTGGTGGTTTTGTGGCGCCCGCCGGCTGGACGGATATTGCAGGCCCGGCGCGGGCAGGCGCGGCCGTTGCCGATATTGCCGAATTCCGCGAGCGGGGGCGGAGAACACTTTCTGTAGCGGGCGGCATGCCGGCGGCGTGGCGAGGGGAATTAGCAGCCGCCTCATCTCTGCAAATGAAGTCCGCGTCAGCAGCCCACCCCGCCCCTAGCGCTCTTCATTTCATCCCTCATTTGCTATCTCGTCCCGGGGCGAAAAGCGCTGTCGCTACACAACCCACAGATGAAACGGCAGCTGGCTGCTCGGCCGACCCTCATTTCATAAAGGAATACCAAAACAAAGAAACTACACCTCATCCATCAGGGTTATTGGTCATTCAACGTTTGTTTTCCGTTCAGAGATCGTCGTATCGAGAGTTTCTTGCTTTGGATTATTCTTAAAGGATTCATAAATAGTTTTGTAACCTTTCCAGAATTATCTCAGCTCTCCCGAAACGAACTAAAACGTGAAGAAGTAACTGTGTTCGAGAATCGTTATGGGAAGACTGTAGTTTTTAATCGTTTTAACACAACAGGCCCTCCTAAAACACTTCAGATTCACTCCTAAAATTATACTTTTTATGGCTTTATGACTCGTCAGCGTCGACTTAGAGGCGGGAAAGGAACGGGTAGGGATTCGGCCATGGCCTTTGCAGGAATCATCCCGGCATTCGCATCGTGTGATTTCAGGAGACTATAGAAGACCGAAATCTGGTTGGCTGGACGAAGATTTGAACCCGCGTCCTCCTGAATGCCACATCCGTGCGATAGCGCTCATGCAATAGCCTCGGTAGCTATAGTTTTGATGTAGATGATCAAACGGTTATTTCATCTACACAAAAACACATGCTATCGTTAAATAGCGACATACTTTCTACTGCACAACACGATTACCTAGTTTTTCAATCGTGTTACCACAATGGAGCCGCACGGAACGTCCTGCCCGTTTGTTCACGCTATGGTGATATCACGAACCATTAAGCAAACAATAACACCAAGCTAACACCCTTCTTAGATAACTATCAAAGCTATTTATTGTTGAATAGAATAAAAAGTGTGATATTAGCAGACATTGCATATGGGAAATTTTCTTCGTGGTAGCTGTGTTGCTTGCAGGCCTCCTGAGAATTATTTATTACAAAGTTCGCACTCAAACGAAAGAGGGGTGATAATATAAAAATGTGCTGAATCTAACGAGCAAAACAGAAGCAGATGCATCGTCGTTAATAGGTTTGGTAGTTTCTCAGTTTCCTGCACTCTACTAGCAAGAGTTCAATTAACGTTCTTGTCTGCTGTATAATTCCTTAAACAGCATGCAGGTAAAATTTTCTTAAAATAATTTCGAGACAAATTTTTTCGTGTCTCGGTGGCTCGTACTTTCCAGTCTCCCAAGTGCAAATGATTACTGTCGAATCTTGAGAATCAGTTACAGCCGTTCATGTATAGTTGGAATCGTGTGAGTTCGCATACAGGATTCGCTCCATTTCAACAGTGCCTGTCTCGGGAATACTTAGCCAACGATCTGCTGAATGGAAGTGTTTTATCACTTCTCTAACTGGCTCTAAAAGCAATATGGTTCCTGCTACCACTAAACGCTTCAAAGTTTCTATCAACATATACTTATGACCTGCCTAGCGTATATGGCACCCCGCCTTTTCATAAGGTGATTGCCTCACTGTCACATAAAACCTAGAATATTTCTTTTAGATAGGACTCAACTCTTATCCAAGGTTGAATTCGTTAATAACTTAGTTGTGTAAACTATTCGGGTCTTGATGAGGTTTCACAATACATTTGTGTTACTTTATAATTGTGGGCGTATGGTGTGTGGTGTTATGGACAACGTTTTAATGGCTTTGATCGTTAAACTTTATGCGGCATTTCTGTGTTTGAAGTAGAATCGACTATTATTCATCAGATTAAGAATCAGCGAAGTCCTTTGATTAACGCTGTACTGCCTTTAAGGTCAAATATAGCTTTGTTTAATGTTACCAGGAAATAAACTCACATACGTTGAATATTTACCATCCAAAATACTTATTAAAAGTACTTTCCTGGTTTCTGAATAATTATCATGTTATTTAAACATTCATAGAAACCACACTTAAGAATGTATGATATACTCGTTGAAGGTCAGAGGTGAAGTGGCAAGAATCAGCTTTTCATTTTCGCCAAAACTCGAATTATGAAAGATTAGGTTACGCCATCGCCAGTAATCCATCAACAGAAATTATCATATCAGCATGTTTTACAATTCTTATGTTGGCTTCATTACAAATAGAAGCATGAAACTACTAGTTCTGAGAGCCAAGTAAACCAAATAACCTTATTTCCGATCGTAGATACGGCATATACCGAACAAAAAAAGGTTTTACACTGTTCTGATAGCTCTACTTTCATCTGAATTCATTCATTTCTTTTATAAAAGATTAGTGCATTCTCTGTAGAATTATTGTACTAACAGTTTCTGAGTGAATAGTCTTCAGCTGAGGAAAAAATTTTTCGTCTCATATGAGGATAAATTCCGTTTATATTTTGAATGTCCCTTGAACTGAGTTTTCCGAAGCAGTTCTGAGAAACACGAAGTACATGCAAAGAGCGAAAAACAGTCAGGAATGAAAGTACTCAACGACAGAAGTAAAGTAGCCTCTACTGAGAATTGTTTTGTTGCTAAAAGGATGGTATGTCGACCATAACTGAATCGGCATGATGTGTTATAACAGAAACCGACAACTTTTTATGCGTTTAACACGCCAGAAAATGCTACTTTCCAGAAATTTCTGTTTCTTTAATTTTTTGTCGGATCACTAGAACGCAGCTACTAGCGCAATTATTGATAGCATTTTTAGAAGATAAAATAAATTACTCAAATAGAGACTGGTATTAAGCAATTTTGTAAAACGATTATGGTAACCGAATGAGAAACAGGTATGGTCGTCAGTTTACCCCATATTTTCAAGTTCTTTCTTTCTTTCCAGTCCTATGTTAACCTTCCGGACCTATGTTCTCAGTCATGCGGTCATCTAATCATCTGCTAGTTATTCCCTTAACTTCTGCGGAAAAAAAAGATAAATCATTGCAAAATGTTAGCAGTTTTCACGATATCCTTCTTCACGTATTAATTCCAGAACGCGATAATTTTGTAAATTATCGGTTCGGATTATTTTCAACACTTTTTATAAAGTTTCTTATTGTTTAGCTGAAGTGCAAGTTCCTAAAACGTTATGCTTTATACATTAAATCTTAAAAAGTTCGTTCTGAAATACTGGAAAATAATTTTTGCAAAAATACTGTTTCTAAGAAAGTTTTTTTTTGGTAGCATAGTGTTATGTTTGTTGTAATTCTGTTTATATCAACACATCATTCCCGGCGGTAGTGATTTTATCTTCGTTTTGGCACTACCTAACATTTTTCAACTTGTATACTTATTTCAATATCACTACCTCACATTGCCGCTATATCGCGTTTACATTTAGAATGTATAATGCTGTGTGTAACTGCATTGTTTTTCTGTCTCTCTTCTGTTTATTTGCTATGCGGCACACTTTAAAAACAAAACAAAAATCCATGTTGTGTGTGTGGTATTTAGGTATGTGATGGATATACTTCTTATTTTGTTTCGAATAGTACGTGTAGTGACTGAATAGTTAAGTTTATAAAACTAAAAAAGCCGATGTTGCCGTCTGTTGACACTAACGAGAATTATTTCCGTATAGATGAGAAATATGAGAACTATATGTATCTAAACCAAGGTCAAAACCACTGCATTTTTCTTTTCTACACAGATTTTATGATGATTACTATGATAATTTATTTATATGTACAAAAACTCCCAATGCTCTATGTCTCATTAAAACGCGTACATTATTTTGGGGTACATAGATTTTTTGACGTTTTTAATAGCAGCTCTGTATCTTGTTGTGATAGAAAGTATTTTTTTATGTTAATCCATGACACAAGCTATCACTGAAACTTTTTCATTCGTTTCGTTTGCTTGATCTATATCCAAAAAAAAATCATAAAACAGATGGTTTTGACTTCTGTATAATTGGTAACTTTGTAATTTACTGGGATAGAAAGGATAATATTTTTACAATCAATGACTAAAGTTTCGTTAAAATCCATCTATTGGTTTTTACGTATAAAGGCAAAAATACACTTTTTACGTTTTTGGCATCTCTATCATCAGTAGGATGCAAACTGGAATTATTCTTTTTGAAATAAATTTTATGCATCGACACAACTTTTCAATAATTTTATAATATAATATAGCTGGATTTAAAATATTTATAAACTTCTCAAAACACCTTCTTTTTCGCTTCGTCGACGTCGAGGTCATTAGAGGCTGGTAAGAATTGGGGTTAAGAAACGGGAAAGAATTCGGTCATGGCCTTTTGAAGGAAGCATCCCGGCATTCGCCCGAAGTGATTTGGGAGAACCATGTAAAACCCAAATCTGGATATCCGGACGGGGATTCAAACCCGCATCCTCCCGAATGCGAGGCCAGAACGTTAACCGTTCACCTAAAACGCTCTGTCGGAAACAAGAAGCTAACAAGATTGCTGGTATTAATTTTCAACTCAGTCTTAAAACATCGTGATATGAGAAACAAGCCCACGAACTTCACGCACAGATTTGTTAAACGATCTTGCTATAACATGATTTCTTTACGCGCTATTGTCGTTTCACCAAATTAATGAACAACCATATTGACATGTTCTAAAGTTGAAACCAGCACTATACCCTCGTCTTTTCTAAGATATTTCTTACAAACGGCATATTTCCTTTAACAATCCTAAATGAAGGCTGTAAAATGGTTATTATTTATGTCACAAACCTACATATCCAGTACGTTGGTCTATATTATGTGGTGTTGCGCTGTTTAGAACAGTGAGATTCACGTGAATACTTTACCACATATGAGAGGTCAGTATTAATTTCTATCCGTGACTGAATTAATGTCTCGTTGTCTTAACTCACCCTGTTACTTAGATGCAAACTGCAGATTGCCAATGAGGGCGAGTGGATCGAGTGATGTGTCTTCCTATCCACCTTGCTTTGTATTCGATCAAGTCCGTCGAAAGCATAGCAAAAAATTAAAATAATTAATTTTGCCTACTAACACCAAGGGTAAGGTTATGTTATCCGAGCAGCTGGACGATAGATTTTCTTTTTTCACACGATGCAAAGTTTTCGTTATTTGGATTTTCACTTCTTTGGAATTGCAGTAGATCTTTCATTTTTAGTAAGCAGCACTGAACGATTTTGAAATCATTATTTGCTACTTCTAGATATGCAGATTGATTAGTTACAAGCCTCAAAACAATACCAGAAAGGGACTAAAGGGTTTAACTGTGTTGATTGCTGATAATATGATCTTTGGATTCTAATTGCGTCAGAAAGTCGCAATCGGGAAACTTTTCGAGAACACATACGATTCTCCAAACGTGGCGCGATCATTTTAACGCAGTTTTAGTGTGAGTTTTTTTCTTCTGTGACGAGCCGTCTTTCTCCCTTCACACTTAACCCAAATCGATAGTAAGGTATCATTTTAAATCTTACGTTCTCCGGTAATTAAGAAAACGATTTCTCGAAATTCAACCCGTAAATAACAATATTGTGAATGATTAAGTTCACGGGTCCAGTTACTATGCTTCATTTGCAACGATAAGGATTGATCGCATACTGCTAGATAGCAACACCACATATCACAATGGAAAAACACTGTTTTTTTGTGTAAGCAGCTTTCCGGATGTTTTGTTTATGTTAGGGAAACATTTAATCATTTCTAACTGTTTTGTAAGACGTTGTAACTGTTTTGCTACGTACCTACTTCAGTTGTTTCAAATGAGCCGATTCTTCTTCCATCCTATTACAAACTTCCGACCTCGGCGTTCTTCGTATATCATTCGTAAAATTTTTGCACGGGCCGCCTGGTATTAACTGATATACAAAAGCGCTTGGAAAATACAAACGTCTCGCTGTCCTTAATGAGAGGGTGTGCTATAAATTACTAGGCCTTAAACTTTTGACTGAACAGTACCGGCGCAAGCTATTCCGTCAAAACTGTAATGATTGCAGAAATACTGCAGTAAAACAACTTTCATGATTTAATTCGTTACACTTAATAAACAATGGGTGTACTCACAATTTCGACTAATATCACTTCTCGCTCAGTCACTAACCTGAAAAAGAAAGAAATGACATTCAAAATTTATAATAGATTTACGTAAAAGACGTGCACATATGTAAAGAAATTTTTAAATGGATAAAAATAAAGAAGAATCGAGGAATGCGAATTAGCTGCTGCAAGGAGAAACGAACAGATATCATTTAGTCCTGTAACACAAACTGACGTAGTTACAGTTTGTAAGAAGCGAAACACAAGGTTTTGTCAGGTACAAATGAAATCCAATTAAGAACACTCAAACATACAACTTCTCCACAAAATCGTTAGGACTCATGCTGTACAGAAACGCGCCGTCGAACAAAGGAACATCGGAAACAAACGAACGAGTGCGCCATTAAGGCTTGAGGATGCAGCCTTCGTTAAGCAGCGAGGTATCACTCCCGACAGGAGAGTGTTTTCCAGGCCATTACTAGCTTAAGTATCGCCGTTATGACTCTCATTTATAAAGTTCTTAAGCTAATGAAATGCTTTCAGAGGAATTCATGTTTTTTAATGCACCTATTATACAAAGCTTCCAATTATCAATTGTAAACCCATTTGATGGACTCGACTTTAGAAGTTATTACACACACACTCACCCGACGCTCAAAAACGAGACAATGTTTTTGCGACGCACTTACCTGTTTAATGAACGTAATTTGCCGCACGTAAAAATATGGGCTCTCAAATGGGGCGTGACAACCAGGTGGTAAAGCGTAGGTAATTACCACGAGTCTAATTACAGATCGCAATGTAGTAAATGTTCAAATGAAAGTTAATTACAGGTAGCAATGTGCTGTTTCAGTGTACATAGCATTCATTAACGTAAGATATTTTACTGCACGATAGGTGAGGTGTCACACGATTCTTAATGGGAGTTTTCATTTGAACATTTAAAAGACCCGATATATCCTTCTGTTTTTGATTTGAACACCAAACAATTTTTTTCTTGTTGAAATAATTGATTCTTTTCGTTCGTTCTAAGACAAAGAGACGAAGCGAAAGGAAGTGATGCAAATAAAATTTATGGCGCTAACCAGTGGTGGATCACGGGGTGGTGGGGGGCAGTGGGCTTAAGTCCCCCTTCCCGAAAAAAGTATTTCGGTCAACCCCCGACATCGTAATTTTTTAGATTTGGAGGCCTTTTTTTTATCGTCCGCTCAAGCCCTCCCCAAACCAAAATCCTCTCAAGCCCCTCCCCCCTCCCCTCTAAACCAAAATCCTGGATCCGCCACTGGCACCAGCCTATTATGACACTTTATTACCAACGTTAAAAAAAAAGTTTTGGCTTAACTAACGCTACAAAGAACGCGATCAACAAATACGTTAGAAGCAAAACCATAATTTGTTTTCATTTGGGAATTTTATAAAGGCTAATCGATTCATGTTTTCATTCGTCCTTCAAATTTGTGCACCATGTCGGAAAGGACATTCCACGAAATGGGTAGTGGGTGAGCGGTAGCGTTCAGCCTTGCATTCGGGAGGACGAGCGTTTAATTCCTGTCCAGCCACGCAGATTTTGGTTTTCTATGGTTTATGCCAGGTTAATGCCGTGATCGTTTCTTGAAAGGACCATGGCTAAATTCCTTCACATTCCTTGCCCCCCCCCCCCCTTAACCGCCTCTAAAGATCTTGATACTGACGAGGCGTAAAACTGTAAGCATATTTGGTGTCCTAAGTACCAGACTGACTCAGTAGATCAGTAAACAACAAAATAAGTAAGATTTTAACTCTGTAAAATAAACGAAAGTTATCATCGGTCACTGAATAAAGGTAAATACCAACAAGTTTAAACAGGGATTTTTTAAAAATATTTTTCTGATTAGTGCTTTACGATTCGTCGAGGTCTCCAGAGGCAGGAGAAGATTATGGGCAAGGTACAGCAAGAAACGTGGTCACAGCTTTTCGTAAGAAACCATTCCAGCCTTCCAGTTATTTTGGTAAAGCATGGAATATAGAAAACTGGAAGCCGGGACGTGGGATGGAAGCCGCGTGCTTCCTAGTGCCATGTCCGCACGTTACCCGCTCATCCGCCAGGCTCCATAAAGATGTTATTAAGGGAAAATCCTCATGGTAGTCCAAACAAAAAAAAAATTATCAAACCAGCTCGGTGTTAAGTGAGAGACTTGTGTCGCTACTCCTCTAACTAGACGGTAAACTCCAATCACAGAAAAATGGTGATAATTATGCAAAATAAAAAAATGAATCTACAAAAGAAATTGAAACGTACTAGATGATGCACTCTGAGTATACAGCGGTGATATTATATCCTGAGTAAGCTTATTGTGACTGGAATGCATATGCAACTTCAAATTTAATCTCATCTCCCCGTGATTAAGTAATAATACACACTACAAATGAAACACTGTCGCGATTATTTTTCCTTAAGCATTTTTACTAGACAGAAGTAACGCAAGTATAATGAATCAAAGCTTCTAAAAGAGATATCATCATCAGAATTGAAATAAATGAGTAATTTGAGCCGAAATCACTAAATGTAATATTCAGTGATGATTATTATCTGAGCTATCCAGGTCCCAGAAAAAACACACTGATTACGATAACTGAACTTAACCTTGTGGGTGAGTGATAGCGCTCTTGCTTGAAATTTTTCAGGACGCGAGTTTGAATCCTCGTCTGGTCATCCAAATTTCTACTTTCAAAGGTTTCCCGAAATCACTAGAGGCGAAAGCCGCGATGGTTGCTTCAGAAAAGGTCACGATCATAAATTGTGTTCATCCACATCAACAACTGGACCTATATTCCGCAATCAGCATAAAAGAAATTTGTATATTTACAACATATTCATTAAATACTTGGAACAAACGTGATTAAATAAAGCATCTTTAATCAAAATTGATTTCAGAAAATCTAACCCAACAGACAGAATCTTTGAATTTACAATATGACCTAACTTGTCTTAATCAGGTCGGTGGTTCTCGCCGTACCGTGTTCAGAAAAGTCTGTTAGTTGTGAATGGTTATAACTGCTGTGTGTGACACCGTGCCATAAAGACGAGTTAACTGCACAAGCGAATATTTTCAGAATTAACTTTAGATTTTCTTTTATCGGTTTGGTGTCTCACTGTGGTTGGAAGGTCTCTTCTCGGATACTCAAAGACTCTTGGATTCCTTTATTTGCGTATGGGAAGTTATCTAGAACACCACGCTAAACTGTAGAACCCCAGCAACCGGTAGGAATTCTGGAGCAATGAAAGTGGTTGGATGATCGGTCACGCGAAAACTCTGTTACTGAATTGACCGAACTGCTGTTTCTGTCTGCAGAGCCACGGTACCATACGGATTACAACTAAAGAAAAAAAAAGAACTGAAATGTGTAGGCTTGCAAATAGTAAGGTAAACTTACTTTGAGTTATGAGCAGAGCATGTATGAAACCAAAACAAATGAACCAATGCCCTCACTCTGGAGCAAAGTAAATTTTGTCTCGTTAATCGTTCCTGAATCTAGTTACGACATCAGAAGCCTTGAAAAAAGTGACACTTAAATAAAACAGTTATAGAAAGTAATACAATCTTGTTGTAGGCCAATTTTCAGCAGTGGATTAAATTTAACATTTACGCAAATGCAACTGAGTAAATGAATTGAAGGCCAGATGTAGTGGCATCATTTAGAAACAATTCAGTTTAACTATAGAAAAGTTTTGCTATCAGTTAATTTTTTACAAACTATAACCAATAATTTTTAGAGAGAAAATCAACAAATCGGATCAGTGTTAGATGACATCGTAGCTTTCAGTGTCCCGGATATAATTACCTTGCGTCATAAACAGCAGCAAAAAACTCCCAATAACCTACGGCAATAGATTAATCAGTTCAAGACTGTGGTCTATAAAACAATAACAGATGCGTTCAGGTGAGTATTATCAAGTAAAAAGAAGAGGAAACTACGAATATCTTTGTTCAAAGCAGCATCTGTATTTCACTCTGCGCTGGTGAAATTTACGTTGCAGCAAGATAAAAAGAAGTAAGTTGCGGCCCTCTTGTCGGCAGGATGTCTTTGTTTTGAGGAACAGCAAGCAACCAGTGAACACGGACAGCAGTGTTCAGGTAGAGGCTGCTGCGGCGAGCGAGAAAGAGGATACACGTGGTGCTAAGATGGTTAGTAGTTTACACATCAGTGAGCGGTGTCAGTCCAAGTACAATTTTATGTACAAATAGTATGAATTATTTTTCACTTCTTTCTAGGCGTTATCAACGAAGAAAAAGTATTATTACGATTATTAAAAGTGTTATTGCGATTAGGTAGCAGAATCCTTGTTTGCTGGTCATTCCGTCTCCGTCGTGATCGGACATACAATTCATTTATTTTTTGGTTGTAAGCCTTTCCGACGTCGTTAGAGACGGTAATGTACTTGGAGCAAGTAACGGGTATGAATTTTGAAGGAGCCATCCCTGGCATTAGCCTGGAGTGATTTAGGAAAACCATGGAAATTTCGATGACTGACACGGATTTAAACTTGCGACATCCCCAATGCGAGGCCGGAATTTTACTATTTACCCATTAATGTGGTGGTACTGTAAATGCTTTAATGACAGGCGCTAAAATCCATTGAGACTCCCTCCTGAATGTATTCGCTGATCACTGGAATCATTGAGCGTTCTGGTGGCTCATTGGTTAATACATCTGACTGGAAATCGAAAGGTCGCCGGTTCTAATTCCTGTCTCGGCGAGGATTCTCACACGTCCTTAACCATACACAGCTTGCTACGTAATGTAAAGTACTCCAGAACGCTGCCGCAGTTCAGATTCCACGTTAAATTGTATGTTCCCTATACTCGGTAAGATTACCGGGTTAAGTTAAGAAAGCTGCGATAGGGGCGTAATGTGCAGTCACCAGGTCATTACGTCTATACAAACCTTTACCTTTAGTGGAACCGTTCCTATTCACCTTTTCCTCAAACAAATGGCTTCTTCTAACAAGAAAATTGATACCAAGACCTGCCTCCATATCGAACGAAAGACCTTGCTTTACTGTAGTGCTCCACTGCGTCTTTGAATTTCAAATGTACTGAGTATCTTCTGCACTCTGCACGCCAGTTAATCTTCGGGAAAACAGTCACTTCTGCATACTAGATGCTACAGCTTATAACGATTTCGTAGCCTGATAAATACTGTAAATGCAAAAAATCATGCTCACTGTACTACATTGGTGATTTGTCGGCTAAACGGAGGAAGACTCGCCTGTTCAAGACAAAGTGTAAATATCTTAACATAACATTTGATGATAAGCAACTGCGCAGGATGCATTGGGCAGCTGGTAGGGAGAAGTTTCAAAATCCTATTCTTGGTGAAGAGAGTAATCACATGATGCACCACGTAAATAAGGAAATCGCGATACAAAGCTGGGCCAGACCATTGCTTGAACATGGTGGTATAGTATGGGAGCCACAATATCAAATACAGGAGATGGAATGAGAGCAAACTAGTACAACTACGAGTGGATTGGTTTCTGAAAATTACCGCAGAACACAATAAGTAACTGTAATGATAAAGCAACTGGGCTGGGAGTCACAGGGAGACAGGAGGAGACCGAAGAGAGTACTTGTAGTGTAAGATGTAAGATATGAGTGGTTGACTGACAATGGTAGGAAGATTAGGAGTAGCACCTGGAATGAAAGAGATGACCATCACCACAAACTAATATTTAATTTCAAGCATAAAAGTAATGGGAATTTTTTAAAATGGTAATGGAGCGAGAGATTGGAATAAATTACCGAGATAATGCTGAAAAATTTATCTGAAACAGTGAAAAAATTTATGAAATTGGAAAGTAAGTAAGAAAATTTCTTCTGAGGCACTAGCTTGATTGCAGTTAAATGAAACTATATTAAAACATCGGTTGGAATTGTTAATGCTGACTAGAAATTTGTATTTCCCACCGCTGTGATGGTCAGAATAATTATGATGACAAACACGTCGCACTTTAGTAGAATACATCAGATGAATGCTCATCACTGCCTGTGAAAACTGCGGAGGATGTTTAATACAGTGGAACCATAGTAAGTGATTAAGACTGCAGAGAGATGGTGTGCACGTAAACCCAGCAACGTCTTCTTTCCTACGACCACGCATATCAATGTTGCGACACGTTCAGTCGCAGCAGAGCCTTAAAACGAAATGGAAACGTTTATGTAAGCACCAGTATCCTTCGTCGGCGTAAACGGGCAAAATAGCAGCATGTGAGCAAGTTCGAACGTGGCACAATGATTGGTTTTCGAGAAACGGTTATATTTATCGTGAGAAAGCGACTCGTAGAGGGCATGCTGCTACAACAGCGGTGCGTGTGTGGAACCAGTGCATACTAGAGGGTCTTACACAGCGAGGAGCGGGTACTGGAGCACACAGTGCGGGACTGCCGTCGGAAGAGCTTCGTCCACAGTGTTGACTCGACTGGTGTGGACTGCAATGTCTGCGTCGACGGTCTGACGCCGTATGCTGAGGGCTGGACGGGTAGCACGCACGCCATTCCATTGACCAGGAACCACCAGCGCCTCAGATTGCTATGAGCACGCGAACGCAGACAGTGGCGTTCCGAGTGGCAAAATATAATGTTTTCGAATGAGTCCCGCTTCTACTTGCCCTACCGTGATGGCCTCGTAGGTATCAGACGTGAAAGCAATAGGGCGCACCGCATTGTTGAGTGGCATAGCAGACAAACTACAAGTGTGATATTTTGGGGCGCCATTAGCTATAACTTTCGATCTATCCTCCTCCGTACCGACAGCAATCTGAACAGCAAGTGCTAAGTCAGGGAGGTTTTAGAAACTCAAGGCACTGACCTCCCTGTAGGTAACTCTTCATACCATATTTCAACAAGCCAATGTCCGTCCACCCTATGTGAAAGCCTTCAACAAAGAACGACGGGTACCACTGCTTACCTGGCCTCCGCGTCATGGTGCTCCACACCAGCATATCCAGGTTCCATGCCACGACGTCTGGAGGGTCTTATTGCAGAACGTGAAGGTTTCACTTCGTACTGAATTCTAATGGTTAAAGTACATGTACAGTTCAATAATTCTAATAATTTGTGTATTACAATGTCCCTAATTCCATTGTAATCACGTTTCCTTCTTAGTTCTGCTATTTTCACAAACGGTAATGTAATTGCAGCAACGCGTGGCGCCGTCAAGCACAAAATAAAATGCGTTGACCTCTGTAACAGTAAACTGCCGCCGTGAGGTTGACATCAGCGGACTGAAGGTCGCGCCGTGAATGGAGTTAAGAATATTTACCTGGTTCACCGATCGTTGATCCTTGAACCATTATCGTGGGGCCATTACACTTTCGCCAAAAGAAGCGAGTATAAACTGCAAGATAAGGCGGGCCTTGGGTAATAACAGTAGTTTCACAGGCCATTTGCACGACATGGAGCGTGGTGCCGGAGAGCTTCCGCGTAAAACATAGCGCTCCACTACTTGGACGTGAAGTCGGCCTCCCAGATATCCACGATGCCACCATCCAATACTCAGTGAAAAGTAAGAAAGTAGATTTTGATATGTTTCAGCACTTTGGAAATTAGAATGGATGTTGCAAAACAAGTGCGGCACGTGATGGGCAAATGGAATATATTATACCGAATCTAGTGTTTCAGAGAATGAATCCCTACTGGATGGTATAAAACAGCGAGATTCTGAAGAATGTCGAACTTTCTAAATGAGAAATTATAAATTTTCCCAAAATATGACTGAAAAATTATCAGTTTCCAAAGGTGTTGGGAACTAACATTCGACTGCTGTTATCATGTTAGTAAACATACAAGAATTAAAAGGTACTACTTATTATTGTTATCAAATATCTGGTATCAGTTCTCACCATCCAAAACCTAGTGTGGAATGCCACAGTCTCGAACACAGGGCCACGGAACTAGACGTCAGATATGGATTCACGACCGACCAATACGAAAACGCTTCAGCGACCCTTCTCCTCCCATTACTAAAGCCACTGGAGCCTACATTGGCAGATTTTTCACTCTATGGAATGCGGTCCATATTGGTCAAACAAACAAAAGCACTCTTGACGATCTCCGTCACCCACCAAGTATTTTTGTTTTATTTGGCGAACGCGCATTTCTAACATCATGTGTGGATTCATATTTAGCCCTATGACCGCATAGAAATGAAAGAGTTTCCGACCCAAAAGTACAAATGTATTTTCACGAATGAGCACTTATGACCAGTATGTATATAACACAGTAAATTAGATAAACTGTATCATCTATCATGATTTTCATATCACATCTTTTCAAAATACGAGTATATATATATATATATATATATTTCAGTTAACAACACACCAGACCATTTTGGTGATTTATATACACAGATAAAAATTTAGAAATGTATAATAATGAAATAAAAAATAAACATATAAATCAAATGAACTTTACCGCTATGGAAACCTTTGTTTGGCTTCAGAATAGAGAAATTTCAAAGAAAAATCTACATAGGTAACTATCTGAATGTCACAGCAAGCCTTTCTTCTGGAGAATTGCATTTTCTGAAATTCGAATGTTTTTCTACAGTAGGTCGCATTCCTTCCAGAATATATTAAAAAGTGTTTCCGATTTCATTCTGACGTATTTTACAAACTTAATTGGCTGTTACAATAAGAGAATATTGTATGGAACTCTCCCACACCCTCTCTCTCGGAAAAAATTGGCATTTAGTTGTTCACATTTCCAATATCACACATAATTTTAAATCTCACGAGAGAGTACTCATTTAACTTCTCAAGGACGTCAGTTTCGTCCATCTCGCAACGAGATACGTTGGCAACTGAAAAAAAATAATTAAAAAAATCGGTCAATATCTTGGTCAGTGTAACCACTTCAGTCGGTAGACGGCTTGGTCGGCAGACTGAAAAATCGGTGAAACTCGGGTTAAATGTAAACGTAGCCTAAATGATAAATATGCCTGTTAACTGTTTTAATATTTAGACAGCGTAAGCCAGATGTTGAAAAAATAAAATATCCCTCCTGGTAACAACAGACTTACAACCATCTGCGACAGCCCCATGAGTACAGCAGAGCCAGGTGTCGGAACGTTGTGTTTATACGACACGAGAGAAGATTACGTTGCAGCAATGCGCCGGGAAAGCCTACACTCATCCTTTCATGAAGTTTCTGTTGTCGCGGGCAGTAAGTCGTTACGAGGGTTCTACAGCATTCATTGCTATGTTTAGAGCGCATTTCGTCTCCTCCAAACGTTGCTGCATCCCTACTTCTAGAAATAAGTAATAACAGTGTACGCGTTAAGCTAACTTCAGTGTTTAGTTTTATATTGACGACTCGGTTCGTTGTGATTAATCAGAAGCTGAGAAAACTACTTGACATCAACAAGCAAGGTTGCTAGAATCTCAAGTTAGAGCTTTTAAACTATACTTGTAACCAAGTTTTCAAGGTCAATAGATGAACAAATTCTGAGCTAGACTACTGACACCTATTTCAGGTAAGATAACGACACTTCGCTAACTACATGTAAGGAATTTTCAAAAGTAAAACTATTTTTTATAAAAAAGTTATCATTGCTGAAGGAACATTTTGGACAAAACTAGATTTGACGAAACGATTAAACAGTTCCTTCCAAAACGTATAATATTGTAACTAGTGATGTAATCTTAAGCTACCATTCACAACACAACAGATAAATATCGACCATTTACTGAAAATAACTTTAAACGTTACTGAAAATAAGAAGTTGCTACCTAGCGTGGTGGGTGAGTGGTTAACGCTCTGGCCTCGCATTCGGGAGGACGCCGGTTAGAATTCCCGTCTGGACATCAAGATCTGGGTTTTCCATGGTTTCCCCAAATCACCCCAGGCGAATACCGGGATGCTTCTTTCAAAAAGGCCATGGCCGAATCCCTTGCGGTCATTGTCCCAATGATACAGCATAATTCCACTCAGCTGTAGGCAGATATATCTTATTGCCGAAGTCGATAAGAAAAACAACAAATAGAGAACCACCTAGAAAAAAAGATTAGTACCAGCTGCATCTATTTCCCAATAATCGTTTGGCATGCAGCCTCACAGACAAGTAGTAATAAAGTTACTGCGTGAGTTTAATGTTTCTGTGTAGACATACCACCGTAAAAGCCTGACAATAGATTGAGAACGTCGTCTCAAACATGAGAACCAGTTATGTGACTCATGTTTTGAAGCTTTTGTTGATACGCAGCGATTGAAGTGGCACCGAAACAAAAACCGTAATTTCTGTTATTTAAACTGAGATTCTTCTCTTAATGTGAGCGCTAACATTGAGGCTACAAAAAAAAAAAAAAAAAAAAAAAAAAAAAAAAGTAACGGACATATCGTTCGATATCTTGGTACTTGTGTAGGAGAGAGAAGGGATGTCCGTTTTGGAGATCCCGTCCCTCGTTCCGTAACGAACATTAGTATTCTGTCCGCCCGGCACGCATTCTACCCTAATGGGAGGCGCGCTTCCGTAGTCTAAACAAGTTCCGTATTAGGGGAATTAGTCCGAGTGTAAAAGCGCAATAAAGGTTTTATTCGCCGGCTTGGCCTGCACAAAGGCGGAACCTGGAGCTATTGCGCCGTAATGCCCAGAGCACGCGACGCTGGCCAATTCCCATTCCGCCAGCAACAGCCATTCCAGGATGCATCGCTTCCCCCGTCACGGACCTCCGCGGAGTTTTAAAAACCTGCTCTCAGCACTAAGCCATTAGGGTCCCTTTCCGCTGGTCGCACCATTTCGGAATATTTAGACGGGCGTGATCCAGAGTATGGGAACATATTGTAAGGTGACAAGTCCCTTACACTTTAATTTTTGTGAATAATTTTTGTTAAAAGTTAATTAAATATTAGTTGTGTTGTGTGGTGAATACAAATGTGTAAATTGTTATGAAAAAATGATAAAGATAAACGTATATTTAAGTGCCAGAATATCTATGGACAATGATTATCTATGATAATGTATATCTTTGGACAGAAAAGACAAAAAAGAAAATATGGCAAGGGTATGGATGAGAATAAAATATATCTGGTAAGTTGTTGAGTAAAAAGGAATGTAAGAAGTGTGTTTTGACCCTTGTGAATATAAATAAAAGTGTTTTTTCGAGTGTTACTTCAAAGAATTCGTTGTCTAGATATTTATTATTTGTTTGTTTCTGAACTGTGAATGGAAATAATCAGCCGGTTTCAGCAGCTTAGATTACAGCTTGAAGACGGGCAGATTACATTTACCTAAACCTAAATACAGGAAGAGGGGATCTTACAAGTGGCTGACCGTAAAAGGACACAGAACTAAAAAACTTTAGTTCGGTAAGGAAAGAGCCTGGCAAATCTTCGGAGAAGAGAAAGAAGAAAGGTAAGACAGAAAATACATTTTAATAACGTGAAGTGGACGATAAATAAATGCAGATGTAAATCTGAGAAGCTATTTGAAGAGATATAATAATTGTTTAAAAATTTGAAGATACTCATAGCCGCGTAAATTACTGAAAATAGTAAGAGTAAACTTCAAGATATGGTAATGAACGTTTTGGTTAAGTGTTAACGATCTAGATATTATCTGTGACTGTTTGCTGAAAGGAACTTGCTTTAAATAAAAATAATAGTAAAAGTAAATTGCAGTAGAGGGAATAATACTGTATAGTAGTAAAATAACAATCAGGAATATAACAGTTAAAATGCTGGGAAAGAAATTCATCTCAATGTATAATGCATGCACGAGAAGTTAACGAGCAAGAATAGTATGTTTGATAAATTGTGAAAGTAAATTTGCTGTAGTTAAAAACTGATATTTGAATGTGTTTTTGTGAAAATAATTTTGTAATGATAATATGTATGTTGATGGAAGTTTTTTGTGTCTCTAATTCTGAGTCGAACTACTGCGTTGTAAAATTCATTGTCACCTCGTTGAAGACATTCTTGTTTCCAGTCTGTATTTACTCACGTAAAATTTTTTATGGGGTTGAAATTATTGGTGTGAGGATTTATCCTTGTGTGAAATTTTGTGAGTTAAATGGAAAACAAAAATTTAGTGGTAGATTCCGAGAGTTCATTTAATGGGACGGGAGGCGAAATATTGAGCAGGTTAAGGTTTCTGGAAATTTAAATAAACAGTTTGGATTCGGGTTGCGCGTATTCAGATCAGTCAGTGTGTGATGTTAGTATTCAAAAAGTTCATGAGTTATCTCCAGCTAGCGTAACTCAAAAGAAATTTGACCGAGAAGAAGATAATTCTTTGGAAATGATACTAGCAAAAATATTACAGAGCCAACAGGAATTAAAGCAGAGTAACCAGAGATCTGAAGAAACAAATCAACAGCAGATAATGAATATGCAAGAATTACAACAAACCCTGCTACAGAACCAACAAGATTTAAGACGAGAATTACAACAAAATCAACAGAAGTTTGAAAAGTTAACACTACGACAAATGGAGAAAATGCAAGAAGTAATTACACAAAACCGACAAAGAATTGAACAAGAATTTAATCAATGGAAAAATGAAAAGGACAATATCTACATTAAGCTAGACAATGTGGAGGAGCGCATTGTTAAGGAAGAAGAGAATCGTGAAGAGGCAATGAGGCTGGTATGCGATGAGCAAAATAAGTTGAAGAATGAATTTTCAGGGATTAAACAGGAATTTTGGCAAGTTCAAGGTGAGGTCATGTGTTGCAAAAAGACAGTTGAACAACAATGGATAGAGGTCATTCAGCGAGTTGACGTGGTACAAAACAAAATCGAATGCTGTGCCGGCAACAATTTAGTACCGTCCGGTCAAATAAAATTACCGGAAGTAAGTTTTGTTCCAGGGGGCGAGATTCATCCGCACATTTTTGTAGAGATTTACAGAAACGCACTACCGAAACACTGGAGTGATGAGGAAAAAATTAGATATGTAAAGATGATGATGAAAGACGAAGCATTGGAATGGTCGTGTGGAGTAGCGGAGAGCAGTATTAGCTACGGAGAATTTCTGCGAAGTTTTTTGAAGAGGTACTGGTCGGGGAAAGGCAGAGACGTGTGAAACAAGAATTTAGGAACAGCTGTCCATACAAACGGCAATTTGGTAGCCTTCGCGAATATTGCGAAAAATTGATGAAAGGACTGAAATACTTGTCAAACCCAATAGAAGAAGACGAGAAAATAGAAATTTTGGAGAGAAAGATGCCGCGTTGGGTGCAGGAAAGGATGTTGCTTACGCGATGGAATAATCTCCAAGAATTTTAGAAGGAGTGGACAAGATAGACAAATGGGACGATAGGAGTGTGAGAGATCAAAATTTTACCGGAAGTTCGTATGGTGGAAAAGAGCAATCGGGACAAGTATATCGGGAAAAGAATGGAAAGAGAGATGATAGAGAAGCGAGACCGGCACAAGAATGGAAAGGAAAGCCTACACAATATAAACAATGGAGCGATCGAAACGCTAGAGAATGGAAAGCTTTCAACAATGGAAGTAGAGGGATGGAGCGAGTAGAAAGCGGAAAGCAGAGTGACGAAAAATGCAACCAGGGAAATTAGAAAGGGCTTGTGAAGAGGTCCGTTCCCAGGCCGATGAAAGAAGAGGACCAAGAAATTTTAAAGAATATAGATGTATGTTCATGAGAGTAAACAAAGAAGAAGCAGTAAAACATAGGAAGACCGTTCTAGAAGATGTTGCAAAACATTTCCAAAGAATAGAGAGAGAGGAGAGCAATCAGAAAACGTCAGTAGAGAGTGACAATCAAATCAGAAATAATGAAGAAAGGAAGCCATTAATGGATCAAACACTGATGATTGACGAAGTAGATGAATGGGTAAACCAAGCAAGAAGAGCTTGTAAGGAAAAATTAGGAGTGGAAATGGTAGAAGAAGAAGATGAGGAAGACCTCAAAAAAACGATTAGAAGTGGGAAAAGAGCAAGAAGTAACGGTGGAAGACAAAGGTCCGTTAAAATGGTAGAAATGCTTGCAACAAATTGTGGACAATAAACGAGTTAACAATGCCGAGGAGAAAATAGTGGAAGACAATGAGGCGATTGGTTTGGCCAGAATGATGTGCTGGGAGGACAAGGATCAGGAGAGTAATGGAGAAATGTTAAGAAATGAAGAATCTGGTATCTCTTTCCTTCGAAATGAGGAAGAAAATTACGATGTGAAAAGAGAAGAGGAAGACGGGGAAACAGACAATAGGGAAAACGAAGAGAATTCTGTAGAAGAAGAAGAAATCGAGGAAGAATATAGTGCAGAAGAGGAAGAAAAATGTACGGAAATTTGACAAAGAAATACGTAACTGATACTGAGAATGAAGAAGAAAAGGAGGTGAAATGTTTACTGATAAGGAAGGAAGGATCAGGAAGAGGCAAAGATAGTGAAGCAATCAAATTGATGAGGAAGAACAAAGAACTAAGTTACCGAAAGGTGGAAGAAGAGGAAGCAACAAGAGGAAAAGTAAAAGATGAAGGACAAAGGATCGACATACAGAGAAGACGAGGAAGCAACAAGAGGAAAAGTGAAGATGAAGGACAAAGGATCGACATATAGAGAAGAAGAGGTCGCAACAAGAGGAAAAGTGAAGATGAAGGACCGACGTTCTAGGAAGATGGAGTTCGAAGTAGGGGAGCTAGTATTGGTGAGGACTCATTTGTGATCTAGTAGTATAAATGCGGAAATTAAGAAATTTTTGATGTATATGAAGGACCGTATAAAATTGTGGGGAGACCTCATCAACATGCATACTATCTCCAGTACCCTAAATCTGGAAAAGTGTTAGGTTTAAGGAACCTGAAAGATTTGAAACTGTACATCGAGTGAATGAGAGGATGAAAGTTGCAGAGAGTGAATGTAAACATTGTGAACTAAGTGAAAGAGATCAACAAAATTTGTGGGGAAAATTTTGATGACAAGTAGCGGGGGGGATATGTAAGGTGACAAGTCCCTTACACTTTAATTTTTGTGAATAATTTTTGTTAAAAGTTAATTAAATATTAGTTGTGTTGTGTGGTGAATACAAATGTGTAAATTGTTATGAAAAAATGATAAAGATAAACGTATATTTAAGTGCCAGAATATCTATGGACAATGATTATCTATGATAATGTATATCTTTGGACAGAAAAGACAAAAGAAAATATGGCAAGGGTATGGATGAGAATAAAATATATCTGGTAAGTTGTTGAGTAAAAAGGAATGTAAGAAGTGTGTTTTGACCCTTGTGAATATAAATAAAAGTGTTTTTTCGAGTGTTACTTCAAAGAATTCGTTGTCTAGATATTTATTATTTGTTTGTTTCTGAACTGTGAATGGAAATAATCAGCCGGTTTCAGCAGCTTAGATTACAGCTTGAAGACGGGCAGATTACATTTACCTAAACCTAAATACAGGAAGAGGGGATCTTACAATATACACAGTTTGATGCAACCACGAGTATTCAGCATGTCTATGTTTGTTTGTAGATTGTAATCACAATCATTTTTGTTTGTTGGTAAAAATTTTATATTTCGTTAATTGGTTGCAGCATCGCTATCAACAGTCGAAGTTTAGAAATTTAACAACTCTTCCGTGTTTCTATATCACAAAGGAAAGAATTCGTTAATGAAAATTTGGAGATTGCTAACGTAGATTGTGATATATTGGATACGAATACATTACAACAGCGAATTGAGTCCTGAATTTAAAAATATGACAAATCATCAAGCACAGTATGAAGGCCCATCAAATAACTCTCAATGAAAGGGAGATATTCTATGCAGTTATGAGTTTCAATTTATTGGCAGAACCTATGAAGAAAAAAGTTCCACTTAATCCATTTCCAACGATACATTACCTTAATGTCTACTAGAAATAGTCTATAAATATTTTTCTGTTATATAACAAAATAGAGTTAAGTTAAACAAATCTTTCAACAGAATTCAAGGAAGCAATATGAATATTTTTACGGTTTTGTTCGTGACTCAAAATAAATAAAAATAAAAAATTTAATAAAATAGTGTAGCAACGTAAAATATGACAAAAGAATTCTGAATTATTAATTATGATCGTTCGTATTTGCTATATGAAATAATTACTTAACAGTAATAATACAAAACCAATTTTTCTATACCTACGCTGTTATGTATCAGCCATTAAACAACTAAAATTAAATTTCCAAAATCTTTACCTTTAAGGAATATGACGTTTGGTTGACGATTCCAAAACTAAAAAAGTTGCAAAACAGCAACTTTTGGAAGAGTAGGCCTGAATGTACCAAAACAGTATTTCACCCTCTCCCTTAGCTCATCGACTACACTGCACATACACTCTATCACACTAAGGAACACGGTCACACTGGGGAAGGTAACGGGATACCACCGCCGTTCATCTTTCCAGACGTTCCTATGAAGAGAGAAACACGGAAAAGCCATTCATAGAAGAAGGAAGACACAAAAGTCTGTTGGCTTCCGATGAAAAGTAGTATATACATAAACTCTGATGCAGCGTCAAAGATAAAAACAGTAATTGACATTCTTTGGACACAGGAATTACTTAAGACGTGACGGCGAATATTGCTGAAGCTTTTGACGTAAACTAATAACATAAAAAATTAGAAGTAATTTAATTTGTTTCTCGTTTCAGTCTATCGGTAAGGTAACTAGTGTTAGTATGTTATACGTTCTCCTCTGCGTGGGTGACGAGTGTGGGCCGAGTAACCGTAAAACGCAAGTGTGTGTCCTAGTCGGCCTCAGTTCCGCTCAAACAACGGCCCACACACGGAACATACAGGCCAGGAAACTATCAAAACGTACACCTGCAGCGCGTTTCATAATTCCAGTGTCGGCCTTGTAATTCCTACGCTGTTTCATAAACTTCACTAGACAAATTAGGAAATTTGGCCTGAACAAGTTAATAAGTTTGTGGCTGTGCCACTATCACTCGTCGTAATAACGGTTTATTTTCATCTGAGGCGACCACAAGAGGAGTCATTAACAAACTGCCTGCGCGGCGCCGTCACGCGTAGACAAGTTATGACTGCGCTGACGTCATTTCCCATTCAGCGCTTGCACTTGACATCGAGTTCATGCATATATGCATACGCTCATTCACATAAGCGCGACCGAGCAAAGAGTCGTAATAAACAAACCGGCAGGACGCAGGCTTTGAGGCGCTCTTACGACACGTCAGCACTGACACGCTTCACCAGGTGACATTACAGTTCTGTTGATAGAATATATCAACGAAAAAGCAGAATCTATCTGTGGCTTAAAGCTCTAGTTCACTTGAAGGGGAAAAAATAGTGGTTCACATGTAATATTCTATACACCTACGTCGGTACAGGTGAGAACGTTTTACTGTGTTAATACCACCGTATTTCAGTTTCCGTTCGTCCATTAGATCCGCTGGTCACCCGCGGAAAGAAAGAATACTCACGGGCATTCCACAGGCATCTAATTTTGCAAACTTTGCTTACCTACAATTCCGTCTGATAATTGCAACTGAAGCAATATTTTTTTCTTGTTACTGGTTTTAGGGCTCGTCAACTCCGAGGTCATTAGATGCGTGAAAGGACTGGAGGCAAGGAACGGGAAGGAATTCGGACATCTCTCTTTGCAAGAACGGTCTCGGCTTTCACCAAGAGTAATTTCGGGAAACCATGAAAAACCGAAACTCAAACAGATCTAACTGAAATCTTATCTGGAGCAGTTAATTGACGTCATTTGAAAGATTACACGTGTTTTAAACTGTTCCACGACTTACTTAAATTTTGCGTTCTTTAATTTTTCTGCTATGATGAAGTGAACGCATTCATCTAAATTTTCGTAAATAAAGAAATTTGTGAATTTGTTGGTAGTGCATAAACGTCTATGTAGTCTACATGGAAATTCTTCACTCCGTAGGACCAAGTGATCACTGCTCCTCGGTATTCTATGTTCAACGACATGGAGGATAGGTTGCCGTTTAACTGCTTAAGGATCATATCTTCACAATTCTATACTAGAAAAACCACTTTGTCTTCTGACGATCCAAAACATTAAGACCACTGCCCACAGCGAGATCGAAAGCGTCTGCTTTTTTTTCTTATAGCTTCACGCCTCGTCGACGTCGAGGTGGGACTAGGGACAGGAACAGGAAGGAATTCGGCCATGGCCTTTTTGAAGAAAGCATCCCGGCAGTCACCTGGAGTTATTTGGGGAAACGGTGGAAAACACAAATCTGGATGCCCGGACAGGTTTTCCAACCGGCGTCCTCGCGAATGTTAGGCCAGAGCGTTAACCGTTCGCCGCCACGCTCGGTAATGCGTCTGATGACGATGCGAGTACGACATGCATTAATGAAAGTGCGCACAACGCTGGAGCAGGCACAATGTTCAGCGCACGTTGTTGCACAAGGGACTCCCAATGACCCAATGACATCGTCAGTTATGATTGTAGTGGACACGAGATCAATGAGCGTGGATCAATGGAAACGTGTCACTTGGACGGGTGAATCATATTTCTTGTTACAACAGGTCGATGGTAGTGTCTGGATACGTCGTTTTCCAGAAGAACGGTTATTCGACACGCCAAGAACGCAATATTATGCTATGGGAACATTCACCGGGGCTTGCAAGGGACCAGTGATACTGATCTGAGATACCATGACAGCTGTAGACTATGTGAAAATTATTGCAGATCAGCTGCACCCGTTCATGGTTCACATCTTCCAACAGGATAACTGTGCGTGTCACATGGTCAGAATCGTGCTAAGTGATTACAGGGGCATGATGGTGAACTCATGCTGATGTCTTGACCACCAAATTTGCCTAATCTCAAACCCATAGAACACATCTGGAACGCTATGAGGTGCCAGTTCCGCATCCGAGAACTATCGGCCCGTAACTGGAGGGAATTGTGTGACCTGCGCTAGGAAATCTGGTGCCAGATACCTGCGTAAACCTACCAAGGACTTTCTGAATCCATGCCATGGCAGATCGCTGCTGAATTGCATTCCAAAGTTGGACCAACATTCCATTAAGCAGGTGATCATAACGTTTTGACTCTTCAGTTAAGCTGCAAGAGATTAATTAAAGATGAAAAAATAGCTTTCCAAGGAAATTTAATTGGAGGTACGGCAGCAAATAACAACAAAAAATAATTATTTTGGTGCAGGGCTACTTTAGCACTTCCTTGAAATCTAAATTATTGGTTCTGAAAAAATTAATGTTAAAAAATGAAAAGGTAAACAGGAGGAAAGAATACAAGAAGGTAGCTATAGTGCATATGTTAATAAAATTAAATACGGGATTTTTAATAAAGGGTTGATTACTTTTTGCGGTGAACCTAGAGCAATGTTTGATTATAAGATAAATAAGCAGGTGTCTTTTCTGAAACGGAAAGAAGATTTATTGTTTTTAAACTATGAAACTCGATGAATATTTTCGGTATTTACTAACTTTGAATAATAACGGCGTCATAAGCAAAATTGGACAACATAAAAAAATTTAATATAAATTATACTAAAAATAAACAGATATTAAGATCAGAATTTACTGTAGATCACAGAAATGCTGAACCTCTGTGAATCATAATCGAGATACAGTTCTCTACCTACTTGTTTTCTATGCGGCACAAATCAATCAGCATCACTTGCAATTTTGAAAAATTATCTGCCACTTAACACCAAGGAAGAAGTGATGAGAACATGTTCCACCTGTACTCACATCTTTAGTTGAGACACAGTTCCTGACCAAAAAAAGTTGAAAATATTTTAAATTTGTTAAAGAAAAATGTTAAGTATTTATTTGAGAGATTACCTGTAAGATATTATAGTATACTATTACGATCTATAGGTCCCATCACAATGATAAGAGCAAAAAAAACTTAAGACCACGGAAACAGATACGGGAGGCCTATGTCCCAGAAGAGAATTGAAAGAGTCAAAGTGAAGAAGATACTCATTAAGGGTGGAGTTATAAAACATTTTTTTAACTATGGCGTGAAAACAACAGTGCACTAACTGTCGATTATGCTCATTCCAATAAATTGTAAATTTTTATGACTACATTTAATGTCAAAAATTGGATGAAAGCGTCTTTAGAAATAGTAGTTACTCCATTATGTCATATATTTTCTCTGGTAATATCGACGCTTCGATACAGAAATATAAACAGAGTTATATTGTTTCTACAATAATACAGTCTGTGTATACAGCAAATTCTTCAACACGTCATATTATCGGAAGCTTGAAGAAACACAAATTTGCTGTTTAAAGCGTAGTTTTTGGGAAAGCGATATTGAAAATTTACAAAATCCTGATGATTTTGCTATGAAACTAATGAGATGTAAATATATTAATGTGAAACATATTTCATATTCAAAATTATTAATGATTTTTTTTTCAAAACGACAGCTTCGAAATTGAAATCGTAATAAATGGATGGTCACTGGAGTAAAAAATAACGAAATCTTACACTACGTTGAAATACCTTCAGTCTAATAAAACAAGCCTGGCGAGTGAGCGGTAATCTTCTGGACTGGAATTTGCAAGTTCAAGGTTCGATTCCTGGTCCCACAAACGAGATTCCGATTTCCACTGTTTCTCAAAATAACTCGAATAATAGGAGCGTTGCTTCGAAAGATCACGTTCAGATTCTTCAGTTAATTAGTCCCAATCGACTCCTGATTTAGATGACCTCCAACGAGAAGTAAATTTAAATCTAAAAAAAAAAAAAAGAAAAGAAAAAAAAACTAGCTTCATAGTAAATACAAATCTGAATGAATAAACCGTAGCATGCGATGTGTTATGTACGCCTTGCCTGTATAGGAAAGCATTTAAGTATTTGGTTCCCAGTATGTGTTTACAAAACAAATTCCCAGAATGACTGCCAACTACTTCTTAGATAATGAGGCAACACAGCTACAGATACGTACACTGGAAATGGAGCACCTAATTATGTAAAGCGGTGAGAAGCAAACTAAGACCATGTTTTGAAAACAATAGCTTAGCTCTCGTGAAGAGAGTAAAGGAAGGAGAGAAGAGTGCCAGCCTCGGTAGCGCGTTGCAGGTATCACCTGTTCGACCCCGATCCAAGGCACTTGTCTGTTCTATGTTGTCGATCCACTCGTGATTATTACTTACACTTGGCATAATCAATCAGAAACGGTGAACGGCTAAATGGCCTAATGCGAATACAAAAATAGAAAAGGAGGGAAGTAGGTTTAAAAGAATGTTAAGAGTAAAATTAGTCTGCATGTTTTAAAGACCTACAGAATTACGAGTTTAACTATGGAGAGGATACAGGGAGGGGGAGGGGAGGGGGGGAAATCCCTTCCATCTATCTTCTAGATTCTGCTCAAAAAAGTAATTCTGAATTTCACTGTAACGGCCGTCAAAGAATAAAACAATTTATAAAAGGTGATAGGCTGTACATTTTTGGCGTTTGTTAGAAATTTGCAAGTTTCCAACCGAACTGTCAGTAAGGACTGTAATTAGTTTGGAAACTGGATTTTATAAGAGTATTAATAAAGATTGTTCAATACAAATATGACAGTCAGTATGAAAATTTACTTTCTACCCCTTCCAACGTAATGTCATCTGTTTTACATATTTTTATTTGTTGGCCAGAGTATACTTCAATTAACGCTTACTTTTTTTTTAAACATTGCAGATTCACTTACGCCCTGATAGTAGAAAGGTTGAGTCTGAAAAAGTTAGGAATTACAGAATTTAGCCGTTGACATTCCGATTTAAACACACGTAACCCAAAAGACAAAAAAGTTTGTGCACAAACTTCCTCCAACGTTTTGTCTGTTCAGAATCTACTGACACTTGCTGCGAGGGCCGTCCTCAACTCAGCTGTGCTGCGTAAGCGGCCAATCCATGTCGGCAGGTAGTTGGAAACTAACGCAATTACCCCGAGAGGCGCTCACTGGAACGCCAAGCACTCCATTAACGACAGCAGAACGCCGCTTAAACGGATCCAGCAGGGCGCACACTGTGGCATGGCAAACTAAACACAGAGCAACGCACGCTTCCGTTATATTGTCACGTTGGTAATTGTAACGTCATAAATTAAAATGACAGCTCATCAAGCTCCAAAATATCTTCGTTCTCTTGTTCACATATGTTGTGATACATCAACAGCTAGAACGATTTCTAAAGGGTCAAATAACAGCAATATTATGGTTTCGTTCTTAGTCTTCAGTTCTTTAGTTTTCTGTACCAACGCCGTAAAAAAGAACATTGCCGGGAGCACTCAAACATCTTGCGAGATAGGACACGACAGATGGCCCGTCACCGCTCGTGAAAAACGTAAAGAGAAATGCAAACAACTACAGAGAGATTTTAAAAAAGCCATATAACTGTGTTTACAGAAGGAAAGAAACCTTTTTGTCTGTTACCTGTGAAAGTGTTAGAATCAACGTATTCTCTATAGCCTTTAATAGAATTGACGAGATTTAAATCATATGTCCGGGGACGCTTTGATGAATTTCCTAACCCTAGATACTCAACATCTGTTGACAGTAGCGAAGAGACTTGAATGCAGTGCAGTATAACCTACTTATCGATCAGGAATACAGACAACTGATGCTGCAGTTGTGTTCGATCTATGCCCGCTGGCTGATGGCAGATAACCGGGACAATGGCAAAGCGGAGCGTATCATTCACAGGTACGCACACTGAATCGTGAATCCGTTCACCCTGGGTCTATTCATCGCAGGAGAGTCTGTGACCAGGTGTCAGCCAAATTCGCAGCAGTGGAGTGCGAGATTGAAGTAATGTGAAAAACCTACTCTGTCATGCGGTGCAGGGCCCTGTCATCCTACCCCTTCCCTCGCTTTTTACTAGAGGTCCATCAGTCATCCATACAAAGAGGTAAGGACAAAGTGCAAGCCTACAATCCACTCAGCAGCGTAGTTCACAACTACCAAGTATGTATTTGCGGTGTCTCAGAGCATCACCGTAATCAAACATCATTTACATATTATGCTTAGCATTCAACTTACAAGTTACTTCTCCATTGGTAAACAGCATAAAGGCAGCTTAGATCCAGAAATTTCGCAAATTTTTGCTCTAAAATGCATTTTGTAAGCCTTGAATCTACATTCTACTTGAGCTCTGTTGTGAAATAGAAATCTGAAAATGAAATACACGCTTTACTAATTATTTCTGGATTTTGTGTGTTTTGCAATCATCTTTTTAATTTTTAACATCATAAGATTTTATGTGTGTTTTTATCAATGTTCATATGGTGAAATCGTACTTGAGATCAATAATTTTTTTATACTTATGGCTTTACTCCTCGTCGACGTCGCGGTCATTAGAGGCGGGATGGGACTGGGGACAAGGAACGGGAAGGAATTCGGCCATGGACTTTTGAAGGAATCATCCTGTCATTCGCCTGGAGTGATTTTGAGCAAGAATAGAAAATCCAAATCTGGATGCCCGGAAGGTGATTCGAAGCAGCGTCCTTCTGAATGAGAAGTCAGAACGTTAACCGTTCACCCACCGCGCTCGGTCAATCACTTCAAATTACTCGCATCTCAAAGTGTACGCATCCAGACTACCTCGTATGTTCTATGAGCTAACCATCGCAACGCAACAGACGGGGAGTTTCACGCGTTTAAGTGTCACTAAAAAATGTGGTTCTCCTCTTAGTTTTCTTTTTGCTTGTGGCTTTATACCTCGCCGACATCGAGGTCATTATAGGTGGGAAAGACTAGGGGGGGAGGGGGGCAAGAAATGGGAAGGAATTTGGCATGGCCTATTAAAGGAACCATCCTGGCATTCGCGTGGAGTGATTCGTGGAAACCGTGAAAAACAAATCTGGATGGCCGCCTTGGGATCCAAACCTGCGTCCTCCCGAATGCGAGGTCAGGGCGTTAACCCTCACCCACTACGCTCTTCATACAAAAAAAGGCTGGAAATACTAAAATGCTCTAAAAACTTCCTCAAATAAGATATAATCTCAATATTGCTGAAGCCTTAACAAAGAAACGTCTGTAGTATAATGAATGACCCCTTATTCCGAGTTCCACCTGGCAATTGTTATTAAAAGACTAAAGCGCAAAGTCGACCCAAGCGTCCAGCGTTCCTTGCAATTAGCATAAGGTAGAGCACCTCAACAGTACATTAATCTTATTTTATCCTCGAATTAAGTATCTCACAGAACATTCGTGCAACACATCGTTCTATAATGCTGAATAACTCACAGTAAATGTAACATAACCTTCCCTCACATTAAGTAATTTCTTCAGAGAACATATATGCAACCTATCTTACCTTACAATAAGTACCTAACTGAACATGAAACACATCTTTCTCTCAGATTAAGTTATTCACATTCCATACCTCAGAAAAAAGAATAACTTACAGTACCTGCTACATAACTTTCTCCCGCATTACTTTTTTCTTTGTAAGAAAATATTTTGGAGCAAAGAAAAGTAATTGTTTATATTTCTGCTAATATATTCCCCAATTTCTCTTTCTTATGGGTAGAGCAAGACGAACTCACTATTCTGAAGGTGAATACAAAAGTTTATATCGTGCAGTAACAACTCAAATCGCGAACGTCGTCTTTATTAGATAATATCATTGACACGCTTTTAATGACAACAGGATGCGATTTATTGTTACATGTACCAAAAAAAAAAAAAAGACTTATGGTGAGTCGAAACATTTTCGCAGCTAACAGTGCTGGTAACTGGAGAAATTTAGTATTAGAAGTTGGTAGATTAAACTCGTTCTTCAAATCGTCTTGCAGTTCGCGAACTAGAGTAGTAAACTGGTTTAGGCATTGTTCTGGTATCTGGCGACTGTTCGGGGTGATTCACCAGGGTGCGCAACCCTACACGGGGCTTACAACACAATTAAGTTCAAAGGGGAAGGGCGCACATCTGCCGGGGAGTAGGGTCGCGCTTCGAGTACCGGCCGGGATATTCTTTATTGATAAAGGGCTTAATGGAGGCGGGCGGGCGGCGTGTGTTTGCTCAGCGAGAGTGGCAGCAGCGTCCGCAAACAATTAGCAGACAATACACAGACAATCCAACACAACATAATGAGCAGCGACCCGCAGCCAAACACAGTTTCTGCGTCAATCTCCTCATAGTAATTCCAGCTACTTACGAAAACCCGTCATAATATGAACACCAAAGACTGAGGAATTGATACCTTAGATGGATATTCTGTCTGTTTGTTGAAGTACAGCAAAAAAAAAAAATAATAACAGCTGAACAGCAGCAGCGCGCACGCGAAATTGAAGTTGATAATGACGAGCATAAAACTGTGCTTCAAAGTTGACTACCAGTGGAGGCATAAGAGCCACACTATATCAAACTGTATAACTAAATACAATAGTGGAAACAGCATGCTGGTTGAGGTCACAGAAGACCAACTACCACACCTCAAAATGTAAATGTAAGTTGCTATATGAATCCCATCCTAGTACACCAAAGTAAACAAACGTTCTATAAGATAATTCATAACTAGTATGTTAAATATAAGACAGATTATGCATCCTATAGATAGAATAATTTCGTTATATGTAAACAAAGAAAATTTTTTTTCGAATTATAACTAATTACAGAAACATTGTACGCTGAAGATTCCTCGACGAGAGGCGAAACGCGTCCGGAAAATAAAGAATATCCAACAACAGTTGTATTGGCGTATTTACTAAATAATAATTAGTTTATCAAGCAACTGTGGAAGAAATGGCTTGCAATATTCACATATTTAATATTCCACACAGTAACATCCCAAACTCTATTAAGTAGTAACATAAAAACTGACACGGTGTATCTCATACCGAATGAGGTGAAGGTAAAGTAAGCCTGGTATATTGGTGATTTATAGTGCGAACATAGATATATTATATATTGTATACATTAACGTCTTTGGCTGAGAGCGTGTACCAATACGTTATTAGCTTTTAGCTTTTGTTGTTTGCGATTTGCCTTAATTCCCTGCAATACCCATAAAATTAAAATGATACACTCCAAGGGTGACTGAGTTAGAAATTTTAGCTTCTGAACTGAGGAATTGATGAATTGTATTTACGAATATATTCAAAATAATTTTTTCTTTTTATCGATGGTTCATTTGAATTTAGTCCATCATCCAATGACTTAAAATAGTCATTTTGACATAAGGCCGATAACACTGCTTTAACCTCATGACAACATGAAGCGACTACTGATTGCATTGCATTATAAATTCTAAACTATCAAATTTCTTGGAATGACATTTAAGTGTACCCATCAAAATAATTTCATCATTTTGTGTACTATTGTAATGGCTACTTTACCATTACGTAACCGACTGCTAGTCACCCAACACTAAGCTGCAACCGCCTTAACTCCAAATTGTCATTGGCCCCTCATAACCACAGCCGGTGACGATTATTAGTGGGGTGATTAGTCGATTAGCCAGGAATGGCAAGTGGTAGGCACTGTAGTCTCTTAACACTTACTTGCATGGAGTGCCGCACACCCTCGAACGTCCTCTCTTCGGCTTTCTTCAGGGTTGGCTCTAACTCCCCTGAAAGACGACTTGGACACGAATGGAGAAAGTCCGTAAATACTTTAAACCCTTTTAATACTTTACGTTAGTCTGAGTCTACACACGCTATGATGTCCCATGGAGCACTAATCCAGGCGCTGGTAACAGTACTTAGAGCAGTTACTAGAACATTTGATCGAGCAGATGGAAACACGATCGGAACCGAGTTCGGACCCGGTCGGACACAGCTGGCTTCCTAAACGGACATGGTGGCGACGTCGATCAGTATAACACTTCCGAGCCCCGAGGCCCTCTGAAACCTCGGTTATATAGTACAGCAGTGTACTGACTTAGCAGACCTTGATCGAAGTTCGTTGTCCATTCTAGAAAACTCTCGCAGCTCGAGAGCTACTCAGCATATATCGGACGTCAGCTTCGAATGTTCCCGAAGCTGCCTGAATGTAAGCGTTCACCCGATACCGCTCGCTCAGTGCTGAATCTGCCTTTGTCAGCGTCTGTCTCGACCACTACCGGTCTCGCGATTTACACAGCTGTCGCCTTCACTCAACCTGTATTTCCACAATTTATTACTTTATTCATTTTAATTGTTATTCATTAAATTTGTCCATTACACTATGTTCCCTATTTAAATTTGGTCTATTATCATAATTTCTCGCAAATTGGTATTCCTTGTTCTTTGTCTCTCACTCCGACCTGTAGATGTTCTATGTGGAGGCATAATGAACGGAAGCAGGTGCGAATATCTGAAGGGGTGAAAAAAAAAAAGTCAATTCAAATTGTTCGTTAGCATGTCGAATTCTCTGTAATATAAAAATGTTCCTTTTGGAAATGTTTCTTTATTAGTTCATAGATTATGCGACTGTTTTGTTTCACCAAAGGCCACAGAATATCTCATTTCTGGGAATACACATCAGGTAGTTGGCTCCGATCCGATTTCACGCGCACTCACATTCGCGAATTATTTTTTATTTAATAATATATTTTTAAGACATCTATTAACTATGCTTATTTTTTTTTCTTTACTGTTGACGTAAGACCATAGACATTAGCAGAATTGCAAAGTGTCGTTGCCATTAAAAAACAATTGAAAGTAAACAATAAATGTTTTATTTTATTTAATTTAATGTATTTGTAACTCATATCATATATAAATTTTGGTTTCCTGCACTTTTTCTCCATATAAACTTTAACTATGCCAAATCTCACACTCCTCCATGTGCGCAATATTCTGAAAAAGAGGCCCAAAGTTTTCGCTTCATGTATTAATATATAGATTTTAGCTTTCTGCATTTCTTTTTACTATATAAATTTTAAGTACGCTTGTTATACCGTTTGACCAAAGATCACAGAGTATCATATAAACTTGACATTGGTAGAATCACTGAGTGTCGTTGCCATTAAGAAACATTTGAACGTAAACAATGAATTTTTCTTTTTATTTATTTTAATGCATTTTTAACACATATTATATATAAATTTTAGCTTTCTGCACTTCTTCTCCATGAAAACTTTAACTACACCAAATCTCACACTCCTCCGTTAGCGCAATATTCTTAAAAAGGGATCCGAAGTTTTTGCTTAGCGTATTAATATATAAATAGACTAGTGATCGCCCAGGGGTCGAAATTCGACCGCAGTTCATTAATTTATTTAATTTCTTTCATGAAAGTGTAATAATCATTATTTGAATTGGTTCAATTGCGTTTGCTGCGAGCATAGATATATAGTGTCTAGATTGACTTCGTTGGCTGCGAGCGTATACCAATATGTAAGAACGAAGACTTTCCCGGCGTATGACTGCAATGTAGTCTTCACGGGTACACCCGTGAAGACTACATTGTCGTGTACCAATATGTTATTAGCTTGTGTTTTTTGGTTTAATTCCCTGAAATACCCATAAAATTAAAACGATACACTCCACGCATGAGTGTATCCTAAATTTTAGCTTCTGAACTAACCATAAAAAATGATTAAATGTATTTATCGATGCTTCATTTGAATTTTATCCATCATACAATGGTTTAAAATATTCATTTTGACTTAATGCCGGTAATACTGCTTTACCTTTATGATAACATGAAGTGTATGCTGTCATTTCACCTGAAGTGACTTCTGATTGAAAATGTTTTGCATTGCAAAACCTGCATTGTAAATGCATTAATCCACAATCGAAACTATTAAAATTCATTGGAATGACATTTAGTGCGCATTTAAATGTGTCAATCAAAATCATTTCCCCACTTTGTGTACTATTTTCACTATCCTAATTTTGAATTTTATGCAAATATGTATCCTTCTTCTTCTTCTGTCTCTTCCTCCGACCTGTCAATGTTCTATGTCGAGGCATAGTGGAAGATCTGAATGTAAAAAAAAAAAAGTAATGAAATTAAAATTAGACAGCGTTTAATTTAAAAGGCCACAGACCAAACTTTAACATTTTAAATAATAAAATATACTCACTTTTTTTTAACTACAGTACCAGAATTCGTTCAAATTGTGACTCACTACATAAATTACAGCTACATCAATTTGAATTGCATCATTGTAACATCTTATATCTAAATCACGATTTGCTTTAATGAGCATACAAATTTCTTTATTTTGATTTTCAACTCTCTGACAATGATCTTGCAATATAATGAATGACTGAACAAAAGGATTAATGCGTTCCGAACATGCACCTTTTCGAAATGTTGCTTCTTGCTTATGTGAGTTCAGAGATTAATCATGACTGTTTTGTTTCACCAAGGACCAGAAAGTATCTTAATGCCGAAAATACAGTCAAATAGTTGGCTCCGATCCGATCCTATTTTACGCACGCACACGCGCAATTAATGTATTTGTAAGACATACTATATATAATTTTAGCTTTCTGCATTTCTTCTTCATATATAAACTTTAAGTACGCTTGTTATACCGTTTGACCAAAGATCACACAGGTCATTTAAACTTGACATTGGCAGAATCGCTGAGCGTCGCCATTAAGAAACAATTCAAAGTAAACAAAGAAAATTTTCGTTTTATTTAGTGTATTCTTAATACATATTATATATAAATTTTAGCTTTCTGCACTTCTTCTCGATGTGAACTCTTACTATGCCAAATCTCACACTCCTCCGTTTGCACAATATTCTTAAAAAGGGATCTGAAGTTTTCGCTTAGTGTATTAATATATACTGTAGATTCCCCTTCAAGATATCGAAGTAAGAAATTGATGGGATACGGTATAAATCAACTGGAAACAAGACTACTACGTAGTTTATGCAGTCTTACTCCAAACACTATCTAATTTACTGGTGACATGAACAGTAATCTAGAAAGGTTAAGTTCTGGCCACGACGCAGGACTGTGTAGTAGGTAGCACTGCTGAGCTGCAGCAACAGCATCGCGGAACTACCACAAATAACCATTTCATGTCCATCCGGTTAAAAATGAAATAATTAATTTGCGGGAATATTTCGTCTGAAATTTCCTGGTCTAACCCAATAGCAAAAGGTAGGAAGCATATGTTAACAACACGTACACCCTGCCTGGTGGTTGAACGATTAACATTCTGGCAAGGCTTTTCGGAAGACACGAAAATTCACTGTCATTCCTTCTCACTTCCGGTTCGAATGACGTCAACGATGCCAACGAGCAATCAATTCCTCCATCTAGCCAAAAAAAAAAAAAATTAAAGAAATCCTACATTGATTAACTTACACGCGTGCGGTAAAAAATTGCTACGTAACTGTTCAGTCTGCCAGTAAAGGCCCCTGCCAGGCAGACCTCACACACAACGCGCCTGCACGCCGGGATACATATACGACTCCAAACAGGCGCAGAGACATCAAAACAAACCAGGAAAACAAATAGAATCATCTAGAAGCTAAGTGGGACTATTTCTTACAGAGGTCGCCGTACTACCACACAACGGAATTCCTGCGCCAGGCCGCCTATATAAGCGTAGCCGGCCGCTCCACCGCCAGTTCCGGCCTGACCGCGGAACCAGCTTCAACTACAGAAGACCACCGGAAGTTCGCGAGAAGTAGAAGCCGTCTCTCTCTACCCCGGATCAGGACCAGGCTAAATTTCTCGACGGTCATCTGCTAACTGTACCACATTTGTTTAGTTGTTACCAGTGTTTTGTGTACATAGAAATAAACCTCAAGGAACCATTAAGTGTAGTTCACTTCAGTGGCGACAAGGTTGGGATAAGAACTCTCGACCATCATGGCTACGCCAGCAGCACCTACGGAATGGCAACAGTTCCTCCAAGGACTTCTACATCAGTTCTTCGAATCTCAGAGACAACTGATTGCGGAAGTCAGGAATCTCCGCCAACCCACGGCCCCGCCTCCGTTCCCAGCATTCAACGACGACGTCGAAGAATGGGAGACCTACGAGAAGCGCATAAAACAACACTTCGCAATTCATCACATATCCAAAGAAGAAGACCAGCGTGCATATTTCCTTTCCTGGAACCAATCAAAGATGTATGTCTTGCTCACCAAACTTCAGCCACAAGACCCCGACACCCTCACCTTCACGACCATCTGTACGACACTGAATGCATACTACAGACGCCGGTACCATGTCGTCGCGGCCCGCGTCGAATTCTATCAATGCCGGAAGAAGCCCGATCAGACGTATCGCCAGTGGGCGGCCGAACTCCAAGGCCTTAGCAGAAAATGTAAGTTTCAAACTCGTTGTTCCCACGAATCCTACGCCGACGACATGGTGCGTGATCACATCATACAGGCTGCACCAGATGCCGCACTCCGGCATGACGCCCTCAAGTTAGAGGACCCATCCCTGGAGCAGGTCATCGAACTTGCCTACAAATTCGAAATATCTACGGCCGCATATCGCCGCCTGGAGTCCTGGGCGGATGTGGCCGCAATCCGAACCGACGTAGAGGACACACAGGACGTCGCCGCCATCCAGAGCTCCCAGTCGCGCTCCTCCCGACACCACAACCGGGGACCGCTTCCTCAGAAGGACATCGAACCGGCCCGTTCCGGCCGGGGCACCAAGTCTCGGCAGCAGCAGCGGATCCCGCAGCGCCGACGCCGCAGCCCGCTCCGCCTACCCTCCTGCCCCGCCTGTTATTCAGCACATGAGAGGGAAAATTGTCCGGATCGTTGGGCTGAATGCTCACGTTGCGGCAAGGAAGGACACCTGGCGTCCGTCTGCCGCACCAACATCACCAATGCCAATCCCGGCTCTCGCCGCCCAGGGTCTTACCAAGACAGGTTGAGCGGCGCACCTATGGATATCAATCAGGTAGACACTTCCACAGCATCCAAACTTTTTATTGACGTTACGGTCAATGACAAGCCCCTGCGCCTACAAGTCGACACAGGAGCAGCAGTCTCATTGCTTAATTATACTACTTATGTGCAAATTGGCTCGCCCCCCCTCTCGCCGGCCCCCAAGCGCCTCCTGACATACAAACAAACAGGAAATAGCACTCCTGGGACAGTTCACAGCAAACGTCATGTATAAGTCTGTACATCGTTCAGTCACCCTTTTTAGTAGTTAACAGTTCTCTCACAGCAGACATTATTTGGACTGGACGCTTTCCGCTTATTCGGATTTTCAATTGAGGATAACATACACCTCGTATCTCAGCATGTTCCTTTTCCTGAAGTGGACGCCCTTTGCACCGAGTTTCAGGACCTGTTCTCACCAGGCGTCGGCTGTGCAAAGGACTTCGAAGCATCACTCCAACTCCGGCCGGACGTACGGCCTCGATACTTCCGGGCACGCCAGGTACCCGTAGCGCTTCAACAACCACTTCAGGAAGAACTTCAACGTCTCCAAGACGAAGGGATCCTCCAGCCGGTGCGGTTCAGCCCCTGGGCCACGCCGTTGGTCATAGTTCAGAAGCCAGGACGCCGCTTACGTCTCTGTGGTGACTTTAAGACCACCGTCAACCCGCATCTGCTGGTAGACGACTATCCACTTCCGAGACCGGACGACCTCTTCCGTAAACTAGCAGGAGGTACCTACTTTACAAAAATTGACCTGGCAGAAGCATACCTTCAAATCCCTTTGGATATCCAGTCCCGACAATACACAGTCATCAACACACCCTCTGGCCTCTTCCAACTCAACCGGCTAACGTTCGGCTTGGCCAGTGCTCCAGCGATTTTCAACGGTATCTCGAACAACTTCTCCAGGATATTCCGGGATGCATCAACTATCTCGACGACATAGTCGTCACGGGACCCTCCGCTGCCGAACACATGACCAACCTCCGCCTACTCTTCCTCCGCCTCCGTGCAGCAGGATTAAAATGCAACCTTTCCAAGTGTCAATTTTTTCAACAATCCATTTCCTACCTGGGTCACATCATCGCTCAGGAAGGCATCTCCCCAGCATTTTCCTATGTGGACGCTATTTCCAACTTACCTCGGCCTCAGGATCTACATCAGTTGAAATCTTTTTTAGGCAAGATTTCATACTACAGAAAATTTATACCCTCAGCAGCACAAGTGGCAGCACCCCTGTACCACCTCTGTCGCAAGAATGTCCCGTTCCGTTGGACCCCAGCTTGCGAGACCGCATTCCACACCCTTAAACAGCAGCTCAAGTCCGCAGCATGCCTCATGCCATACACTCCAAACCTCCCCTTGATACTTGCCACAGATGCATCCGATTACGGTGTGGGGGCAGTTCTGTCTCATAAATTACCAGATGGCACGGAACGCCCCGTAGCCTACATCTCCAAAGCCCTATCGGCTGCTCAGCTTAAATATTCTCAAATCGAGAAAGAGGCGCTAGCTATTGTTTTTGCTGCTCCAAATTCTATTCCCTTTTATATGGGATTTCTTTTCATCTCATTACCGACCACAAGCCACTCCTATCACTATGTGATCCGTCCACACGTCCTGCCTACCAAAACATCCCACCGCATCCAGCGTTGGGCACTATTCCTGTCCCAGTTCAGATATACCATGCATTTCCGTACCACCTCCAGGCATGCCAATGCAGACGCCTTATCCAGACTACCGCAGGGACCAGACCTTGCCTTCGACAAGTCGGAACTTCTGGTGTTCCAGATCGACGATGACATACAAGAAGCACTGAAGACATTTCCAGTCACGGCCTCAAAAGTCGCGGCAGCCACAGGGGAGGACCCCCTCCTCCGTGTCATCCGACACCACATCCAACACGGGTGGCAAAACACGTTCCCCTCCACGCCATCATCAAGACCTCAAGTTCTACTACTCCATCCGCCACCAGCTCTCAGTAGTAGAGGGAGTGCTCCTCCGCACAGAACCAAATTCCACCCCGAGGGTCGTCGTTCCGAGATCCCTACAAACCGACAATCCTCCAAACTCTCCACCAAGGACACTGGGGAATTGCCCGCACCAAAATCCCTTGCCAGACGCCATGTATTCTGGATCGGCCTTACCACGGATGTCACGAAGATGGTGCGGCGCTGTACCATCTGTGCCCAACAACTGCCCCGCCCCCCTCAAAAGTTCCTTTCCTGGCCGGCACCGTCCGGACCCTGGGAACGCATTCACCTCGACTTCGCTGGCCCATTCCTAGGCCACCAGTGGCTCCTAGTGACGGATGCCTTTTCCCACTTCCCATATGTCGTCCGTTGCTCCACAATCACCACAGAGGTCACCATTTCAGCCCTCACGAAGATCTTTTCCATCGAAGGATTACCATACGCTATCGTCACAGATAACGGACCGCAATTTCGAAGTCGGGAATTCCTATCCTTCTGTACCGCCAACAATATCCAACACCTCCTCACCCCGCCCTTCCACCCCCAATCTAACGGGGAGGCGGAACGGCTAGTCAGAACATTCAAAACCCAAATGACCAAATACACCACAAGTCACAAACTCGAAGAGGCATTGACACTCTTCCTCAGTTCCTATCGAACCACTCCAGTGGGGGCCAAAAGCCCGGCGGAATTGCTGCATGGCCGCCAACCTCGCACTCTCCTCCATCTCCTCTTACCCCCGCCCAAAGTACAGGTACCTTCGGGCCCATTCCGTTTCACCCCGGGCTCCCTAGTCTGGGCCCGCGGGTTTGGCTCCCGGGCCGGTTGGCTTCCGGGGGTCATCCAGCGGCCCCGGGGCCGCCAACTGTTCGACGTCAGCCTGGATGGCCGGATAGTGCGACGCCATCGAAACCAACTACGTCCCCGCTACCCCACGGCACCGTCCTCTTCCACCACGGCACGGCCATCCACTTCTTCCTCTCCTTCCCTGCCACCTCCACCACTCCTGCCGTCTAACCGTTGCTCAGGGACAGTTACAGCGCCACCAACGACGCCACAACCTGTCGGTCGCTCCGACACCCTTCAGCCGCAGCCTCTCGACCACCTGCGGGGACCATCTTCAGCGCCCCCCGTACAGCCCCCGGCCATCGACGCCGACGAACCGATGCCGTTAGCTCCACAAGTACCTCCACCACAACCTGCACCACGACGCAGGTCGGCACGCATCGCCAGGGGAACAGCTCCGTACTCCCCTGGAGGTAGCCTTCATAGTCTGCTCCAGGGCGCCGCGGCAGACGACCTCGCAGACGTCGCAGACATCGCTTCCCCCCCCCCCCCCGGGAGGGAGGTATGTTCAGTCTGCCAGTAAAGGCCCCTGCCAGGCAGACCTCACACACAACGCGCCTGCACGCCGGGATACATATACGACTCCAAACAGGCGCAGAGACATCAAAACAAACCAGGAAAACAAATAGAATCATCTAGAAGCTAAGTGGGACTATTTCTTACAGAGGTCGCCGTACTACCACACAACGGAATTCCTGCGCCAGGCCGCCTATATAAGCGTAGCCGGCCGCTCCACCGCCAGTTCCGGCCTGACCGCGGAACCAGCTTCAACTACAGAAGACCACCGGAAGTTCGCGAGAAGTAGAAGCCGTCTCTCTCTACCCCGGATCAGGACCAGGCTAAATTTCTCGACGGTCATCCGCTAACTGTACCACATTTGTTATTGTTTACCAGTGTTTTGTGTACATAGTAATAAACCTCAAGGAACCATTAAGTGTAGTTCACTTCAGTAAC
>JARYHS010013630.1:171347266-171562304 GCA_031002005.1 Vandiemenella viatica | reverse complement strand
CGCTAAGACGAAAGTGAGGTACGACGGTGCTTTGCTCAAGGCTTCTCGCAAGTTTCAAAACTAAATTTTGGTCAATATACTTTCGCCATATTTTCGACCTTTGATATATATGTTTCTCTCACTCTTTTTAAGGACTCCTGCTATATATCTTTATAAAACGTGGCTAAGTTACTAATGATACTTTCAGGTTCGTTGGTAAGCCACATTTTGATTTATCCGACTCAATAAAAGGTAATACTGAAATAGCTTCACGCTTACATGGACTCCGAACAAACATCGATAAAAAATGATACTTAAATAATACTTAGAAATGAATGAAAATTGTAAATCTTTAACTAACGGGAAAAAGTTAAAAAATGTTTATTCTTTTTTCTCACAATCGAGAGGAATCTGATTTCTACGTTTCATCGTAGCAAGTCCATACTGCCGTTACGCTCTTATAGGCCAGAGGTCATGGGATGCCAGCATGCATATGCACAGATGAAGCACGCGTCACCCCAAAAAGGTATAAACAGGCAAATGGTTATCAGCGCTTTAAGTTGGAACCGTAAATATCTTACGAAACATTTACTAAAGTGATAATGGTTACTCGTCGAGAACATGCATAGTTTGGATGCGGTTTGATTAATTGGAGCCCGATGTATGGGGTTGTGAATATTTGGATTAAACGATCCGATCTCCCAAGGGTGTACCAAGAGTGCCTCAGACACCGGACAGCTCTGCCTTCGCCGACGACGACGTCAACCGAGGTGGAAAAAGATGTGGACAAGGAACGGGGAGGAATTTGGTCAACGTTTTTTTGAAGGAACTACACCGACATTCGCCTGGAGAGATTTCGGGAAACCGTGGAAAACGACCATCTGGATGATGTGGCAGCGATTATAAGCTGCCTTCTCCGGAATGCCAGGCACGATGGGATATGGCAGCAGAGAACAGACTCGGTTGCCTTTATATCGGCGTCAGCAGCTAACTTGGACTCGTGAAAACATGCGTTTAACTCTACATGAAGGAGATAGCTTGGCACGGTAAGTCTCTTTTCAGTTGATAATTAATAGAAGTAGAGAATGCACGAGAGACATGCTTCAGTTAAAAGTGTGTGAGACAACTTTTTAGTATATCCCCATAGACATTCAACTTGTATGTAGAGGAAGCAATAAAGGAACGTAAAAAACACATAATCGTAACGAAACTTGGACTTTAGGAATACCAGAGAGAAGAAAAATTAAATCATTTGAATTGGGGCGTTGCAGAAGTATACTGAAAAGTAAGTGGACAGATAAAGTACAAAATGAACGAATTTTGGAAGTGATGGGTGAGGAAACAAGTTTGTGGAAGAGTCTTACAGAAAGAAGACTTAGGATGGTGGGTCATATCATGAGACATGCAGGATTGGCTAATTTTTTAGTGGAGGGAACAATTGAAGGTAAAACTTGTAGATGAAGACAGAGATTAGAATATATGATGCAGAGGACACGGTTGTAGGGGGTATGTTGAGATGAAGAGGTTAGCACAAGATAGGAATGGATGGAGGATTGTATCAAACTAGTCGAAGGACTGACGACAGCAAAAAAAAGTGGGGAGTTCGGTTACGGGAGTTGCGTAGAGCTCATGACGCCATTCATCCAACTTACCAGCAATGAATTGTGTAAGCTGATCGAGTTTCAATAATGGCATGTATTAAATCCTCTGGTAAAATTGTACCCGTACTTGGTAGGACGTTACAATGGTGTTCGTACAATATTCACGCGTGGACATTAATTTTGATGCGTTCGTCACATAACAGTGAAACATGGAAATACGAGCGGGCACAAATCGAAAACAGCTAAATTCTAAAGGATGTGAGAGAGTGCAGAGGCTTCGAGAGCGAAAAATGAAGGATACACAGAACCTTGCATTAATTGTGAATGGTGTAAAAGTTTTTATTGCGGTGAAAATAAATCCATTTCGTCCCTTATTTGCTTCAGAGTTACGTACTATAGGTTCGTCTTCGTAATTCGTATAATTTTCAGTTCTTATTCTTAGTTCAAATAATCAAGAAACAAACGTGAAAAAGAATTATAATAATTTCGCTAACTATTTAAGTTTCTCTAATTAGCTCATGTCAACTTTTTTTTTTCTCCCGTATTTTTTTTTTTTTTTTTTACTACTGGTTAAAAAGTCAAACGATGTTTTATTTTCTTTTAAAGAGCATTCATTGGCTCTATTAATGATTTTATTGATGCAGTGTCAAGTCTAAAATTCCTCTGCTACCGACAGACAGGCCAAATAATCTAGTAGTTTCGAAGGTCACTGTGGAGCCAGTTTCGACTTTGACAAAAAGGAAAAGTAGTGAGAAGGTGTCAGGGAACCTTATAGCCTCGTTAATTTTCGTTTGGAACACGGCTCAACGAATACTACAGAAAAGAACAGGAAGTGAGAAATCTGTGCGTGGAAGAAAAAGAGAGAACGTGTTCTGGTTAGAGGTGACAGCGTCGTCGCTTGGCGTCCCAGAAAATAAGAAAGAACGAGCGGCAGGCTGGCAGGCTGGCCGGTTTACGGATTTTGGTGACAGTCGTGCGTCTGGCGCTATTTCAGGCAACAAACAAGGCGCGGCGCGGCGCTCGCTCTACAGCCTCAAGACGCCTGGCTGGCACCGAGCCGGCTGCGAGCTCTCTAACATCAGGCAAAACAGCGCCTGTCACGCTGGGAATAGATGAGACATCAAATGCAGAGGTGGACCAAAAATGGAGAACGATTGGTGTTATTTTTTACTGCAGTCGACTACTGGAAGTAACGACAGAATTAACTGTGTTTAGATTTCTGCAAAATGTGGGACGTGGGGAGAGGGATGTTACGTATGATGGCGTCCCCTGAGGGGCACTCGTAATATGTTTCGGATGGTTCTACACCAAGTCTCCTCTTTCTCGACATCCTTTCAGTCATCGCTTTTCGAAAGTTCTTTTGTACATATCGATACGTATTTCACAAAAAGGCTCTTACTGTTTTTAACATACTGCAACTATTCTACACTAATTTCCCACCGTATCAATTCTCCGTTATTTGAACATTAAATATTTCAAAATTTCTTAACTTGTTTGGTGATTCCAATCCTCCACATCTCTTACTGTCCCAAATTCGGGAGCTTTCAGTTTTTTGAATCTTCTAGATAGGTTGGAAAATTTTGCGATTTTACTGTTCATGGCAGAATCAATAAGACAAGGGCAACAGGAGCTAGAATCATGTATATTTGTTTGGGCCAACTACGAGCACGTCAAGCCTTTTTTTTATTTGAATTTTCTGTAGATGTATATACATCAGTGTTACAACTAGAGGAGTTAGACCTAGAGGTGACCTACAGTTTAACGTGGAATCCGAACCGCGGAGGCGTTCTGGCGTACTTCACATTACACAGCACGCTGTGCCAGAGGTGATGGTCATATTAAGGGCTTATGAATAGGGATTCGAACCGGAGACCTTTCGATCTCCAGTCAGATGCCTTATCACTGAACCACCACCAGGCCGCTTCAGAAACAGAAAACTTTATTTTTGCTGACGAGCCATCTTTCTCCATTCATACTCGACAAAAATTGATAAATGATATTTCATTTTAAAGATTAAGTTCTCCGCTTTGTTAACATAATTAATTAATAAAGGAATTGTTCGAAATTCAGCACGCAGTAAAGTGAAAGTTAAAAGTTCTCTCGTCTGGCAAACACTAGCTCATATTCCATGTAGCTTTTCTATGGACATTCATCCATTTTCACACGAAATCGATTCCTACAATACAAAATCTATCGGAGCTATGTAATACACACGAGGGTTCAAATGATATTCTGTTTGGTTTTGTCTGGATATCGTCTTCGTGTTTGAAGGATCCTGCTATTGCGTGTTCCTCGAGCCTGCCAGTCGCCTGGTCCCTGGCCATTGTTTGCTAATGGCGGTTGACAGAAACACGTGTCTCGGAGACGGACAGGTAGCCGACAAGGTGGCCCACGCAGTTGAAAACAACACCACTGTCGTCACCGCACTCACAATAACGGTATGCGACATCTCATTATCGTTATGGTGTGGGAGGCTAGTGCTTTCTGGAGGATGACTATTTTGTTCTCTTGCCATGCAAAATACTAAGAACACCTGTTCTTCAAAACTTACATTTCATGTCACAAAACCCATACGACCCAAAAAGATATAATGTGAAAACAATTACCTACAATTACAAATATTATTTTTTGAATGATTTTTATGGTTTGCTCATGGCCTCCTTCAATTTCTCTCTTTCATTTTATCCAAGATGGATGACAAAAAAAAGAAATCGACGTAATAGGCTGGATGAGCCTCCATGTAGATTTCATGTATGGGAATGGAAAAGTACCAAAAACGATTACCGGAGATCAATAAAATTTCCCAAACTTCTGCAAGAACTCGTCGATTCGTTTAGATTGTAACAAAAATTCATAAATCGTTTGTGGTATTTCAATTTAAAAAAAGAAGAGGAGTTCAATGAACCAGATCGTGAAGAAAAATATTGATAGACGAACGAACGTAAAACAAGGGTAATTTTTAGTTCACACTGAGCACTATTGTGTTACCTGAAACAATATTAAATATGGCAGACGGATTGCGTCATTCAACGATATGCAAAGTAGAACTGGAAACAAGTCAATCCTGATTACGATGTTCACGAGTATGGCTTTCGGAGCCGAACAATAGACTTGTAACTTCATATCCATCTCGGAGCCTAGTGTTTACGAACAATTAAAAAAAGGCGTCGAATCATACGAAATTCCTCTTGGGAGCATGCAACATGGAATTAAATATCCCTGGTACGAACAAAAATCAAGTGCTTCATCATGTCACCCAAATATGTAATTATATTACAGGCCACGTCGAGAGGTGAAATAATATATATATAATTAAAATCCAAGCAACAGTTTCATTGGCATTCATATTAAATTATAATTATACTATCAAAAGTTTCGAAAAACTATTTGCCGATAGTGTCTAAGCTTGATACCGTTTGTTGAACAAGCGATATCCTTACAAACAGAAAAACGAACGGTTTTATCCTATTTTTTAATAGTCTACATCTTTTTATGGCCAATCCCTGCAGATAAAATTTTGAGATGAGTAAAAGAGTACTGATATTTTTAACTTTACATTAAAGTTCTCTATGAAGCCTGGAGAAAGATTTAATTATGAATTTTTGCTTTATGTTCTGAAAGAAATTAATTAACTGATGAAATTTCTTATTTTACAGACAACTGTAGACATTTCCTCCAGAAATTCATCGTTTAAATATATTATTAACTAACTACATTTTTTTATGCATTAAGTTTTTTTTATCAGCTGGATAAACTGAGAATACTTTATTTACACAGTCGAGTAATTTTCTGTCCAACCTCCACTTAGATAGTATTTCTGCAGTCATATATTGATCGACACTTATGTACTTTGATCATTTACAAGCCGAAGTGCTGATTTTCTTAACAAACTCTACAGAATAACATTGTAACTTTTCATAGATCAGTGCCTCTTTCAGTGTTACCAAACCTAACTGTAAAATTGTTCTAAATACTGAACAGTAACGGGGTGAAAGTATAAACATATTTTCGAAGTAAGACACTTACTTTCCTTCCAAAACTGAAATATTGGTTCTGACAGATAATGTAACAAAACAGGCATTCCCATTTGAAACAAGTTTTTTTTTTTTTTTTTTTAGATCATTCACCATTTATGAATTGCTCCAAAACTGTAGCTGTTTGTTCAGATGAATAAAAGTCGACGCATCCTCGTGAATAAAATAGAGTCATACCTCTGAAAAAGCAGTCTCAATGAAGGATTTTTATTTTTTTTTTTTTTTTTTTGACAAGCGTTAAATTATCTTGGAACTGGTAATAGGATTTTAGAGGCGATCATACATAGAAAACGTTCAACAGCAGTAAGCATGGAAAGCCATCTTGATTTACTGTATGTTCTACTGATGAACAAATTAGAAGAACTCTAAAAATTTCAGTCCTTGTATATTGAGGTGTCATTAAATACACGACCTGGTTTAGCGACTCATCGCAAGGTAGGGTCCAGCCAACCTGCGACTGTGTGGGAGAATGTGAGAAAGAAAAGGTGCCACTTAACACCATACTCTTGTTTCATGTTTCACCACCAAAACACCGGGAATCGGCCAGGGGATGGAGAACTACTACTTGCCTGGTTGTAGTTTGCGCGCGAAGGGACGAGCGGAAATTTGAATGGAAGAAGGGAGAAAGGAACTGCTCTCAAAGGGAAGACATGTTGGGAAGTTTTCCTGAGAACGTGTTGGGTTCCTAATAATTTAATACTTCCTTTGCTACTGGAAGTTATTGGATCGATTTTACTACTAAAGATGGCAATTATTGAATATTAATTTTGAATATGAATTATGAAGGATGGGATAAATTTCCATTTTTATATCTTGAATGTTATACAATTAATTATCGTTTATTCACATTTTTTTTAAATAAAAAAACTTAAATATGTGTAAACAACCAATGTTAAAGCAAAACAAAATACACACGATCAATCCTAATTCAACATTACAATACAATCGACATGTAGACGTATATAAAGTCAAACACTAAGGCAGAATTTAAAACAAAAGAAACATACAAAAGGATTACTGGCATGAGATATCGTCTGTAAGACGTGTGGTCGATACACAGTCATATTTATCATCTGCTCGGCTAGCTCAGAGACAGTTAATGTTTACAAGGAACATGAGTTTATTCTCTTATCTCCACTGATCCCTCTGTAGGGCGTTTCAGATCAATATTGCGAGAAACAGTGCAGTCAAACTCTTTACTCTAAAATTACCGCAATGTCTGCGCTTCGATCCTGCGCAGTTGCGTGGCTATTAAAACTGCTGCAGGTATCACTACACTGAGGGAGTAATGACGACAGCCGTTACTAACAGCTACTTTAATTCACTTGGCGTGTGACCACCTTGAAAACGAAACCACTGTACATAAACTGATACACTTAAAAAAATATAATCTAGGAACATCTTCCACACGCCAACATGACTTCTCCATCCCCTGGCCGATTCCCGGTGTTTTGGTGGTGAAAACACGAAACAGAGTAGCGTTTAAGTGCGACTGCACATAGGTGGCAGGACTTGTTTATTTCCCATATTCTCCTACAAAGACACAGGTAGGTTGGACCCTACCTTACGAAGGGTCGCTAAACCAGATAGTGTATTCAACGACACTACAACTTATATACAGAGAGAAACACCAATATATTTTTTATGCAATTCAAATAATGTCTGCCGTATGAATAGAATTCTGAACTGTGTGGGTGTTACTGATACTAAGAAAAACCGAACAAAAAAAGGAAAATTATGTACTGCAGATGGCCTCATCCCGGATGTACGGTATGCATCCTGCCGATCAGTCTTTGAGAGTCCTCAATATCAAAAAGTAAGCTGAAATGTCGCTAACTTTATCTCGAAATGTTTGTTTCAATTCATCCAGTGTCCTTGGGCGATGTGTATACGTCAAGAATATATAAAATACAGCGAAGTAAGCGCACAAGTAGAGTGTGTTGGGTTTGGGGCTGTTATACCAGGTCTCGTATGACTTACCTGCTTGAGGACAAGCAGGCAAATTCTATCCTGAGCGTCCAGCGTCTCTTGTCACATTTGTGGCATTCGTAAAGTGCAGTTTATTAACAGCAGTTCTATTTTTGTTCTATGTGGTTCTTCCGTTAATGTTTGTAGTGTGTCGTCATAGAAGTGCTGACAGCTAATAATCGTAAACCTGCTCAAGAATATAGCGTTTATGCTTATCGAGAATAATGATCGAAAGTCGATGGGTTAACGGTATGGTGCTGTCGTAACGAAAGGTTATACAAATGGGGAATGCTTAAGACGCACAATCTGGTAATTCTGGATACAACTGGGGTACAACCCTGTTAACAGTTCAGAATAGAATAAATCAAGCGGAAAGGAGTTTTCGAGAAGACACATTTCCAAAATTTAAACAGAAAAACCGGGAGACCTTCACAATATAGGCTACGGCTTTGCGGTGGAAGTATATCACCAGGTGACTAACAAGAGGACCTTGCACCAACAGAGAAATCGAAAAGAACCTAAGAACAAAGATGAAGTTATTGTAGGCCATGAAATGCTTCAGATCAAATATGGTACTATTTTTTTTTATTTTTTTTTTTTATTTTATTTTTTTTAAAAAAAAGATGACGGCTCTGGAGAATGAATGATAATCCTTAGAGCGCAAAAAAGGAAGAGAGTACTTGATGCCTTAAAATGATTTTTTGGGGATGCGACATTTAAAATTTGCAGTAAACTATTACCCAAAGTTATACTATTCTGCTTATTATGGGAGCTCTGAACAAGAAACTAACGTCTATGACCTGTTCCCGAATAAGAAAGAAGTAACCATACTCGAATTTTGCGACGTATTCTACATATAGTTGCAGAAAGGAAACCAAGAAAAATCAACTTTGATTTTAAGGAATGTATAACATCTGCATTTAGTGAGTTTTCCTTCCATGGAAATTGATGGGTGCTACTTACACATAATGTCTGTGGGGAATATTGCAGATTGCGTTGATCTGTGAGTTGCTGCAAAAGCTGGGTTAGACTTGCTTTCTATTTTTTTAATGCGAATAAAGTAAATAGAAAACATTTATTGTAAATAGGTAAATAGAAAAAAATAATAATGAAGCTGATTTTAAACAAGCCCAAATGATTGTAATCTTCTTGTGTGCGATGATAATCACTTATAAAAATGTGTTTTTAAATGTTTGAAATGTGCTATTTTGATGGCAACATTATAAATTAAGAATGAAATTTTTCAGAATTTGACCTTTGAATGGCAGAAGTAATAACGGTGAACGTCGCGCGTGTGATACAGTTCAGAGCCTAGCCGCTAGATAGCAGTAGGAGATATTACAGAGATAATAATAAGCTGCTTCACTGGCGTCGACTTTTGTTACGCACCTATTACACTAAACAAATAAACAATTGAAACAAATGAGGTGGTTTCTCTTTCATCATATTACAAAACCTCAATCTGATTATGAAATTTAAAGCATGGGTTGGTTTATAAGAAGATTTATAACTTCCAGGATTCTTCAGGGTATGACTGTGCGCTTTATTCGTTGTGCGTTTATTTATTTATTTGTGCCATGTTCTCACGAAGGTAGAGAGTAAGGATTACAAAACCTTCAGAGACCCTAACTGTGTGTTTATTTTGTGTGTGTTTTTTTCCGTCGCCATACACCACACCGTAAAGCAAAACTCACGAACTGACAAATCTGGTAATCTTGGGGGCCGAGTAATGTCACGAAATGTTTCCAAACAATTCTCACAAACCTGCCATTTTGTTGCCCTTCGGTGTGCCACGTTGCACTATCCTGTTGAAACCATGCGTCATGAAGAAGTGGGAAACTGTTTAATTCAGGTGCAACAAAATCTTGAAACATCTGAACATAACGATCGGAAGTGTCAATCGTAGTGATCCGGTCTTCACCGTAAGATCCGAAGACCCCGTATAACAAAATTTCTCATCGTTCAGTTACTTTGCTGCTGAATAAAGAGCGTTTATGAACTTCATTGGGATTGCTGTCTGTCCAGTAACGAAAGTTATGTTTATTGACATAACCTGTGAGAAGAAAACTTGACTCAGCTGGCATCCACATCTTGTCTTCAAATTCGTTGTTTTCTTTAATGTTTGATTTAATTGTTTGACATACTTCTAATTGCTGCTCCTAAAGTTCTAGCTCGATCTGTAACTCGCAGGGATAAAATTTTAAGAATAAACAGAGAATTCGACGAACTCTCTCCTTCTTGTACGCGATGGGCTATGCAGGGCTGATATTCTGTGGCGTACGAGCAATTGTTGGTCATCCTGTCCAATTCTTTTTCACGGCTGATCCAGTCCCTTCACAGTTAGTAATCAGCGTTTGCATTTCGTGTTTCGATGGAGCCTGACTATGACACCATATATAAAAATGCCTTCGGAACTTCTTATTTGCACCGTCCAAGTTCATTGGTTCTGTAAAATAATTTTATGAAGCAAGCACGCTGTTGAGCTATCGACTTAACCATGATTACTAAATGGCAAGGTTGTTTTTGAATGGCGCTTGCTGTCCAACAGTGATACCAAATGTTCATGGCTGCTAGTGCGAAGGTCTAAAGTTTCCTTTTTTGTTTCACCTTGTGCGATTTCTGCTATATGAAAACAGGTCTATTACTTTTTCCTTTAAAATGACGGAGGTAGTCTACTGTGCTCTTTTCTTCAGGCAATGATTTAAGTTCCACTAATTTAATAGTAATTCCCTCAACAAAAATAAAATATCTCACCAGTACCGGAAATATTTGATGTATTTATGATATGAAGCATCCTTCATTAATAAGACAAAATTAGCCTTTGTAAATCATGTCGTAATTGAGAAACTGCAAATGAACTTACAACGTTTAGCAAAATCGCCTCCGCTTTGGTATGACCGTAAGTACATTTAGGCATCAATACACACTTCACAAGTTTGGAGATGCAAGCTAAAGACCTAAATGTTTACAAAGAAACTCCTTTTCGGTGGTAGAACGTTTTTCCTGTTACGTCTTTATTTTATACAAAATTTGACACATTGAGCAATATTTGCACTATCCACTGTTCTTTCAACTACGATCATCAAGCAGATAGTTGACTAATGCAACATCTTCAGTATTTAAAAACAAAGGCGGTAAATGTTATTAGTAACTGACAACGCTAATAAAGAAATGGCGTGGCGACGGTGAATGTTAAAAATGAGTAAAAGAGAGGTTATGCATTCGCACAACAAAAGAGAAAAAAAGGAAGAGAAAGTAAGGAAAAACGCAAAAGGTTTAACTATGATACATGAGACAGAAAATAATGTCAACAGTGTCAAACTGACCTTGAAACCTGGCACATTTGGCATTCAGGTTTAGATTAAAAAAAAAAAAAAAACAAATGGCAGTGATTGCGGACTGCCGACAGAATTGAGAACTTCAAACTTTCAATGCCATACACGCAACATGTCATAATACTAAATAATAATAATTCCGTGGGGTTTTAATGAACGGGTGACAGGGTATCTAGTGGCTGCGCATTTGGCTCCTGTCTTAGCCGTCTTAACCTAAACCGGTAATCCTACCAGGTACAGAGGCACCAGAACCACGGAAACGTTCTGGCGTACTTCACATTACACAGCAAGCTGTGCCAGAGGTGAAAGTCAGGCTAATTATCTACGAAAATACCCCTCAAATCTTACGCGCAGCACCTCGTAGTATGTCAGAGACGCGAATTCATAGATTGACCCCCAGCTTACAACCCATGATAGAAGTTTTCACTTCAAAAATAGCCCAACGTGCCTAAATAAGTTTTAACTTCAAAAAATTAAAAGTCTAACTCATTCCACAACCCGAAGATTGGTCGAATCTTTTCGAAGGAGATGAACAGTACCAGTCAGAGGCAGTGGGTTTGTAAGAACAAAGAACAACGGTGTCAGAAATTAAGTGAGAGGAGACAGGAGAGGTTTTAGATTTTTGTGAATCAAACGTAAACAGTATTTTTCTATTTCTTTTAAAGTATATGTATGCAAAGTTCCATCAAAATCTGATAAAAACTGTGATCTTATATGAAGAACATTGTAAAAAAAATAAAAATAACACATTCATGTTCATATATTAGATACGAGTATAAACTATACTTTCATGGCTGTCCAGCCGAAATACGTCATACTTATAGGTACAGATATACTGTTAACATTAATATGTCGGCGATACGATCTCGTAAGATTTCACCCACCCATAAAGCGTCCAGCGCTCATATCATACGCGCAACACGTAATAGCGTGACGGTGGCGGCACTTCATAGGATAGTTGCGAGCTCGTAGGATTATCCCCGTTCAAACATCGCCTAACGCGCCTATAGAAGTTTTCACTTAAAGTTCTGGCCTCGCATTCGGGAGGACGCGGATTCGAATCCCCGTCCGGGCATCCATAATTTGGGCTTTCCATGGTTTCCCCAAATCACTCCAGGCGAATGCCGGGACGCTTCCTTCAAAAAGGTCATGGACGAATTCATTCCCGTTCTTTGTCCCCAATCCCGCCTCTAATGACCTTAGCCGTCGACGAGGCGTAAAGCCATAAGTAAAAAAAAAATTAAAAAAAAAAAAAAAAATAAAAAAAAAAAAAAATATAAAAAATTAAGAGGCTTTCACTTCAAAAAAGCCGGACAGAATCTGTAGGAAAAGGACCATCCCGCGCCTAATCGGGACGCGTGGTCGCTTTAAAAAATGCTGACACGTAAGACGTTTTATTTTTGGGAGATATCAAACTGAATTCGAAACTGCTGAATTTAAGATTAGCATATCCAATCATCTACCAGTTGGGATGCCCACCCGCTAGCAAGAAACACGCTTCAGGGCAGTATTGCTTCGCACGGTATTAACATTCATGCGGTTTCTCTTGGCTCTTTAACGAAGCCTTAACTTGCAGTAAAGTTTGACGAAACGCAATTAAGCCTCTTTCCGTCTGTTCTCGAGTATCTCGCGGAAACACTCCGGCAATTCGCAGGCCGCGCCGCGCTGCCGTGCCGTAAGGACGATGGCGCGGGTTCTCGGAAAGAGAGGCGGGTGGTCTGTCGCCTTTGTTCCACGTGCCGTCGTGTCCCACCTTTGTTCGTGTCCTCCTTTATTGTGTCCTGTGCTTGGGAAACCATTGTTACGTGCAAAAGAAATCTGCTTTAGAAAAGCAAAACCCTCTCCAAGTAATATTACGAACAGCAACTGATTAACGGTTCATAAAAATAACCCAACCTGGCGGTACGTTGTTAACAAGCTGCAAAGGGCGCGGCACGACTTAAAATTATGCCAAATCCATTGAGCTCGATTTTCGGGGAACACTTTGTAACCGCTTTCTAAGCTGACCTCCGAATGGGAATGATGGGTTACTTTTGTACATCCTAGTAGTCTGGAGAAGGTATCGATCAAGGGGTTTGTCTGCGTATTAAGTATTATTCGTTCTCTCATCAATAAAACTTTACAGAAACAAGACGACAAGACGAACATGATCAGCACAAGCACACACACAAACTACTAAATTACATCTTTAAAAAGGCAGCATTTCCTGAATTCCTACCGCTGCGCCGCATTCAAGCAATAACTTACATGTTGTCTACAGTACCGGGGAAGGAAATTCTAATGTGCTGTAAACGCTATCTCAAACAACAGTAATTTTCTATTGGAAAAAAAAAAAAAAAAAAAAAAAAAAAAAAAAGGCAGAGTAACGAAAGAGAGCTGAATACGGTATTCAGAAAATCTATTCAAGGAAAAAAAAATCTGGAACTGCTGACACAAATTTTACAGATATCGTTTAGTGTAGACTACATAAACATCAGGATTTTTACTCAAGCAGTGTTGTGACCTTTTAAAACATAAGACCCCAGATGAGACTTTTCTCTCTTGTTCGACGAAAACTTATATATCATCAAAATGTAAATCCAACCACGTAAGTCATAGTCACCCTTTTCTGCACGTGCAATTACTAAGCAGCTCTGTCTTTTTTTTTTCTCTGAGGAACATGCTTCGTCAGCTATTAACCATAACAATTTGAGCTGATCCCAAGTTCTCTTCTGTAAATTCACTTAGCGCCCTAGTCTCACAACTCGAGTTTGGTGCAGCAAGAATGAACTCGACGTATGATGTTTACTTAACATTTGTCTATATATTTGATCTGAAGATTACGGAATGCATAATGAAATCTTCAGATCAAATTTCAAGTTGCATTCCGTAATCTTGCCACCCCAGTTTTGTGAGTCGAAAAATAACTGGTCTTTGCACTCGCCGACATTTTCTAGAGGTATGGTGTTTATTTCTAAGTTGTTCCCTATAACCCATTTGTTGGGCATAGCTTTTGTTTTTGGGTCTGTTTATCTTCAGGCGAGTAGACTTACATTCATAAAGAAGATCAGTAATCAAAGTTTGGTGCCATTTAACAGCGTCGAAAATAGTGCCAACTTTATAAGCGAATCTCAATACGTTGTATTCTACAATTGATTCTAATTTGTTTATTTTCCCAATCTTCCTTTGACATATGTATCTCCAAGACAGCAGGAAACAGATTCTCAAAGAGCGCATTTAAACGTAAGTACTGTATCAACATGTGCTGCTTGTATATCTAAAGTTTACTGATTTTACTGACTCAGACACTTTTGTCAGATACGTCTGCAAAGGTAAGTGTTGGGGCGTCAGTGTTGGGGCGTCAGGATCAGGAATATCAACCTCCTCTCAAATAAATACAAGCAATTTACAGAAATAATTCGATTAGAGATTCTAGTATAGTACTAAGATAAGCTTGCATTTACATTTAAGATTTTAATTAAAAAGTTCATTATTTTAAACGCAATGATTTGCCATAAGAGGAAGCAGAGAGGAAATGTGATGAGACCTGTTGTAATTAGCAGTGTGTGCCCCGCGGCGAGTGAAGCCCCACGTGACCCGCGACAAACGCCCACTCGTCGGTCGGACGTCACCACTCCCACGACTAAACACGACAGCGTCCATAGGGGTACCATTAGTAAAGCCGATTTACTAAAATTAAATTTTTTAAGATTATCTACTGACTCTTCTTCTTTTTGGGGTTGGATTCGATTTGAGCGTGGTGTCACATCGTGCAGAGACTATGAGGGAAGAGTTGACTAGAAGCTTTCGAGATGCAACTGTGGCAGAGAATGCAAAAGATCAGATGGACGGATATGGTAAAGGGGTGAAGCGGTTCTGATGAGAGTTGGTGAGAGGAGAAATGTTTTGAAAACTATCAAAAATAGATAGAAAAATTGCTTAGGGCCTTATTGTGAATGTTTTGCACGTTGGTAAAAGAAATGGAGAACGTCGAAGATTTCAGACGGGAGATAATATTAAAGCGAAGAACAGATACCTAGAAGTGCCTGCTTCAAATTTTGACGAGGCAAGAGATCCGGTGGAGGTACATCTCTCAAAATCGCACGGCTTACGCTTTGCAGGTTGTTTTCAGATTCCTGTTGTTAATTCTTCACTTTGAGAGTTTTGGGATATTTCATTTATTAAGCTTCGTATAGTGCTTAGTTAAGTCTCCACAGACAAAAGGATCATTTGACTGAGACGGAAAAACAGTTTTGCTACAGTAAGTGATGTGATTAAAGCCTTTTAATAATTATACTTACAGCTTTTTACCATCTACACAATTAACACAAAAACTTAAACATACATTTTGAAGGAAATTTAATTAGCAGCAAACCATTTTCTGTATAGCGTAATTGTTATAACAGTTTGCGACAAAAATTTCCTGCGGAATAGATGTTTCATGTGTTATTTGAATGGTACGTAATTTCACAAAAATTACTTTTTTCGTCATCTTTGTCGCATAATTTTCGAATGAAATTTAAAAATTGATATCTAATTCAAGGGATAAAAGCACTTAGGTTAAAAGCCACAATAATAATTAAATAACAGATTCTTCAAATTGAAACTAATCAATTCAATTTTTTATCATAAATATAAAGAGTATTAAACGCCTTTGAAACACGATAAGCAAGAAAGATTTTGTTGATAAAGTGCTTCGAAATTTTTATCATCTGTACCATAAATAAATGAACAAAATACCGAATTTAGTCACCGAGCTTGATGGGTGAACGCATTCGGGAGTTCGCCGGTTCAAATCCCCGTCCGGGCATCCAGATTTGGGTTTTCCATGGTTTCCCCAAATAACTCCAGGCGAATGCCGGGATGTTCCCTTCGAAAGGCCATGGCCGAATTTCTTTCCGTTCCTTGTCCACAATCCCGTCCCGCCTCTAATGACCTAGACGGCGACGAAGCGTAAAGCCATAAGTAAAAATAAAAATAAAAAATAAAGGAGAAACGAAGTTAATCATTAACCCAAACACAGATGATATTGGTGTAAATAAATCAAAAATATTTATCTTAGTCGAAAATAATGAGTGATAATTGTGCGTTGTCGTTATTTCTGTATTGATAATGGAGTTTTGCTGTGAATCAGCTGTCATTTATGGATGGCGAGGCGGGTGGGAATCATGCCAGGGACGTGTAGCGGGCGGCCTACACGGCAGGCGGCGCCACGTGAACATGGCAGTACGCGATACAACACACGTGACTTGCGTCAGAAGGATTCAAAATGTTAGGAAGTTCTTTCCGTGTAGTGACAGTGTTATGTGTGCTAGCGGTAACAGTGTTAGTGGTACTGCGGCGACACGGAAGACGGCTGTTCACGAGTTACGGTCGCGTCTCGTGTGTTTTCGCGTCGTGCATTTGTTTTCTGTGCGAAATAAAATAAACGAAAAGCCTATAGGTAAGCATCGAGTGGACGTACCGACAGAGCGCACAAGAAAAACACGGTAGCCTGAAAACAAACTTCGCGGATAAACAATAGCAGACGAGACGAGGCTAAAGTTTTCACTACAAACACACGTGTCTTTTCATCAACTTCATTTTGTAGCGTCACATTTCACCCTGGTTGACTTCTCTAACTCATCTCAATCAACTCCTGAAACGGCTTGCAGATGTTTCCAATTTTACTGCGGTGCGTCGTCACAGACTACGCAAATGTGTATATTCTACCCTCAACAGCTACATTTTATTAGCCTTTCATCCGCTCCAGAATGTTCCCACGTAAGCGACTACAGCACAAGAAACACAACATCCGTATAAATCATTAAATATAGCTAATGAAAACACAGGAGTTTGACACATTAACTTTCCAACAGAAATTTTACTGCTTAGAAAAGAATTTCCAAAAATTGAAAAAAAAATTGCAAAAATTTTCAATTAAAGGTTAAAGCAATGAGACATTTACTTTAACTGATTTTTTTGTGGATTAAGAAATAGACAATTGGCAAATGTAAGAACTCAGTATGCGTAACACAAACACAAGTTGGTTTAATAAGAATGATTGTTAAAATAAACTTGACGCAGAGAAGAAACAATCTGTTCAATAACAAATTCTGGCAAAGTTTTTTTTTTTTTAAATAAATATAATTGCGATACAGCACACGCTTCAGAGGCATTTTCGTTACACATTTTCTCCATTTCCTGTACCCTGTAACTTTTGCCCTCTACAAATTTCTTTCAGAATTTTTGGTAAATTATTTATCGTCTCTCTTAGTAATTTATTCCATTCGCTGATCCCTTACCACGAAATAAATTCTTTCCTCCTATTATTATTACTCCGCGGTTCACTGAGAGTGGGTGGGGAGGGTACGATGCACCTGTCCTAATGTCTTATCGTTTATGCATGAGAAGGGATACACGTGATATGACAGGAGGCACCCATGGCATTCGCCTGGAGAGATACGGAAAAACCTTGGAAAACTCAGATCAGGATGGCCGGAGCGGCTTCTCGAAACGTACTCCTGTCCGATTCTAAGTTTTCTCGCTCGATAAATCCTTCCTATTCCATTCCTTAATCACTAATGGAAAAATGAGTACAGAAAACAATCGGTTCTGGCCCTTATTTCTCTTGTATATTTTCTCCGTCATTCTTAGATATGAATGCGACTGGTAGTAATCCCTGTCATCCTGAAATAGGTATGTTGTGAATTGTTCAATTATCTTCTACCGAGAACAACCGCTTCGGTGTTACAGATCCTCCCAATATAATTCCTTCAACTTCGCACCTACGCTTTTCCTACAGCTATACAGACCCGTCACGAAACGATCGGCTGTTCTCTGGACTCCATTAAACACTTTTGATGGGGGCCCCATACAGGAAAACAATATTCTAAGTGAAGTCGCATCAGTCCTTTGTGTGCAGTCGATTTAACATCCGGTGTACACTGTTTTAAATTACGACCGAAAAATCTGAGCAAGTAGTTTGATTTCCTAATTACCTTCTCAATATGTTCATTCCACAACAAGTTATTACAAATTGTTACCCCAAGGTATATGGCAGAATCTACTGTTCTAAGGACAGTGTCATTGAGAGCTTATGGACTTGCAGCTATAGAGACATTACAACGACAGTTTAATATTGTTCAGTTGTTTGCACCATCATTAACCGTATCTCAGTTACATCCCTACGATTTTCTAAGCCGTAGTCAATTTATCCGAAGTTAGCCGAGTATGTACTTTGGTAACACGTGGAGCAAATTTGGCAAAGCAAAAGAACGAAGACGTCAGGCTGATTAGCAAACCTGCTCTTGGCTGACTGGAATCCACAGTTATCACGAAAACGGTGAACGATTGACTGGGTTAAGTAGCTAGATAAGAACAGGCTATGAAAAAGGTTGATTAGAACCAAGGAGGCGATGACAGTAACACAGTGGTCAGTTATTCCAGCGAAAATTGGTCACTGTTAACTGCAGTTCTAGTAGGCAGCAGTTTAACATATACGATCTCTTGATATGCGTATGGTATTACAGGCCAGGAAATCGGGTGGCTTTAGTGATAGAGCCTGAACTGGCCTTTCATTCGGTTTTTGCCGTGACTGCAGAACCTAACCTACAATCTTTACATCGGACCCGAATGAAAGAAGAGATTTAGAGCCCTGCAACCACACAAACTTTACTTTGGCAGGTATAGGATACATTATTAAAATACTACGAACATGTGAAGAGAATACCTGTAAAACATACATGAAATTGAGGTGCAATGTCTCAGAGGAAGAGTGAGAGCGGACTGGAGTAATGTGTGCTGAGGGCAAGAGAAAAGTGAACCAAAGTGATGGAGGCTTGGTGCGAAGAAAGAGGATAACGGTGAGGCTTGTCAGCAAAGAGACCTTGCTTGAAAGATGATTATGTGAGGGGATCCCATAAGAGACATTCAAGAATTCCTACCAAACCCGCAGTTTCGGTGATCTTTCTCTTTCCCACTCAGACACCTTACCAAGTGCTCCAGATGTCGCCACCATTAATCAGCATATCTTTCATTGTATCTCTTTCCCTCCCACGCTTAATATCTCAAGAGCAAAGAAATTTACAGAAGAACACTGCAAAACCTTGTTGTGATAATACATTTTAATGTAAATGAATATGTAATAAATTCTCCCGTATAAGTACGTGGTAACGCTATTTTTTTTTAAAATTTATGTTAACAGCAATTTTTTGACACAAGCATTATTTAATTTTTAATGGCTAGCCATTAAGAATTTCAGGATGATTTACCAAAATTATGTTTAGATCTTTCAAGATAACGTAGTACAAAGTATCATAGGAGAAAATTGTAATAAAATAAATGTATAATTTTAAATCCGTTGACTGAAGATGATCGGTATTATATATTATGTATCGCTTATCAATTTGAAACTAAATCATTATTGAATTTGTATTTAATTACTTGATTACAGGAAACAGAACAAATGAAATGATGAATAAGATGGGGGAAAGATTGTTTCTCACCGACAATTACATGAAATGAGTAATTACTAAAATTTCCGTAATAATGAGAGTTTTATGAAAGCAAAACGGTAATTTGTTTTCAACTGTAAGTGCATCCGAACACAATGCTCATTTCCAGCATGTTAAAAGATATATGTCACTGTGAAACCCACCCCACTCCTGTTTTCGGCGGTTCAGTTGACATCTTTCTGAATTGTCTCTATGTGCGTGTCGAATTTTGAGCTGTCTGTATTGAACTAGCGACGTATGGCTTAGCGTGACGTAGCTGAACCACCGTGTCGGCCGTCCGTACCCACAAGCGGATGGATGAGAAACTCACACGTTCGTGGTGAGAGCAAATGTTGTGAAGGACCTAAGCCAATTAGCTCCTTCCATGACGACCCATGGAAATAACAGACAAATAAAGTTCGGCTTGAGGAGGCGAATCAACCCACAATTCCCATCTTAAATAAGGAACTCACGGTCCAAAATGTTGACGGATATAGTGTAAGGTGAAAAAGAACTTACGCATCTCACTTAGAAGTAATTTATTTCTGCATTGTAATTTTTTAGTTTTTGAATCGATTTGACAATGTAAAATTAAATGGGCCTCCTTTTCTTCCCACTATGTATATGTAATACATTTTACGAGCTTAATAACGGCTACTTACAATCTTTATTTCCTCCTCAGTATTCACCATGTATTACGAGCAACACATCCTTGTTATATCATGAAACTGTAAAGGTGAAAATGCCAAAAAAAAAATATATTTTTTTAGTTAGTGCATTAAGACGCCAAAACCAAAATCTGGATAGATGGAGGGTGACTTGAATCCGCGAATGTAAGGCCCGAGCACTACTGCTCATCCAGCAAGCTCGGACAAATAAAATAACAGCCAGTGAATGTCACACTTACTCTTAATTATTTGGCAGGTTTCCATCCGAGACTTAGAGCTCAAATGTTGACAACACACGCTTTGGAAATTTTATCGAGAAAACGCACGTATTGAAGGTAGGTGCTGGGGTGCAGCTTGCGGTGGTGGTTTTGTGGCGCCCGCCGGCTGGACGGATATTGCAGGCCCGGCGCGGGCAGGCGCGGCCGTTGCCGATATTGCCGAATTCCGCGAGCGGGGAACACTTTCTGTAGCGGGCGGCATGCCGGCGGCGTGGCGAGGGGAATTAGCAGCCGCCTCATCTCTGCAAATGAAGTCCGCGTCAGCAGCCCACCCCGCCCCCAGCGCTCTTCATTTCATCCCTCATTTGCTATCTCGTCCCGGGGCGAAAAGCGCTGTCGCTACACAACCCACAGATGAAACGTCAGCTGGCTGCTCGGCCGACCCTCATTTCATAAAGGAATACCAAAACAAAGAAACTACTCCTCATCCATCAGGGTTATTGGTCATTCAACGTTTGTTTTCCGTTCAGAGATCGTCGTATCGAGAGTTTCTTGCTTTGGATTATTCTTAAAGGATTCATAAACAGTTTCTTGCTTTGGGTTGTTCTTAAAGGAATCATTAATAGTTTTGTAACCTTTCCAGAATTATCTCAACTCTCGCGAAACGAACTAAAACGTGAAGAAGTAACTGTGTTCGAGAATCGTTATGGGAAGACTGTAGTTTTTAATCGTTTTAACACAACAGGCGCTCCTAAAACACTTCATATTCATTCCTAAAATTATACTTTTTATGGATTTATGACTTGTCAGCGTCGACTTAGAGGCGGGAAAGGACTGGATGAAAGGAACGGGTAGGTATTCGGCCATGGCCTTTGTAGGAATCATCCCGGCATTCGCATGGTGTGATTTCAGAAGACCGAAATCTGGTTGGCCGGACGAAGATTTGAACCCTCGTCCTCCCGAATGCCACATCCGTGTGTTAGCGCTCATCCAATAGCCACGGTAGCTATAGTTTTGATGTAGATCATCAAGCGGTTATTTCATCTACACAAAAACACATGCTATCGTTAAATAGCGACATACTTTCTACTGTACAACACGAGTACCTAGTTCTTGAATCGTGTTACCACAATGGAGCCGCACGGAACGTCCTGCCCGTTTGTTCACGCTATGGTGATATCACGAGCCACAAAGCAAACAATAACACCAAGCTAACACTCTTCATAGATAACTATCAAAGCTATTTACTGTTGAATAGAATAAAAAGTGTGATATTAGCAGACATTGCATATGGGAAATTTTCTTCGTGGTAAGCTGTGTTGGCAGGCCTCTTGAACATTATTTATTACAAAGTTCGCACTCAAACGAAAGAGGGGTGATAAAATAAAAATGTGCTGAATCCAACGAGCAAAACAGAAGCAGATGCATCGTCGTTAATAGGTTTGGTAGTTTCTCAGTTTCCTGCACTCTAGTAGCAACAGTTCAATTAACGTTCTTGTCTGCTGTATAATTCCTTAAACAGTATGCAGGTACAATTTTCTTAAAATAATTTCGAGACAAATTTTTTCGTGTCTCGGTGGCACGTACTTTCCAGTCTCCCAAGTGCAAATGATTAGTGTCGAATCTTGAGAATCAGTTACAGACGTTCATGCATAGTTGGAATCGGTATGTTCGCATACAGGATTCGCGTCATTTCAACATTGCCTGTCTCGGGAATACTTAGCCAACGATCTGCTGAACGAAAGTGTTTTATCCCTTCTCTAACTGGCTCTAAAAGCAATATGGTTTCTACTACCGCCAAACGCTTAAGTTTCTGACCTTATGACCTGCCTAGCGTGAGCAGGTAATAAGCAATATGCCACCCCACCTTCTCATAAGATGATTGCCTCACTGTCACATAAAACCTAGAATATTTATTTTAAATAGGACTCAACTATTAACTAAGGTTGAATTCGTTGATAACTTAGTAGTGTAAACTGTTCAGGTCTTGATGAGGTTACACAATACACTTGTGTTACTTTATAATTGTGGTCGTATGGTGTGTGGTGTTATGGACAATGTTTGAATGTCTTTGATCGTTAAACTTTATTCAGCATTTCTGTGTTTGAAGTAGAATCGACTATTATTCATCAGATTAAGAACCAGCGAAGTCCTTTGATTAACGCTGTACTGTCTTTAAGGTCAAATATAGCTTTGTTTAATGTTACCAGGAAATAAACTCACATACGCTATCTTTGTATATTTACCATCCAAAATACTTATTAAAAGTACTTTCCTGGTTTCTGAATAATTATCGTGTTATTAAAACATTCATAGAAACAACACTTAAGAATGTATGATATACTCATTGAAGGTCAGAGGGGAAGTGGTAAGAATCAGCTTTTCATTTTCGCCAGAACTCGAATTATGAAAGATTAGGCTACGCCTTCGCCAGTAATCCATCAACAGAAATTAGCATATCAGCATCAGCATGACGAAAACATGGAAAACATTCCCGTTTTTCCACGGCGTGTTGAATTTGAAATGGATCCAGTACAAATTGATAGTGTAGGTATAAAGCAATTAAAGCTCCTGAAGTGGGGGAAAGCGCCGGGTCCCGATGATGTACCAATAAGAGTATTTTCGGAATACGCGGAAGAAATAGAACCATTTCTGTCAGATATATTTCGTAAATCTTTAGAGGAAAGAAAAGTACCTTCTGACTGGAAAATTGCGCAGGTGATTCCCGTTTTCAAGAAAGGAGATCGGAGAGATCCTAGGAATTATCGTCAGATATCGCTAACATCTGTTTGCAGTAGAATTCTGGAGCATGTCATATGCTCTAACGTTATGAAGTTTTTAGATGAAAACGAGCTACTTACAGCATATCAACACGGATTTCGGAAGAACCGATCATGTGAAACGCAACTGGCTCTATTTTCGCATGATGTAATGAAAGTTATTGATGCGGGATCACAAGTTGATGCTATTTTCTTGGATTTTCAGAAAGCTTTTGATTCTGTACCACACAACCGACTCTTAGCGAAGATCCGAGCGTACGGTATATCTGATCAGATTTACGAATGGATACGCGATTTTCTAACTGGTCGGTCACAGTATGTCGTTGTAGACGGGGAAGCCTCTTCTAAACTAGATGTTACTTCGGGCGTTCCTCAAGGAAGTGTAATAGGACCACTTCTTTTCTTAATTTTTATAAACGATCTCGGTGACAACGTTAATTGTAGGATACGATTTTTTGCTGATGATGCACTTATAGGGAAGTGAGGTGCTCCGACGATTGCTTAGAAATTCAGCGCGATCTGGATGTTATTTCGGAATGGTGCCGTGAATGACAGCTTACACTTAACTGTAAAAAGTGCAAGGCAATGCACATAAGTAATAAAAAGACCCCGCTTGCTCTGGAGTACTAAGTTAACAATTCAGTTGTTGACTCTGTAGATTCCCTGAAGTATCTAGGCGTAACAGTACAAAGCAACATGAAATGGGACTTGCACATAACTTCCGTTGTAGGAAAAGCTAATTCCAAACTACGATTCATAGGACGTATTTTGAGAAGTTGTAATGCTCATACAAAGGAAATAGCGTACAAAACACTAGTGCGTCCGCATTTGGAATACTGTTGTGGAATTTGGGATCCGTATCGCAAGGGATTGATTGACACATTAGAGAAAGTACAGAGAAGAGCCGCTCGATTCGTGACTGCTAGTTACAGTCCTTACGTAAGTGTCACAGAGCTAATTCATGGGTTGGGCTGGGATTGTTTGGCGGACAGACGACGTCGTTTTCGTTTGAATTTGCTGGAGAATATGCGAAAATCTTTAAGTTACGAGTGCAACGAAATACTTCTTCCGCCAACCTATTTAGGTCGCAATGACAGGAGGGATAAGATTAGAGAAATAAGATGCCGTACTGATTCATTTATGTATTCCTTCTTTCCTCGATCTGTTCGGGATTGGAATGTGCAAAATTATGATTGGTGCTTAGCACCCTCTGCCACCCACAGTATTTGTGATTTGCAGAGTATAGATGTAGATGTAGATGTTTTACAATTCTTATGTTGGCTTAATTACAAATACAAGCATGTAACTACTACTTCTGACGGACAAAAAAACTAAATAACCTTATTTCCGATCGTAGATACGGTGTATACCGAACGAAAAAAGGTTTTACACTGTTCTGGTAGCTCTGCTTTCATGTGAATTCATTCATTTTTACTATAAAAGATTAGTGCGTTCTCTGTAGAATTATTGTACTAACAGTTTCTGAGTGAATAGTCTTCAGCCGAGAGAAAAATTTTCGTCTGATATGAGCATAACTTCCGTTTATATTTTGAATGTCCCTTGAACTGAGTTATCCGAAGCAATTCTGAAAAACACGAAGTACTTGCAAAGAGCGAAAAACAATCAGAAATGAAAGTATTCAACGACAGAAGTAGCCTCTACTGAGAATTGTTTTGTTGCTAAAAGTATGGTATGTTTACCATAACTGAAACGGCATGATGTGTTATAACAGAAACCGGCAACTTTTTATGCGTTTAACAAGCTTGAAAATGCTACTTTCCAGAAATTTCTGTTTCTCTAATTTTTTGTCAGATCACTAGAACGCAACTATTAGCTAAATTATTGATATCATTTTTAGAAGATAAAATTAATTACTCAAATAGAGACTGGTATAAAACAAATTTTGTTAAACGGTGATGGTAATCGAACGAAAAACAAGTAAGGTCGTAAGTTTATCCCGTATTTTCAAGTTCTTTCTTTTCTTCCAGTCCTATGTTAACCTTTAGGACCTATGTTCTCAGTCATGTGGTCATCTAATCATCTGAGAGTTCTTCACGTATTAATTTCAGAACGCGTAAATTATCGATTCGGTTTATTTTCAACATTTTTATAAAGTTTCTTACTGTTTAGCTAAAGTGCAAGTTAACGTCCCTAAAACGTTATGCTTTATACAATAAATTTTAAAAAGTTCGTTCTGAAATACTGGAAAAATAATTTTTGCAAAAAGACTTTTTTTTTAAGAAAGTTTTTTTTTTTTTTTTTTTTTTTTTTTTTTTTTTTTTTTTTTTTTTTTTTGTAGCGTAGTGTTATGCTTGTTATAATTTTGTTTATATCAACACATTATTCCTGGCGGAAGTTTTAGCGCTACCTAACATTTTTCAGCTTGTATACTTATTTCAATATCACTACCTCACACTGTCGTTATATTGTTTTTACATTTATAATGTTGTCAGTAACTGCTTTGTTTTTGTGTCCCTCTTCTGTTTATTTGCTATGAGGCGCACTTGTTGGAAATATAAATATTCATGTTAATTTTTTATTGTGTGTGTGAGATTTAGTTATCTGATGGATATAATTCTTATTTTCTTTCGAATAGTGTGTGTAGTGTCTGAATAGTTAAGTTTTTAAAACTAAAAAAGCCAATGTTGCCGTCTATTGGCACTAACGAGAATTATTTCAGTATAGATGAGAACTACACATATCTAAACCAAGGTCAAAATCACTGCATTTTTCTTTTCTACGCCGATTTTATGATGATTGCTATGAGAATTTATTTATATGTACAAAAATACTCAATGTTCTATGTCTCATTAAAACGCGTACATTATTTTGGAGTACAGGGAATTATTGAAGTTTTTGTTGGCAGCTATGTATCTTCTTGTGATAGAAAGTATTTTTTATGTTAATCCATGACACAAGCTATCACTGAAACTTTTTCGTTCGTTTCGTTTACTAGTTTTTGCTTGATCTGTATCCAGATAAACAAAAATATTATAAAACTGATGGTTTTGGCTTCTGTATAACTGGTTAGTTTGTAACTTACTGGGATAGAAACGATAATATGTTTACAATCAATGATTAAAGTTTCGTTAAAATCCATCTATTGGTTTTTACGCTATTCTTATAAAGGCAAAAAAGGCACATTTTATGTTTTTGGCATCTCTATAACTGCAATTACTCTTTTTGAAATAAATTTTATGCTTCGACACAACTTTTGCATAATTTTATTGTATAATATAGCTGGATTTAAAATATTTATAAACTTTTCAAAACACCTTGTTTTGCGCTTCGTCAACGTCGAGGCCATTAGAGGCTGGAAAGAACTGGGGAAAGGAACGGGAAAGAATTCGACCATTGACCTTTTGAAGGAAGCATCCCGGCATTCGCCTGAAGTGATTTGGGAAAACCATGTAAAACTCAAATCTGGATATCCGGACGGGGATTCGAACCCGCGTCTTCCCGAATGCGAGGCCAGAATGTTAACCGTTCACCCACCACGCTCGGTCGGAAACAAGAAAGCAAACAAGATTTCTGGTAATAAGTCAGTCTTAAAACATAGTGATATTTGAAAAAGTCCACGAACTTCACAGAGAAATGTGTTAAACGAGCTGGCTACGACATAATATCTATACGCGCTATTGTCGTTTCACCAAATTAATGAACAACCATATTGGTATGTTCTGAAGTTGAAACCAGCATAATATAGGCCTATTTGTCTTTTCTAAGATATTTCATACAGACGGTATATTTGATTTAACAATCCTCAATGAAGGCTGCAAAAAGTTTACTATTTATGACACAAACCTACATATCCAGTACGTTGGTCTATATTTTTCTGTTTAGAACAGTGACATTCACGTGAATACTTTACCACATATGAGAGGTCAGTATTACTTTCTATCCGTGACTGAATTAAATTCGCGTTGTCTTAACTCATCCTGTTACTTAGATGCAAATTACAGATTGCCACTTAGGGCGAGTTGATCGAGTAATGTGTCTTCCTATCCACCCTGCTTTGTATTCCACCAAGTCCGTCGAAAACATAGCAAAAAATTAAAATAATTAATTTTGCCAACTAACACCAAGGGTAAGGTTATGTCACCCGAGCAGCTGGAAGATAGGTTTTCTTTTTTTCAAATGATGCAAAGTTTTCGTTATTTGGAATTTCACTTCTTTGGCATTGCAGTAGATCTTTCATCTTTATTAATATAGCAGCACTATACCATTTTAAAATCATTGTTTCCTATTTCTAGATATGCAGATTGATTAGTTACAAGCCTCAAAACAATACCAGAAGGGTACTAAAGGGTTTCACTGTGTTGATTGTTGATAATATGCTCTTGGGATTCCAATTGTGTCAGAAAGTTGCAATCGGGAAACTTTTCGAGAAAACATACGATTCTCCAAACGTGGCGCGATCATTTTAACGCAGTTTTAGTGTGAGTATTTTCTTAGTAAAACTAGACCAGTTTGAAGTTTCTGCTTATTGTATGCTCTGCTGGAAGTTCGTTCGTTTATCAACAATGGTAGTGTTGTTGGACATTTTGAAGAGGAAATATCAGACAACATATTATTTCTAAATAGCTTTTTCTTTTGTGACGAGCCGTCTTTCTCCCTTCACACTTAACCCAAATCGATAGTAAGGTATCGTTTTAAAGCTTACGTTCTCCGGTTTTGGAACATCATTAATTAAGAAAAGGATTTCTCGAAATTCAACCCGTAAATAACAATATTGTGAATAATTAAGTTCACTAGGCTTCATTTGCATCGATAAGGAGTGATCGCATACTGCTAGATAGCAACACCACATATCACAATGGAAAAACACTGTTTTTTGTGTAAGCAGCTTCCCGGATGTTTTGTTTATGTTAGGGAAACATTTAATCATTTCCAACTGTTTCGTAAGACGTTGTAACTGTTTTGCTACGTACCTAATTCAGTTGTTTCAAATGAGCCGATTCTTCTTCCATCTTATTACAAACTTCCAACCTCGGCGTTCTTCGTATATCATTCATGAAATTTTTGCACGGGCCGCCTAGTATTAGCTGATATACAAAATCTCTTGGAAAATACAGACGTCTCGCTGTCCTTAATGAGGAGGTTTGCTATAAATTACTAGGCCTTAAACTTTTGACTGAACAATACTGGCGCAAGCTATTCCGTCAAAACTGTATATTTTAAAATGATTGCAGGAATACTGCAGTAAAAAACTTTCATGATTTAATTCGTTACACTTAATAAACAATGGGTGTACTCACAATTTCGACTAATATCACTTCTCGTTCAGTCACTAACCTGAAAAAGAAAGAAATGACATTCAAAATTTATAATACATTTACGTAAAAGCCGTGCACATATATAAAGAAATTTTTAAATGGATAAAAATAAAGAAGAATCGATGAATGCGAATTAGCTGCTGCAAGGAGAGACGAACTGATATCATTTAGTCCTGTAACACAAACTGACGTAGTTACAGTTTGTAAGAAGCGAAACACAAGGTTTTGTCAGGTACAAATGAAATCCAATTAAGAACACTCAGACATACAACTTCTCCACAAAATAGTTAGGGATCATGCTGTACAGAAACGCGCCGTCGAACAAAGGAACATCGGAAACAAACGAACGAGTGCGCCATTAAGGCTTGAAGATGCAGCCTTCGTTAAGTAGCGGGGTATCACTCCCGACAGGAGAGTGTTTTCCAGGCCATTACTAGCTTAAGTATCGCCGTTATGACTCTCATTTATAAAGTTCTTAAGCTAATGAAATGCTTTCGGAGGAATTCATGTTTTTTAATGCACCTATTATACAAAGCTTCCAATTATCAATTGTAAACCCATTTGATGGACTCGACTTCAGAAGTTATTACACACACACTCACCCGACGCTCAAAAACGAGACAATGTTTTTGCGACGCACTTACCTGTTTAATGAACGTAATTTGCCGCACGTAAAAATATGGGCTATCAAATGGGGCGTGACAACCAGGTGGTAAAGCGTAGGTAATTACCACGAGTCTAATTACAGATCGCAATGTAGTAAATGCTCATTTAATGAAAGTTAATTACAGGTAGCAATGTGCTGTTTCAGTGTACATAGCGTTCATTAACGTAAGATATTTTACTGCACGATAGGTGAGGTGTCACACGATTCTTAATGCGAGTTTTCATTTGAACATTTAAAAGGCCCGATATATCCTTCTGTTTTTGATTTGAACACCAAACAATTTTTTTCTTGTTGAAATAATTGCTTCTTTTCGTTCGTTCTAAGACAAAGAGACGAAGCGAAAGGAAGTGATGCAAATAAAATTTTTGGCGCTAACCAGTGGTGGATCACGGGGTGGTGGGGGGCAGTGGGCTTAAGTCCGCCCTCCCGAAAAAAGTATTTAGGTCAACCCCCGACATCGTAATTTTTTAGATTTGGAGACTTTTTTTACAATCCGCTAAAGCCTTCCCCAAACAAAAATCCGCTCAAGTCCCCCCTCCCCCCCAAACCAAAATCCTGGATCCGCCACTGGCACCAGCCTATTATGAACTTTATTACCAACGTTAAAAAAAAAGTTTTGGCTTAACTAACGCTACAAAGAACGCGATCAACAAATACGTTAGAAGTAAAACCATAATTTGTTTTCATGTGGGAATTTTATCAAGGCTAATCGATTCATGTTTTCATTCCTCCTTCAAATTTGTGCACCACGTCGGAAAGGACATTCGACGAAATGGATAGTGGGTGAGCGATAGCGCTCTAGCCTCGCATTCGGGAGGACGAGCGTTAGAATTCCCGTCCAGCCACGCAGATTTTGGTTTTCCATGGTTTATGCCAGGTTAATGCCGTGATCGTTTCTTCAAAAGACCATGGCTAAATTCCTTCCCGTTCCTTGCCCCACTCCTTTACCGCCTCTAAAGACCTTGATGTTGACGAGGCGTAAAACTATAAGCATATTTGGTGTCCTAAGTACCAGACTGACTCAGTAGATCAGTAAACAACAAAATAAGGAAGTTTTTAATTCTGTAAAATAAATGAAAGTTACCGTCGGTCACTGAATAAAGGTAAATACCAACAAGTTTAAACAGGAATTTTTTAAAAATATTTTTCTGATTAGTGCTTTACGATTCGTCGAGGTCTCCAGAGGCAGGAGAAGATTATGGGCAAGGTACAGCAAGAAACGTGGTCACAGCTTTTCGTAAGAAACCATTCCGGCCTTCCAGTAACTTTGGTAAAGCACGGAATATAGAAAACTGGAAGCCGTGACGTGGGATCGAAGCCGCGTGCTTCCTAGTGCCATGTCCGCACGTTACCCGTCATCCGCCAGGCTCCATAAAGATGTTATTAAGGGCAAATCCTCATGGTAGTCCAAAAAAAAAATTATCAAACCAGCTCGGTGTTACGTGAGAGACTTCTGTGGCTACTCCTCTAACTAGACGGTAAACTCCAATCACAGAAAAATGGTGATAATTATGCAAAATAAAAAAATGAATCTACAAAAGAAATTGAAACGTCCTAGATGATGCATTCTGAGTATATATCCTGAGTAAGCTTATTGTGACTGGAATGCATATGCAACTTCAAATTTAATCTCATCTCCCCGTGATTAAGTAATAATACACAGTACGAATGAAACACTGTCGCGATTATTTTTCCTTAAGCATTTTTACTAGACAGAAGCAACGCAAGTATAATGAATCAAAGCTTCTAAAAGAGCTATCATCATCAGAATTGAAATAAATGAGTAATTTGAGCCGAAATCACTAAATGTATGTAATTGTCTGAGCTATCCAGGTCCCATAAAAAACACACTGATTACGATAACTGAACTGAACCTTGTGGGTGAGTGATAGCGCTCTTGCTTGGAATTTTTCAGGACGCGAGTTTGAATCCTCGTCCGGTCATCCAAATTTTTATTTTCCACGGTTTCCCGAAATCACTAGAGGCGAAAGCCGCGATGGTTGCTTCAGAAAAGGTCACGATCATAAATTCTGTTCGTCCACATCAACAACTGGACCTATATTCCGCAATCAACATGAAAGAAATTTGTATGTTTACAACATATTCATTAAATACTTGGAAAAGACGTGATTAAATAAAGCATATTTAATCAAAATTGATTTCAGAAAATCTAACCCAACAGACAGAATCTTTGAATTTACAATATGACCTAACTTGTGTTAATCAGGTCGGTGGTTCTCGCCATACCGTGTTCAGAAAATTCTGTTAATTATGAATGGTTATAGCTGGTGTGTGTGTGTGTGTAACACCATGCCATAAAGACGAGTTAAACTGCACAAAGCGAATTTTTTCAGAATTAACTTTAGATTTGTTTTTATCGGTTTGGTGTCTCTCTGTGGTCGGAAGGTCTCTTCTCGGATACTGAAAGACTCTTGGATTGCTTTATTTGCGTATGTGAAGTTATCTAGAACACCACGCTAAACTGTAGAACCCCAACAAACGGTAGGAATCCTGGAGCAGTGAAAATGTTTGGATGATCGGTCACGCGAAAACTATGTTACTGAAGTCACCGAAGTGCTATTTCTGTCAGCAGAGCCACGGTACCACAAGGATTACTGTTACAAATAAAAAAATTAAAATACTCATTGTTCCTTGGCTGACTGAAAAGTGTAGCCTAGTAAATAGTAAGGTAAACTTACTTTGCGTTATGAGCAGAGCATGTATGAAACCAAAACAATCGAACCAATGCCCTCACTCTGGAGCAAAGTAATTTTGTCTCGTTAAACGTTCCTGAATCTAGTTACGACATCAGAAACCTTGAAAAAAGTGACACTAAAATAAAACAGTTATACAAAGTAATACAATCTTGTTGAAGGCCAATTTTCGGCAGTGGATTAAATTTAACATTTACGTCAATGCAACTGAGTAATGGATTGAAGTAGTGGCATCATTTAGAAACAATTCAGTTTAACTATAGAAAAGTTTTGCTATCAGTTAATTTTTCACAAACTATAACCAATAATTTTTAGAGAGAAAATCAACAAATCGGATCGGTGTTAGATAACATCGTAGCTTTCACTGTTTGGGTAACTTTTGACTACGTCCCGGATATAATTACCTTCTGTCAGCGGCCAAAAACTCCCTATAACCTACGGCAATACATTAATCACTTCAAGACTGTGGTCTATAAAACAATAGCAGATGCGTTCAGGTGAGTATTATCAAGTAAAAAAAAGAGGAAGCTACGAATATTTTTGGTCAAAGCAGCATCTGTATTTCACTCTGCGCTGGTGAAATTTACGTTGCAGTAAGATAAAAAGAAGTAAGCTGCGGCCCTCTTGTCGGCAGGAAGTGTTTGTTTTGAGGAACAGCTAGCGCCCAGTGAACACGGACAGCAGTGTTCAGGTAGAGGCTGCTGCGGCGAGCGAGAAAGAAGATACACGTGGTGCTAAGATGGTTAGTAGTTTACACATCAGTGAGCGGTGTCAGTCCAAGTACAATTTTATGTACAAATAGTATGAATTATTTTTCACTTCTTTCTAGGCGTTATCAACAAATAAAAATTAAATTCATGTCTTATTACGATTAGGTAGCACATTCCTGTTTTGCTGGTCATTCCATCTCCGTCGAACTGGACATACAACTCATTTATTTTTTTGGTTGTAAGCCTTTTCGACGTCGTTAGAGACTGGAATATACTTGGAGCAAGTAACGGGTATGAATTTTGAAGGAGCCATCCCTGGCATTAGCCTGGAGTGATTTAGGAACACCAAGGAAATTTGGATGACGGACACGAAATTGAACTTGCGACATCCTCAATGCGATGCCAGAGTTTTACTATTCACCCATTAATGTGGTGGTACTGTAAATGCTTTAATGACACGATCTAAAATCCATTGAGACTCCCTCCTGAATGTATTCGCTGATCACTGGAATCATTGAGCGTTCTGGTGGCTCAGCTGTTAGGGCATCTGACTGGAAATCGAAGGTCGCCGGTTCTAATTCCTGTTTCGGTGAGGATTCTCAAACGCCCTTAACCATACACAGCTTGCTATGTAATGTAAAGTACTCCATAACGCTGCCGTAGTTCAGATTCCACGCTAAACTGTAGGTTATCTATACTCGGTAACATTATCGGATTTAGTTAAGAAGGCTGCGATAGGGGGCGGTATGTGCAGTCACCAGGTCATTACGACTACACAAGACTTTTCCTTTAATGGAACCGTCCGTATTAACCTTTTCCTCAGACAAATAGCTTCTTCTAACAAGAAAATTGATACCAAGACCTGCTTCCATATCGAAAGAAAGATCTTGCTTTCCTGTAGTGCTCCACTGCGTCTCTGAATTTCAAATGTACTGAGTATCTTCTGCACTCTGCACGCCAGTTAATCTTCGGAAAACAGTCACTTCTGCATAGTAGATGCTACAGCTTATAACGATTTCGTAGCCTGATAAATACTGTAAATGCACAAAATCATGCTCACTGTACTACATTAGTGATTTGTCGCCTAAACGGAGGAAGACTAGCCTGTTGAAGACAAAGTGTAAATATCTTAACATAACATTTGATGATAAGCAACTGCGCAGGATGCATTGGGCAGCTGGTAGGGAGAAGTTTCAAAATCCTATTCTTGGTGAAGAGAGTAATGACGTAATGCACCACGTAAATAAGCAAATTGCGATATAAAGCTAGGCCAGACCATTGCTTGAACATGGTGGTATAGTATGGGATCCACAATATCAAATACAGGAGATGGAATGAGAGCAAGCTAGTACAACTACGAGTGGATTGGTTTCTGAAAATTACCGCAGAACACAATAAGTAACTGTAATGATAAAGCAACTGGGCTGGGAGTCACAAGGAGACAGGAGGAGACCGAAGAGAGTACTTGTAGTGTAAGATGTAAGATATGAGTGGTTGACTGACAATGGTAGGAAGATTAGGAGTAGCACCTGGAATGAAAGAGATGACCATCACCACAAACTAATATTTAATTTCAAGCATAAAAGTAATGTGAATTTTTTAAAATGGTAATGGAGCCAGAGATTGGAATAAATTACCGAGATAATGCTGAAAAATTTATCTGACACAGTGAAAAAATTTATGAAATTGGAAAGTAAGTAAGAAAATTTCTTCTGAGGCACTAGCTTGATTGCAGTTAAATGAAACTATATTGAAACATAGGTTGGAATTGTCAATGCTGACTAGAAATTTGTATTTCCCACCGCTGTGATGGTCAGAATATTTATGATGACAAACAAGTCGCACTTTAGTAGAATACATCAGATGAATTAAGACTGCAGAGAGATGGTGTGCACGTAAACCCAGCAACGTCTTCTTTCCTATGACCACACATATCAATGTTGCGACACGTTCAGTCGCAGCAGAGCCTTAAAACGAAATGGAAACGTTTATGTAAGCACCAGTATCCTTCGTGAGCATAAACGGGCAAAATAACAGCATGTGAGCAAGTTCGAACGTGGCACAATGATTGGTTTTCGAGAAACGGTTATATTTATCGTGAGAAAGCGACTCGTAGAGGGCATGCCGCTACAACAGCGGTGCGTGTGTGGGACCAGTGCATACTAGAGGGTCTTACACAGCGAGGAGCGGGTACTGGAGCACACAGTGCGGCACTGCCGTCAGAAGAGCTCCGTCCACAGTGTTGACTCGACTGGTGTGGACTGCGATGAATGTGGACCTGTCTGCGTCGACGGTCTGACGCCGTGTGCTGAGGCCTGGACGGGTAGCACGCACGCCATTCCATTGACCAGGAACCACCAGCGCCTCAGATTGCTATGGGCACGCGAACGCAGACAGTGGCGTTCCGAGTGCCAAAATATAATGTTTTCGAATGTGTCCCGCTTCTACTTGCCCTACCGTGATGGCCTCTTATGTATCAGACGTGAAAGCAATAGGGCGCACCTCATTGTTGAGTGGCATAGCAGACAAACTCCAAGTGTGATATTTTGGGGCGCCATTAGCTATAACTTTCGATCTATCCTCCTCCGTACCGACGGCAATCTGAACAGCAAGCGCTAAGTCTGGGAGGTTTTAGAAACTCAAGGCACTGACCTCCCTGTAGGTAACTCTTCATAACATATTTCAACAAGGCAATGTCCGTCCACCCTATGTGAAAGCCTTCAACAAAGAACGACCGGTACCACCTAACAAGGGCGTCATGGTGCTCCACACCAGCATATCCAGGTTCTTTTTCCATTCCATGCCACGACGTCTGGAGGGTCTTATTGCAGAACGTGAAGGTTTCACATCGTACTGAATTCTAATGGTTAAAGTACATGTACAGTTCAATAATTCTAATAATTTGTGTATTACAATGTCCCTAATTCCATTGTAATCACGTTTCCTTCTTGGTTCTGCTATTTTCACAAACGGTAATGTAATTGCAGCAACGCGTGGCGCCGTCAAGCACAAAATAAAATGCGTTGACCTCTGTAACAGTAAACTGCCGCCGTGAGGTTGACATCAGCGGACTGAAGGTCGCGCCGTGAATGGAGTTAAGAATATTTACCTGGTTCACCGATCGTTGATCCTTGAACCATTATCGTGGGGCCATTACACTTTCGCCAAAAGAAGCGAATATAAACTGCAAGATAAGGCGGGCCTTGGGTAATAACAGTCGTTTCGCAGGCCATTTGCACGACATGGAGCGTGGTGCCGGAGAGCTTCCGCGTAAAACATAGCGCTCCACTAGTCGGCCTCCCAGATATCCACGATACTTAGTGAAAAGTAAGAAAGTAGATTTTGATATGTTTCAGCACTTTGGAAATTAAAATGGATGTTGCAAAGCAAGTAGCGGCACGTGATGGGCAAATGGAATATATTATACCGAATGTAGTGTTTCAGAGAATGAATCCCTACTGGGTGGTATAAAACAGCGAGATTCTGAAGAATGCCGAACTTTCTAAATGAGAAATTATAAATTTTCGCAAAATATGATTGAAAAATTATCAGTTTCCAAAGGTGTTGGGAACTAACATTCGACTGCTGTTATCATGTTAGTAAACATACAAGAATTAAAAGGTACTACTTATTATTGTTATCAAATATCTGGTATCAGTTATCACCATCCAAAACCTCGTGTGGAATGCCACAGTCTCGAACACAGGGCCACGGTAATAGACGTCAGATATGGATTCACCACCAACCAACCAATACAAAAACGCTTCAGCGACCCTTCTCCTCCCATTACTAAAGCCACTGGAGCCTACATTGGCAGATTTGTAACTCTATTGAATACGGTCGACATTGGCCAAACAAACAAAAGCACTCTTGACGATCTCCGTCACCCACCAAGTATTTTTGTTTTATTTGGTGAACGCGCTTGTCTCACATCATGTGTGGATTCATATTTAGCCCTATGGACGCATCGAAATGAAAGAGTTTCCGACCCAAAAGTACAAATGTATTTTCACGAATGAACACTTATGACCAGTATGTATATAACACAATAAATTAGATAAACTGTGTCATCTATCATGATTTTGTTTTCATATCACATCTTTTCAAAATATATATATATATATATATATTTCAGTTCACAACACACCAGACCATTTTGGTGATTTATATACACAGATAAAAAATTTAGAAATGTATAATAATGAAATAAAAAATAAACATATAAATCAAATGAACTTTACCGCAATGGAAACCTTTGTTTGGCTTCGGAATAGAGAAATTTCCAAGAAAAATCGACAACGGTAACTATCTGAATGTCACAGCAAGCCTTTCTTCTGGAGAATTGCATTTCCTGAAATTCGAATGTTTTTCTACAGTAGGTCGCATTCCTTCCAGAATATATTAAAAAAGTGTTTCCGATTTCATTCTGAAGTATTTTACAAACTTAATTGGCTGTTCCAATAGGAGAATATTGTATGGAATTCTCCCACACCCTCTCTCTCGGAAAAAAATTGGCATTTAGCTGTTCACATTTCCAATATCACACATAATTTTAAATCTCACGAGAGAGTACTCATTTAACTTCTTAAGGACGTAAGTTTCGTCCATCTCACAACGAGATACGTTGGCAACTGAAAAAAAAAAAAATCGGTCGAAATATGGGTCAGTGTAACCACTTCAGTCGGGAGACGGCTTGGTCGGCAGACTGAAAAATCGGTGAAACTCGGGTTAAATGTAAACGTAGCCTAAATGATAAATATGCCCGTTAAACTGTTTTAATATTTCGACAGCGTAAGCCAGATGTTGAAAAAATAAAATATCCCTCCTAGTAACAACAGACTTTCAACCATCTGCCACAGCCCCATGAGTACAGCAGAGCCAGGTGTCTGAACGTTGTGTTTATACGACACCAGAGAAGATTACGTTGCAGCAATACGCCGGGAAAGTCTACACTCGTCCTTTCATGAAGTTTCTGTTGTCGCGGGCAGTAAGTCGTTACGAGGGTTCTACAGCATTCATTGCTAAGTTTAGAGCGCATTTCGTCTCCTCCAAACGTTGCTGCATCCCTACTTCTAGAAATAAGTAATACCAGTGTACGCGTTAAGCTAACTTCAGTGTTTAGTTTTATACTGACGACTCGGTTCGTTGTGATTAATCAGAAGCTGAGAAAACTGCTTGACATCAACAAGCAAGGTTGCTAGAATCTAAAGTAAGAGCATTTTAATAATACTTGTAACCAAGTTTTCAAGGTCAATATATGAACAAAGTCTGAGCTAGACTAATGACACCTATTTCAGGTAAGATAACGACACTTCGCTAACTACAAGTAAGGAATTTTTAAAAGTAAAACTATTTTTTATTAACAAGTTTTATCATTGCTGAAGGAACATTTTGGACAAAACTAGATTTGACGAAACGATTAAACAGTTTCTTCCTAAACGTATAATATTGTAACTAGTAATGTAATCTTAAGCTACCATTCACAACACAACAGATAAATATTGACCATTTACTGAAAATAACTTTAAACGTTACTGAAAATAAGAAGTTACTACCGAGCGTGGTGGGTGAGTGGTTAACGCTCTGGCCTCACATTCGGGAGGACGCCGGTTAGAATTCCCGTCTGGGCATCCAGATCTGGGTTTTCCATGGTTTCCCCAAATCACTCCAGGCGAATACTGGGATGCTTCTTTCAAAAAGGCCATGGCCGAATCCCTTGCGGTCATTGTCCCAATGATACAGCCTAATTCCACTCAGCTGTAGGCAGATATATCTTATTGCAGAAGTCGATAAGAAAAACAACAAATAGAGAACCACCTCTAAAAAAAGATTAGTACCAGCTGCATCTATTTCCCAATAATCGTTTGGCATGCAGCCTCACAGACAAGTAATAAAGTTACTGCGCGAGTTTAATGTTTCTGTGTAGACATACCACGGTAAAAGCCTGTCAATAGATTGAGAACGTCGTCTCAAACATGAGGACCAGTTATGTGATTCATGTTTTGAAGCTTTTGTTGATACGCAGCGATTGAAGTGGCACCGAAACAAAAACCGTAATTTCTGTTATTTAAACTGACATTCTTCTGTTAATGTGAGCGCTGACATGGAGGCTACAAAAAAAAAAAAAAAAAAGTAACGGACATATCGTTCGATATCTTGGTACTCGTGTAGGAGAGAGAAGGGATGTCCGTTTTGGAGATCCCGTCCCTCGTTCCGTAACGAACATTAGTATTCTGTCCGCCCGGCACGCATTCTACCCTAATGGGAGGCGCGCTTCCGTAGTCTAAACAAGTTCCGTATTAGGGGAATTAGTCCGAGTGTAAAAGCGCAATAAAGGTTTTATTCGCCGGCTTGGCCTGCACAAAGGCGGAACCTGGAGCTATTGCGCCGTAATGCCCAGAGCACGCGACGCTGGCCAATTCCCATTCCGCCAGCAACAGCCATTCCAGGATGCATCGCTTCCCCCGTCACGGACCTCCGCGGAGTTTTAAAAACCTGCTCTCAGCACTAAGCCATTAGGGTCACTTTCCGCTGGTCGCGCCATTTCGGAATATTTAGACGGGCGTGATCCAGAGTATGGGAACATATACACAGATTGATGCAACCACGAGTATTCATCATGTCTTATGTTTGTTTGTAGATTGTAATCACAATAATTTTTGTTTGCTGGCAAAAATTTCATATTTCGTTAATTGGTTGCAGCATCGCTATCAACAGTCGAAGTTTAGAAATTTAACAACTCTTCAGTGTTTCTATATCACAAAGGAAAGAATTCGTCAGTGAAAATTTGGAGATTGCTAACGTACATTGCGATATATTGGATACGAATACATTACAACAGCGAATTGAGTCCTGAATTGAAAAATATGACAAATCATCAAGCACAGAATGAAAGCCCATCAAATAACTCTCAATGAAAAGGAGATAATCTTTCAATTTATTGGCAGAACCTATCAAGAAAAAAGTTCCACTTAATCCATTTCCAACGATACTTTGTCTTAATGTTTACTAGCAATATTCTATAAATATTTTTCTGTTATATAACAAAAAAGAGTTAAGTTAAACAAATCTTTCAGCAGAATTCAAGCAAGCAATATGACCATTTTTTACGGTTTTGTTCGTGACTGAAAATAAATAAAAACAAAAACAAACTATTTAATAAAACAATGTCGCAACGTAAAATATTACAAAAGAATTCTGTTTTATTAATTACGATCGTTCGTATTTGCTATATCAAATAATGACTTAACAGCAATAATACAACACCAATTTTTCTATACCTACGCTGCTATGTATCAACCATTAAACAACTAAAATTAAATTTCCACAATCCTTACCTTCAAGGAATATGACGTTTGGTTGACCATTCCAAAACTTAAAAAGCTGCAAAACAGCAACTTTTGGAAGAGTAGGCCTAAATGTACCAAAACAGTATTTCACCCTCTCCCTTCTCTCATCGACAACACTAGCAACATACTACACTGCACATACACTCTATCACACTAAGGAACACGGTCACACTGGGGAAGGTAACGGGAAACCACCGCCGTTCATCTTTCCAGACGTTCCTATGAAGAGAGAAACACGGAAAAGGCATTCATAGAAGAAGGAAGACACAAAAGGCTGTTGGCTTCCGATGAAAAGTAGTATATACATAAACTCTGATGCAGTGTCAAAGATAAAAACATTAATTGACATTCTTTGGACACTGGAATTACTTAAGACGTGATGGCGAATATTGCTGAAGCTTTCGACGTAAACTAATAACATAAAAAATTAGAAGTAATTTAATTTGTTTCTCGTTTCAGTCTGTGATCGCTATATCGGTAAGGTAACTAGTGCTAGTATGTTATACGTTCTCCTCTGCGTGGGTGACGAGTGTGGGCCGAGTAACCGTAAAACACAAGTGTGTGTCCTAGTCGGCCTCAGTTCCGCTCAAACAACGGCCCACACACGGAACATACAGGCCGGGAAACTATCAATACGTACACCTGTGGCGCGTTTCATAATTCCAGTGTCGGCCTTGTAATTCCTACGCTGTTTCATAAACTTCGCTAGACAAATTAGGAAATTTGGCCTGAACAAGTTATTAAGTTTGTGGCTGTGCCACTATCACTCGTCGTAATAACGGCTTCTTTTCATCTGAGGCGACCACAAGAGGAGTCATTAACAAACTGCCTGCGCGGCGCGGTCACGCGGAGACAAGTTATGACTGCGCTGACGTCATTTCCCATTCAGCGCTTGCACTTGACATCGAGTTCATGCATATATGCATACGCTCATTCACATAAGCGCGACCGAGCAAAGAGTCGTAATAAACAAACCGGCAGGACGCAGGCTTTGATGGAAAATGTCTATGAGGCGCTGACACGCTTCACCAGGTGACATTACAGTTCTGTTGATAGAATATATCAACGAAAAAGCAGAATCTATCTGTGGCTTAAAGCTCTAGCTCACTTGAAGGGGAAAAAATAGTGGTTCACATCTAATATTCTATACACCTACGTCGGTACAGGTGAGAACGTTTTACTGTGTTAATACCACCGTATTTCAGTTTTAATTTGTCCATTAGATCCGCTGGTCACCCGCTGAAAGAAATAATACTCACGGGCATTCCACAGGCATCTAATTTTGCAAACTTTGCTTACCTATAATTCCGTCTGATAATTGCAACTGAAGCAATATTTTTTTCTTGTTACTAGTTTTAGGGCTCGTCAACTCCGAGGTCATTAGAGGTGGGAAAGGACTGGAGGGAAGGAACGGGAAGGAATTCGGACATGTCCCTTTGCAAGAACGGTCTCGGCTTTCACCAAGAGTAATTTCAGGAAACCATGAAAAACCGAAACTCAAACAGATCTAACTGAAATCTTATCTGGAGCAGTTAATTCACGTCATTTGAAAGATTACACGTGTTTAAAACTGTTCCACGACTACTAAAATTTCGCGTTCTTTAATTTTTCTGTTATGATGAAGTGAACGCATTCATCTAAATTTTCGTAAATAAAGAAATTTGTGAATTTGTTGGTAGTGCATAAACGTCTATGTAGTCTACATGGAAATTCTTCTGAGTATTTCAGATTCTTCAATCCGTTTGACCAAATGATCACTGCTCCTCGGTATTCTAGGTTGAACGACATGGAGGATAGGTTGTCTTTTAACTGCTTAAGGCTCATATCTTCACAATTCTATACTAGAAAAACCACTTTGTCTTCTGACGATCCAAAACATTAAGACCACTGCCCACAGCGAGATTGAAAGCCTCTGGTTTTTTTTTTTCTTATAGCTTTACGCCTCGTCGACGTCGAGGTGGGACTAGGGACAGGAACGGGAAGGAATTCGGCCATGGCCTTTTTGAAGAAAACATCCCGGCAGTCGCCTGGAGTTATTTGGGGAAACGATGGAAAACACAAATCTGGATGCCCGGACAGGTTTTCCAACCGGCATCCTCGCGAATGTTAGGCCAGAGCGTTAACCGTTCACCGCCACGCTCGGTAATGCGTCTGATGAGAATGCGAGTACGACATGCATTAATGAAAATACGCACAACGTTGGTGCAGGCACAATGTTCAGCGCACATTGTTGCACAAGGGACTCCCATTGACCCAATGACATCGTCAGTTATGATTGTAGTGGACACGAGATCAATGAGCGTGGATCAATGGAAACGTGTCACTTGGACGGGTGAATCACATTTCTTGTTACAACAGGTCGATGGTCGTGTCTGGATACGTCGTCTTCCAGAAGAACGGTTATTCGACACGCCAAGGACGCAATACTATGCTATGGGAACATTCACCTGGGCTTGCAAGGGACCTGTGATAGTGATCTAAGATACCATGACAGCTGTAGACTATGTGAAAATTATTGCAGATCAGCTGCACCCGTTCATGGTTCACGTCTTCCAACAGGATAACTGCGCGTGTCACAAGGTCAGAATCGTGCTAAGTGATTACAGGGGCAAGATGGTGAACTCACGCTGATGTCTTGACCACCAAATTTGCCTAATCTCAAACCCATAGAACACATCTGGCACGCTATGAGGTACCAGTTCCGCATCCAAGAACCATCGGCCCCGTAACTGGAGGGAATTGTGTGACCTGCGCTAGGAAATCTGGTGCCAGATACCTCCGTAAACCTACCAAGGACTTTCTGAATCCATGTCATGCCAGATCGCTGCTGAATTGCATTCCAAAGTTGGACCAACATTCCATTAAGCAGGTGATCATAACGTTTTGACTCTTCAGTTAAGCTGGAAGAGATTAATTAAAGATGAAAAAATAGCTTTCCAAGGAAATTTAATAGGAGGTACGGCAGCAAATAACAACAAAAAATAATTATTTTGGTGCAGGGCTACTTTAGCGCTTCCTTGAAATCTACATTATGGGTTCTGAAAAAATTAATGTTAAAAAATACAAGAAGGTAGCAATAGTGCATATGTTAATAAAATTAAATACGGGATTTTTAATAAGGGGTTGATTACTTTTTGGGGCGAACCTAGAGCAATGTTTGATTATAAGATAAATAAGGATGTGTCTTTTCTGAAACGGAAAGAAGATTTATTGTTTTTAAACTATGAAACTCGATGAATATTTTCTGTATTTACTTACTTTGAATAATAACGGTGTCACAAGCAAAATTGTACAACTTGAAAAATTTGAATATAAATTATACTAAAAATAAACAGATATTACGATCAGAATTTATTGTAGATCACAGAAATGCTGAACCTCTGTGAATCCTAATCGAAATACAGTTCTCTACCTACTTGTTTTCTATGCGGCACAAATCAATCAGCATCACTTGCAATTTTGAAAAATTATCTGCCACTTAACACCAAGGAAGAAGTGATGAGAACATGTTCCACCTGTACCCACATCTTTAGTTAAGACACAGTTCCTGACCAAAAAAAGTTGAAAATATTTTAAATTTGTTAAAGAAAAATGTTAAGTATTTATTTGAGAGATTACCTGTAAGATATTATAGTATACTATTACGATCTATAGGTCCCATCACAATGATAAGAGCAAAAAAACTTAAGACCACGAAAATAGACGAGGGAGGCCTATGTCCCAGAAGAGAATTGAAAGAGTCAAAGTGAAGAAGATACTGATTAAGGGTGGAGTTATAAAACATTTATTTAACTATGGCGTAAAAACAACAGTGCACTAACAGTCGATTATGCTCATTCCAATAAATTGTAAATTTTTATGACTACATTTAATGGCAAAAATTGGATGAAAGCGTCTTATGTCATATATTTTCTCTGGTAATATCGACGCTTCGATACAGAAATATAAACAGAGTTATATTTTTTCTTCAATAATACAGTTTGTGTATACAGCAAACTCTTCAACACGTCATATTATCGGAAGCTTGTAGAAACACAAATTTGCTGTTTAAAGCGTAGTTTTTGGGAAAGCGATATTGAAAATTTACAAAATCCTGATGATTTTACTATGAAACTAATGAGATGTAAATATATTAATGTGAAACATATTTCATATTCAAAATTATTAATGATTTTTTTTTCAAAAACAGCTTCGAAATTGAAATCGTAATAAATGGATGGTCACTAGAGTAAAAAATAATGAAATCTTACACTACGTTGAAATACCATCAGTCTGATAAAACAAGCCTGGCGAGTGAGCGGTAATCTTCTGGACTGGAATTTGCAAGTGCGCGGTTCGATTCCTGGTCCCACAAACGAGATTCCGATTTCCATTGTTTCTCAAAATAACTCGAATACTAGGAGCGTTGCTTCGAAAGATCACGTTCAGATTCTTCAGTTAATTAGTCCCAATCGACTCCTGATTTAGATGACCTCCAACGAGAAGTAAATTTAAATCTAAAAAAAAAAATTAAAAAAAAAACTAGCTTCACAGTAAATACAAATCTGAATGAATAAACCGTAGCTTGCGATGTGTTATGTACGCCTTGCCTGTATAGGAGAGCATTTAAGTATTTGGTTCCCAGTATGTGTTTACAAAACATGTTCTCAGAATGACTGCCAACGACTTCTTAGATAATGAGGCAACACAGCTACAGATACGTACACTGGAAATGGGGCACCTAATGATGTAAAGCGGTGAGAAGCAAACTAAGACGATGTTTTGAAAACAATGGCTTAGCTTTCGTGAAGAGAGCAAAGAAAGGAAAGAAGAGTGCCAGCCTCGGTAGCGCGTTGCAGGTATCACCTGTTCGACCCCGATCCAAGGCACTTGTCTGTTCTATTTTGTAGTTCCACTTGTGATTATTACTTACACTTGGCATAATCAATCAGAAACGGTGAACGGCTAAATGGCCTAATGCGAATACAAAAATAAAAAAGGAGGGAAGTGGGGTTAAAAGAATGTTTGAGTAAAATTAGTCTGCATGTTTTAAAGACTTACAGAATGACGAGTTTCACTATGGAGAGGATCCAGAGGGGGGGGGGGGGGAATTCCTCCCATCTATCTTCTGGATTCTGCTCATAAAAGTAATTCACTGTAACTGCCGTCAAAGAATAAAACATTTTTTTTTATATTTTGGGCGTTTGTTAGAAATTTACAAGTTTCCAACCGAATTGTCAGTAAGGATTGTAATTAGTTTGGAAACTGGATTTTATAAGAGCCGGCAAAGTATTAATAAAGATTGTTCAATACAAATATGACAAAGTCTGAAAATTTACTTTCTACTCCTTCCGACATAATATCTGTTTTTCATAGTTTTACATATTGGCAAGAGTATACTTGAATTAACGCTTACTATTTTTGAAACATTACAGATGTTATTACGTTCACTTACGCCCTGATAGTAGAGAGGTTGAGTCTGAAAAAGTTAAGAATTAGAGAATTTCGGCGTTGACATTCCGATTTAAACACACGTAACCCAAAAGACAAAAAAGTTTGTGCACAAACTTCCTCCAACGTTTTGTCTGTTCAGACTCTACCTACACTTGCTGCGAGGGCCGTCCTCAACTCAGCTGTGCTGCGTAAGCGGCCAATCCATGTCGGCAGGTAGTTGGAAACTAACGCAATTACCCCGAGAGGCGCTCACTGGAACGCCAAGCACTCCATTAACGACAGCAGAACGCCGCTTAAACGGATCCAGCAGGGCGCACACTGTGGCATGGCAAACTAAACACAGAGCAACGCACGCTTCCGTTATATTGTCACATTGGTAACAGTGACGTCATAAATTAAAATGACAGCTCATCAAGCTCCAAAATATCTTCGTTCTCTTCTTCACATATGTTGTGATACATCAACAGCTAGAATGATTTCTAAACGGTCAAATAACAGCAATATTGTGGTTTCGTTCTTAGTCTTCAGTTCTTTAGTTTTATGTACCAACGCCGCAAAAAAGAACCTTGCCGGGAGCACACACAAACATCTTGCGAGATAGGACACGACAGATGGCCCGTGACCGCACGTGAAAAACGTAAAGAGAAATGCAAACAAGTACAGAGAGATTTTAAAAAGCCATATAACTGTGTTTACAGAAGGAAAGAAACCTTTTTGTCTGTTACCTGTGAAAGTGTTAGAATCAACGTATTCTCTACAGCCTTTTAAAGAATTGACGGGATTTACATCGTATGTCCGAGGACGCTTTGATGAATTTCCTAACCACAGAGACTCAACATCTGTTGACAGTAGCGAAGAGACTTGAATGCAGTGCAGTATAACCTACTTATCGATCTGGAATACAAACAACTGATGCTGCAGTTGTGTTCGATCTATTCCCGCTGGCTGATGGCAGATAACCGGGAGCGTATCATTCACAGGTACGCACACTGAATCGTGAATCCGTTCACCCTGAGTCTATTCATCGCAGGAGAGTCTGTGACCAGGTGTCAGCCAAATTCGCAGCAGTGGAGTGCGAGATTGAAGTAATGTGAAAAACCTACTCTGTCATGCGGCGCAGGGCCCTGTCATCCTACCCCTTCCCTCGCTTTTTGCTAGAGGTCCATCAGTCATCCATACAAAGACGTAAGGACAAAGTGCAACCCTACAATCCACTCAGCAGCATGGTACCAAGTATGTATTTGTGGTGTCTCAGAGCATCACCGTTCCCAAACATCATTTACATATCATGCTTAGCATTCAACTTACAAGTTACTTCTCCATTGGTGAACAGCATAAAGGTAGCTTAGATCAAGAAATTTTGCAAATTTTTGCTCTAAAATGCATTTCGTAAGTCTTGAATCTACATTCTACTTGACCTCTGTTGTGAAATAGAAATCTGAAAATGAAATACATGCTTTACTAATTATTTCTGGATTTTGTGTGTTTTGCAATCATGTTCTTAATTTTTAACAGCATAAGATTTTATTTGTGATTTTGTCAATGTTCATATGGTGAAATCGTACTTGAGATCAATAATTTTTTTATACTAATGGCTTACTCCTCGTCGACGTTGTGGTCATTAGAGGCGGGATGGGACTGAGGACAAGGAACGGGAAGGAATTCGGCCATGGCCTTTTAAACCAAGCATCCCGGCATTCGCCTGGAGTGATTCGGGGCAACCATAGAAAACCCAAATCTGGATGCCCGGAAGGTGATTCGAAGCGGCGTCCTTCCGAATGAGAGGTCAGAACGTTAACCGTTCACCCACCGCGCTCGGTCAATCACTTCAAATTACTCGCATCTCAAAGTGTACGCATCCAAACTACCTCGTATGTTCAATGAGCTAACCATCGCAACGCAACAGACTGGGAGTTCCACACGTTTAAGTGTCAGTAAATAATGTGGTTGTCCTCTTAGTTTTCTTTTTGGTTGTGGCTTTATACCTCGCCGACATCGAGGTCATTATAGGTGGGAAAGACTGGGGGGGGGGGGGCAAGAAGTGGGAAGGATTTTGGCATGGCCTTTTAAAGGAACCATCCAAGCATTCGCCTGGAGTGATTCGTGGAAACCATGAAAAACAAATCTGGATGGCCGCCTTGGGATCCAAACCTTCGTCCTCCCGAATGCGAGGCCAGGGCGTTACCCCTCACCCAGTACGCTCTTCTTACATAAACGGGCTGGAATTACTAAAATGCTATATAAACTTCCTCAAATGAGATATAATCTCAATATTGCTGAAGCCTTAACAAATAAACGTCTGTAGTATAATGAATGACCCCTTATTCCGAGTTCCACCTGGCAATTGTTATTAAAAGACCAAAGCGCAAAGTCGACCCAAGCTTCCAGCGTTCCCTGTAACTAGCATAAGGCAGAGCACCTCAACAGTACATGAATCGTATTTTATCCTCGAATTAAGTATCTCACAGAACATTCGTGCAACACATCGTTCTATAATGCTGAATAAATGTAACATAACCTTCCCTCACATTAAGTAAGTTCTTCAGAGAACATATATGCAACCTATCTTACCTTACAATAAGTATCTAACTGAACATGAAACACATCTTTCTCTCAGATTAAGTTATTCACATTCCATACCTCAGAAAAAAGTACAACTTACAGAATCTGATACATAACTTTCTCTCGCATAACTTTTTTCCTTTGTAAGAAAATTTTTTGGAGACAAAGAAAAGTAATTGTTTATATTTCTGCTAATATATTCCCCAATTTCTCTTTCTTATAGGTAGAGCAAGACGAACTCACTATTTTGTAGGTGAATACAAAGGTTTAAAGCGCGCAGTAACAATTCAAATCGCGAACGTCGTCTTTATTAGATAATATCATTGACACGCTTTTAATGACGTCAGGATGCGATTTATTGTTACATGTACCAAAAAAAAAAAAGACTTATGGTGAGTGGAAACATTTTCGCAGCTAACGGTGCTGGAGAGATTTAGTATTAGAAGTTGGTAGATAAAACTCGTTCTTCAAATCGTCTTGCAGTTCGCGAACTAGAGTAGTAAACTGGTTTAGGCATTGTTCTGGTATCTGGCGACTGTTCGGGGTGATTCACCAGGGTGCGCAACCCTACACGGGGCTTACAACACAATTAAGTTCAAAGGGGAAGGGCGCACATCTGCCGGGGAGTAGGGTCGCGCTTCGAGTACCGGCCAGGATATTCTTTATTGATAAAGGGCTTAATGGAGGCGGGCGGGCGGCGTGTGTTTGCTCAGCGAGAGTGGCAGCAGCGTCCGCAAACAATTAGCAGACAATACACAGACAATCCAACACAACATAATGAGCAGCGACCCGCAGGCAAACACAGTTTCTGCGTCAATCTCCTCATAGTAATTCCAGCTACTTATGAAAACCCGTCATAATATGAACACCAAAGACTGAGGAATTGATACCTTAGCTGGATATTCTGTCTGTTTATTGAAGTACAGCAAAAAAAAAAAAACTGTGTTGAGAAGATATTTCGTGCTAAAACATTTAATAACAGCTGAACAGCAGCAGCGCGCACGCGAAAACTGAAGTTGATAATGACGTGTATAAAACTGTGCTTCAAAGTTGACTACCAGTGGAGGCATAAGAACAACACTATATCAAACTGTATAACTAAATACAATATACCGAGCGTGGTGTAACGGCAAGCGTTCTGGCCTCGCATTTGGGAGGACGGCGGTTCGAATCCCCGTCCGGGCATCCCCAGATTTGGGTTTTCCATGGTTTCCCAAATCACTCCAGACAAATGCCGGGATGCTTCCTTCAAAAGGCCATGGCCGAATTCCTTGCCCCCCCCCCCCCCATCCTTTCCCGTCTCTAAAGACCTCGCTGTTAGAGAGACGTTAAGCAGATAAAAAATAAATAAATAAATACAATAGTGGAAACAGTATGCTGGTTGAGGTCACAGAAGACCAACTACCACACCTCAAAATGTAAATGTAAGTTGCTATATGAATCCCATCCTAGTACACCAATGTAAACAAACGTTCTATAAGATAGTTCGTAACTAGTATGTTAAATATAAGATATATTATCCAATCTATAGATAGAATAATTTCGTTATATGTAACAAAAACATTTTTTCAAATTATAACTAATCGCACATTACAGAAAACATTGACCACTGAAGATACCTCGACGAGATGCGAAACGCGTCCGAAAAATAAAGAATATCCAACAACAGTTGTATTGGCGTATTTACTAAATAATAATTAGTTTATCAAGCAACTGTGGAAGAAATGGCCTGCAATATTCACATATTTAGTGTTCCACACAGGAACATCCCAAATTCTGTTAAGTAGTAACATAAAAACTGAAACGGTGTATCTCATACCGAATGAGGTGAAGGTAAAGTAAGCCTGGTATATTGGTGATTTATATTTAGTGTGTGCGTACGCTTTCAACACAGTGAAGGTAGTTCAGTAAAACAATGAGACAAAGTCCACTATTCGTTGTTAAGAAGAAAATTTACTCTACCGTTACACGAGATAATAATACTAGTAATCACCCAAGGGTCGAAATTCGACCTAATTCATTATTCTTTTTAGTTTCTTTTATTGTAAAAGAGTAATATTCATTACACGCATTTTTTTATTTTTTTATTTTTTTTAATTTGGTCTATTGCATTTGCTGCGAACATAGATATATTATATATTGTATACATTAACGTATTTGGCTGAGAGCGTGTACCAATACGTCATTACATTAGCTTTTAGTTTTTGTTGTTTGCGATTTGCCTTAATTCCCTGCAATACCCATAAAATTAAAATGATACACTCCAAGGGTGACTGAGTTAGAAATTTTAGCTTCGGAACTGAGGAATTGATGAATTGTATTTACGAATATATTCAAAATATATTTTTTCTTTTTATCGATGGTTCATTTGAATTTAGTCCATCATACACAATGACTTAAAATAGTCATTCTGACATAAGGCCGATAACACTGCTTTAACCTTATGACAACATGAAGCGACTACTGATTGCATTGCATTATAAATTCTAAACTATCAAAATTTCTTGGAATGACATTTAGTACCCATGAAAATAATTTCATCATTTTGTGTACTATGTTCACTATTTAAATTTGGTCATATTTTCTCTCAAATTGGTATTCCTTGTTCTTTGTCTCTCACTCCGACCTGTCAATGTTCTATGTGGAGGCAGGTGCGAATATCTGAAGGGGTGAAAAAAAAAAGTCAATTCAAATTGTTCGTTAGCATGTCGAATTCTCTGTAATATAAAAATGTTTCTTTATTAGTTCGTAGATTATGCGACTGTTTTGTTTCACCAAAGGCCACAGAATATCTCATTTCTAGGAATACACATCAGGTAGTTGGCTCCGATCCGATTTCACGCGCACTCACATTCGCGAATTATTTTTTATTTAATAATATATTTTTAAGACATCTATTAACTATGCTTATTTTTTTTTTTCTTTACTGTTGACTAAGACCATAGACATTAGCAGAATTGCAAAGTGTCGTTGCCATTAAAAACAATTGAAAGTAAACAATGAATGTTTTATTTTATTTAATTTAATGTATTTGTAACTCATATCATATATAAATTTTGGTTTCCTGCACTTTTTCTCCATATAAACTTTAACTATGCCAAATCTCACACTCCTCCATGTGCGCAATATTCTTAAAAAGAGGCCCAAAGTTTTCGCTTCATGTATTAATATATAGATTTTAGCTTTCTGCATTTCTTCTTACTATATAAATTTTAAGTACGCTTGTTATACCGTTTGACCAAAGATCACAGAGTATCATATAAACTTGACATTGGTAGAATCGCTGAGTGTCGTTGCCATTAAGAAACATTTGAACGTAAACAATGAATTTTTCTTTTTATTTAATTTAATGTATTCTTCTCCATGAAAACTTTAACTACACCAAATCTCACACTCCTCCGTTAGCGCAATATTCTTAAAACGACACTGCAATGACACTGCAATGACACTCCACGCATGAGTGTATCCTAAATTTTAGCTTCTGAACTAACCATAGAAAATGATTAAATGTATTTATCGATGCTTCATTTGAATTTTATCCATCATACAATGGTTTAAAATATTCATTTTGACTTAATGCCGGTAATACTGCTTTACCTTTATGATAACATGAAGTGAATGCAGTCATTTCACCTGAAGTGACTTCTGATTGAAAACCTGCATTGTAAATGCATTAATCCACAATCGAAACTATTAAAATTCATTGGAATGACATTTAGTGCGCATTTAAATGTGTCAATCAAAATCATTTCCCCACTTTGTGTACTATTTTCACTATCCTAATTTGGAATTTTATGCAAATATGTATCCTTCTTCTTTGTCTCTTACTCCGACCTGTCAATGTTCTATGTCGAGGCATAGTGGAAGATCTGAATGTAAAAAAAATAAATAAAAGTAATGAAATTAAAATTAGACAGCGTTTAATTTAAAAGGCCACAGACCAAAATTTAACATTTTAAATAATAAAATATACTCACTTTTTTTAACTACAGTACCAGAATTCGTTCAAATTGTGACTCACTACATATATTACAGCTACATCAATTTGAATTGCATCATTGTAACATCTTATATCTAAATCACGATTTGCTTTAATGAGCATACAAATTTCTTTATTTTGATTTTCAACTCTCTGACAATGATCTTGCAATATAATGAATGACTGAACAAAAGGATTAATGCGTTCCGAACATGCACCTTTTCGAAATGTTGCTTCTTGCTTATGTGAGTTCAGAGATTAATCATGACTGTTTTGTTTCACCAAGGACCAGAAAGTATCTTAATGCCGAAAATACAGTCAAATAGTTTGCTCCGATCCGATCCTATTTTACGCACGCCCACACGCAATTAATGTATTTGTAAGACATACTATATATAATTTTAGCTTTCTGCATTTCTTCTTCATATATAAACTTTAAGTACGCTTGTTATACCGTTTGACCAAAGATCACACAGGTCATTTAAACTTGACATTGGCAGAATCGCTGAGCGTCGCCATTAAGAAACAATTCAAAGTAAACAAAGAAATTTTTCGTTTTATTTAGTGTATTCTTAATACATATTATATATAAATTTTAGCTTTCTGCACTTCTTCTCGATGTGAACTCTGACTATGCCAAATCTCACACTCCTCCGTTTGCACAATATTCTTAAAAAGGGATCTGAAGTTTTCGCTTAGCGTATTAATATATAGATTCCCCTTCAAGATATCGAAGTAAGAAATTGATGGGATACGGTATAAATCAATTGGAAACAAGAGTACTACGTAGTTTATGCAGTCTTACTCTAAACACTATCTAATTTAATGGTGACATGAACAGTAATCTAGAAAGGTTAAGTTCTGGCCACGACGCAGGACTGTGTAGTAGGTAGCACTGCTGAGCTGCAGCAACAGCATCGCGGAACTACCACAAATAACCATTTCATGTCCATCCGGTTAAAAATGAAATAATTAATTTGCGGGAATATTTCGTCTGCAATTTCCTGGTCTAACCCAATAGTAAAAGGTAGGAAGCATATGTTAACACCTGGTGGGTAAACGATTAACATTCGGGCAAGGCTTTTCGGAAGACACGAAAATTCACTGTCATTCCTTCCCACTTCCGGGTCGAATGACGTCAACGAGCAATCAATTCCCCCATCTACCCAAAAAAAAAAAAAAATCCTACATTGATTAACTTACACGCGTGCGGTAAAAAATTTGCTACGTAACGTTATTAGGTAGAAATAGACAGATTTCTACTATCGTAGACTGAAATTTTGGTTACTGCTAGTAAACTGTTTATATCATACACCAATTGCGAAGTCCTTAGTACTGTAATTGTCTATAAACGACTGCTAGAGATAGAAAAAATTGTAACTACATACCAATCTTACATTTGGCGCGAGTTTTAATTTTGAAGAACCAAGTTTATATATCTTTGGTAAGGAAGATGTGAAATTGTAAGATGAGGAAACAGTAACTGAACTTTTCTATACAACCAATCATAAATACTTCACTGTTCTGTTTTTCAATAGAGAGTATGTATATCATAATAAACAAGCGAAGTGCCATCGTCCATCAAAGTTATGGAGTTTATCATCATCTTACTGTAGGGCCTATCAAATTATCTACTCTAATCGCTGACAACAGATTCTCCCTTTGTGGACTGCGCATTACGCTATGTTGAATGAACTTACACAGAATTTGGCTGCGTTGTGATCTGAGGGAACAAATCAAGCTAGTGGCCAGGGAATATAAGTGCCTTTGCGTAAATTTATCTTCTATCACCGAGCCGGACCACGAAAGAAAAACTGTTACGATTTACTTACTTCTACTAAAGGAGCTTGCCTGTTCTCTGATTCACAGTTCAATACGAATTATGACTAAAGCTGAGAGTAGACAAAAGTAATTTTAGAGGCATTGAAGGGTAATATCCATTTAACGTCATTATTTTTGTGCTGATTGTACGTGGTTTCACTGGTATATCATTATTGGTATAATGGATAAATGATAAACACAGTAATTATGTGTGGTGTATGGAAACAGTCTCTAATCCTGTTTCCCTACAATACGCGACAGACATGAGAAACTTTAAAATAGGGCAATTGTTTAAGATCAATCATATCTATTAAAAATTACAGAGATCTGCGGATTTTGTAAATTCCCTGCATCGGATTGTTTTCTTCCTTTCGCCGCCACAGGTTGGTACTTATGGAAATTTCTGTTCCAGCAACAGTTGCAGTCAGTAGGTGATGGGTTTTGTTAAAGTAACAATAAAAGAAAATGAACAAGTTTGAAGAAAACGTCGATGTGTCCAAAGCTTATCTGTTAGCTCTTATTACAGCTGCAGTCAATTTGTTTTTATTGCTGGGACTTCCCCAGAGGACATTAGAGATATAAACAAATCTGCACTGAAACATTGGAAAATTTGAGGATTAATGCAGTGTTAATTATTTGTACAACGGCTCACCTGCGCAAATGAAAATAATTATTTATCGCACACCACTGACACCGAATACGCTAATTAGAGTCTAATTAATCACAAAACCGACAGACCTCCGACCGAACTGTAAGCAAACGATAACAGCAAAAAAACAAAAAAAAAAATTATGACAGTATAAAGGCTGGCTGAAATAAATACAAATGGAAAAGCCTTCCTTTTTATAAAAACAGGAAATCGGGTACTAAAAGAAAAGTACTTCTGTATTATAATAAATATGATACGTTAAACCAACTGTAATTTTTTTTACAATCTCTAGATTGATCAAAATAAATCTCAGTATCAAATCTCCCCTTCACACAATAACTTGTTTACCTAATTGCTCCACGGAAAATAAATAAATGAGATTCATTGCAAACGAATATTTTTCAGTCAGTATATCCGTTTTAGGAATTTCTTCCTCGTATATCATAGTACTTTACTGAGTAATGTTGGCAGTGACATCTCTGCCATTCACCTCTTTAATCAACGGTCGCTCTATATCACACGGGGCACGATTATGTTTTTATTGTTTCAGAGGCTGGTGATGTCAAACACAAGGACAAAAGGAGATTAAGAGTGACTCTAGGCTAACGCGAGCCGTGTTTACAGCCTCGGAGACATTAACACCGGAGACCTCCCACCAACAGAATTTCATGGAACGGATCTTAAAAGCATTCCGAGATATTCCCTTCATTACTCAACACCCGCGGCATATCGCCCACCCGCCGTGCCCTCACTTCACTGTATCGAAATGCGCGTCATAGCATGGACTCAGGTCGTAAGACAATATCAATTTACTTTATCTCTGAATAGTTATAAAGTAACCGATGTTAGAGTATTTCAGCGACATGTTTATAAAATTTTGTTGAACGCTAAGGAATAACCTGGGCGAGAATAATCTTCTTCTCCTGTCGATGACAACATCAAATACATGGTAGTTTTCTGCCAATGCGATGGCTTTGTCACTCGCTGATCGAAGCCTCGAAGGTGTGACAGGTATGCATTAATTCAGTGTTGCGGAAATGACAAAAATGTATCATAGTTTGGACTCCTCCACAAGGACATGTGGTATCTGTTTGCTGTCCCAGATATCCGCATGAAGCGACCATGTCTCTGCAGCAGCCAACTCCAACTCAAAGTCTGTTTAGCGACTTCCATATGTACCACGGTTGTTCGGACCCTCTTCTCGCTTGATCCAGTCGATGTTATGTTTTACTCTGTTCTTCCAGGCCGATATTTTATAAGTAGCGTTGAGGTCCGTAAGAAGATAGATTGGGATTTCAGCCCCGATAGCGCTGGTACAGGACCATGTAGAATATTGGGCGTCTTCTTCCAGTCTGAGCTTCGCAGTCTTGGTAACTACTGCCCGACGTTGGTCTGCAGGGGCGATGCCAGCCGATATCTCCACCTTTGCCTCACGTGATGGTCTTAGGCATCCTGTGATGAGTCGGTATATTCTGCGGAGCGCAATATCCACTTTCTCGACATGACTTGATTTTTGCCACAGGACTCTTAATTGGCGACTGCCACACAAAAATCAAGTCACAGTATGAAAGAAACATTCTTATAAATTCTTGTACGAGTATTATGAAGGAAATATATAAATCAAAATGCCTATGTCAAAATGTTACTTTAATCGTAGGCGATTACCATGGTTGGATAGGAAAGTATAATAGATTGTATAAGATCTGTTCGCTATCAGCGCTTCTCTACTCTGCTTCTATGAGTGCTATAATAAAGGGTGAGTGTTTACCAGTTATCAGCAGAAGTATTTGGAGGAGATACCTTTAGTACATGGAAACTGGACGGTCTGTCACAATATTTTTTTCGGGAGTGAATTAACCACAGAACTGGAAAGCAAGAGCACACTAGATGGATTAGCCAACCCGATCTAGCTTACGGTATGCTCTAGCTGGTAGACCAACAAAATGAAATTCCCAAACAGAGCGGTTGGTCATCAAGTAAGGACTGCAGTTTACTTTCTTCTTCAAACATTTATTTATGTTGTTTCTATGGTGTCAATTTTCCACTCCAGTTATCGAGTAATCGAAAATGACGTTATTTCAGGAAAAAGTCAATATTTTCAGTCGCTGTATGTTCTGGGACCTGGCATTCTTGGGAAACAGGGTTCAATTACGGATCCGGTCATCCAGAACTCGGTTTTCCACGGTTTACCGAAATAACTCCATGCGAATAATAATTTAGGTCCTGCTTAAAGACAGATTTCCCATTAATTCCTTGTCAACAACTGTTAACGATTTGTAGAACCACTCCCTTCTTCCTCGCCCCCCCCCCCCCCCCAAATGGACTTCCATATTGTCTGTCTGAGATAGAAAGAAAAATCCTTTTTATCCAATTACAAACAGCAGTTGCTACGTCATGGCGCAGCTTAACTGCTCTCAATATAACACAGAGGCTGGTGCATGAGAAGCAGCACAACTCTCCCAGCACAGCCTAGTGATCCGCCACTACCGTCTGTGATAACTGGCTCGGTCTCTCTCACCCGTCCGCTTGAGTCCTCGATGCTAGGCCCCACCATATGGTCCATTCTCTCTGGCCTCTCGATTAGCAGGTTCCAATTCTAACTCTGCTAGTAAGGTTTTAACCAACTAGTGTGTTAATATTACAGAACGAAAGCAGGTACTTTCTGATTAATTTGGGTACAAAAACTTCTTTGAGCATGGTGTGCAGCCATAAGAAAGAAATTTTAAAATTAAACCTTTGACTTATAAGAATATTTTCATTGCATGAACCATTTGTATTGCCTAAAAGGGAAGTAGTTATTTTTAAAAGAAATAACAACATTTCATTCATATAGAAAGTATCGTTTTATACTTAAGAAATTTTCGATTTGTTAGTTTTATTAGTAAAAACACCTTACTTAAAAAAAATACTTCAAGGAAATGGATGTTATGATTTGCTGATGACGTTGTCTAGTCAGAAGAACGGACTGGGGTTCTTGAGAAGTTACTGAGGGAAGATTTTCGACTAAATATAAACCAAAACAAGACGAAAGTGACGAAGTGTAGCACAAATGATAAATTAAATATAAAAATAGGATAAGCTGCAATAGGATAAATTAATTATGTTATTTAGAAAGTAAAATTACCACTGATGGTCGAAGCATGAATGATGTTATGAGCAGAATAGCACTAGCAAAAATAGGCTTCATGAAAAAGAGGAATCTTTTAGTTTCAAATGCTGATCTAAAATTCAGAAAGAACTTTTGAAATCCTTATCTAAGAAGGAAAGCACCTTATAGGAGTGAAGCTTGTACTTTAGGAATACCACTAAAAAGGAAAACTGAAGCATTTGAAATGTGGTGCTGTAGAAAGATGCTGAAAAATTGATTCTCATTTTATGAGACAATCTTACTGAAACATGTAACTAACTTTTATAGAGATCAAAAGTTAATATTTGTAATGGAACTCAATTTTCAGTATCAGTTGAAGTAAAAAAATATCTTTTTAAAACCAGTGCGGTAAACTCCGAATTGTACGAATCTGTAGCGACATATATATTTTCTAGACTGCTAAAACTAGGTAAATATTCTCAGGTCTTTGTGGTGTGTCCGTATCTGTAATGTTGGTGCTCTGCCAGGTAAGTTCCCAACAAGAAATTAATTTAGTAAATCATCTTGAACAAGTTTTAATGTTAGCGGTATAATTCTTCAAACCTTTTCCAATAGGAAGTTTGGTTGAAAAGTGAATGAAAAAAGTTAGTTGAATTGGTTAATGTACAATCGGGAAAACAAACAGTTTTGGTAACTGGTTTGCCCGTGCAGAGTTATGGGAGGCAATATCGGCCGAGTGCGCGGCAGCCAGCGGTAATTACACACGTTGATTACAGACGCCGCGCTGCGCCGCAGCGAGGCGGCCGGCGACTTGGCTCGCACACCAGGCTCAAACAAATTACTTTATCAGGCTTCTAGAACTATCAGAAACAGCCACTCAATTACCAAACACATTTCCTTCAGAAAAATTTCTACCTAACATTTCCTGACGTACTACATTTACATATATACTTTGCAATTCACAAAATTGTAGTTGGCAGAGGGTGCTCAGCACCAAAGCTAATCTCTTTGCTGTGTATTCCAATCCCGAATGGTACGAGGAAAAAAAGAATTCATATAAGAATCAGTGCGGCATCTTATTTCTCTAATCTTTCCTGTCATTCCGACTCAAATAGGTTGGTTGGCGAAGTATTTCACTATACTCGTAAGTGAAAGTGGGAGTACGCATGTTTACCAATAAGTTTAAACGAAACGTGAGATATCCGCGCGTTTTTTCAATAAGCTTCTCAATAACACACGAAAATCTTACTGGAGTTGTTTCAGTATTTTTATATTTTAAATTCTTTTACAAACTGATTATAGAAACATTAAACTTTAGTAACATTTCAACTTCCTTCTACATTAAATTCAATAATTACTTCTGCTATTTTTCGCGACCTGCCGTGATCAAAATTTCTCCGTTCTAGTCCTCCTCCATTGTTCCAAAGATGTTCCTGCTCTCTTCCTTTTTCGTGTTTTGCCAACCTAAACACTTAATAAGATTTCATATTAAAAATTACAGTAACATATTTCACGGGAGGCAAGTCCGTTGCCTCACACCATTCACTCGTGAGGTATGCCAAAAAAAAAAAAAAAAAAGTTAAATGTGCGCGGGATGAGGAGGCTCTGGGTAGGGTAGGTGACCTGAAGAAGAGTCAGTCTACGTGGACATTTTTTGAAGCGACGAGTATTCGTGAATTTGATAGTAGTAGGAAGAGCACAAGTAGATGAAGCGAGGGTGAGGTTGAAACGTTGGAACGTTTTACTGATGATACTGGATCTAAGACGTAACGAAGATGCGAAAATTTGGCACGGAGCAGGAAGAAGTGAAAAGATGAATAAAACCAGTCAAAAGACTGACAATAATTTCGTGTGATCTCAGTTCTTGCCGGCTGTGGAATGCGCTAGGCGCCTAGCATAAGCAGATAAGCCTTCCAGGTAAAGAAGATATACAATTTAACGTGTAATCGAAACAACGGAACGTTCTAACATCTTTACGTTAGCAAACCAAAGCTTTGCCAGAGCTGAAGGTTAATTTCAAGGTTCCATAAAAATTCCAAACGAGACTGGAGTGTGAACCAGCGACCAATAGTACCCCAGACCCGCGCCACCAAGTTAGTTTGTAAAGACTGATGACAAACAATACTACAACTTTACTGCTCCCATTATCTCTCCAGCGTACGTTTTAACCTACCTTAGTGTGAATAATTATTGTAACCTAGTTTATCTTTCATTATCCTTCCCTTAACTAATTAAGTTTGTGTAAAATAAAGGAAAATGGTCAGTATATTGTAATTAATCAGATTTTTTCATTTATGGGTGTATTGTTAGCTCTGTATATTATATGAAACTGTAAAAAATGAAAGTGTCAGACTTTGTAAGAGTTCCAAACTAATTTCGATACCTCACAGTTTAATTAATGTGCTATGCGGTGTTAACTACCATATTTTAGGCATGTATTTGACTCATTAAAATTGCTTATTTTGTTCAGAAGCAATATTAAAACCTAATAAAAGCTTTGAACATTCATTTAAAATGATTTCCATTAATTTCCATCAGATTTAATTAAGTTTTAATCACTTTAACAGTTAGTGTTTTGTTTGAGCCATCGGTTGGCGTTCTGAAAACGAGTAGTGGCGCTTTGGTACACGTCTAGAATGTAGTCTGTACATTGCAAAATGTCTTAATGTCAAATGTCGCTAAGAGAGAGGTACAAAAACTTCGTCATCTATTGTGCCGTGGTAATTTTTAGTGAAGAGTCCGATACTGTCTTCAGAGTATTTCTGCAATGAAAGTAAAGTAAAATAAAATCCATCATAATGTTTGACATTTAGAGTAACCTTATCACCATTAAGAGAGTTAATTATTCAAATGTGGAGTAATACTTACTTGAGCACTATTAACCTTCAATTTTAAAGTTACTATCATTCCGAGCAACCTCTCATGTGAACTCGTATCGATGAGGTTTGAGACTGGAAGCTACATCACATGATCGACGAAGACTAATCAAGTAATAGGACAAGTTCTTTTGGGATGGAGGTTCTTTTTCCCATCCAAATATTCCATTGCAGTATCATCCTATATACCAAAATTTCAAAAGCGTCTACATGTTTGCAGTTCATGGTCCGTTTCAGAGCAATAAAAAACACCGGAAATATTGAAGCTCTAAATTTTGGCATGTCTCGTTATGAAACGATTTTTCCAGATGACGTATAGTTTTGCTTGAGTATCTGTTGTAAGTCCTATTCTGCGTCGTATTTCCTCTGTGCAGCCGCTTTCATTAGCCACGACAGATGTAGACTAAGTTATTCACATTCACGTAAACATGTTGGGAGCAAAGACGCAGTACGGTCTATTATCAAGATTTTAATACTATCTTTGGTCACCGACCGGACAAGGATAGATTACGGCAACGGCAGAGACGGATAGCGTAGGCGGTAAGAAACTGTCACCAGGTATTTGAAACGGCAAGAAATTATTATTGGCTTCTTTATATCCTAGAGTGAAACAAAAATTCTAATGGTCGCAAATTCTGACTTTCATTTTTGGTCACTGCTGATCTAAAAATTTGTTCCCACAGTATGATGAGTTCTTTTCTATCATTCCATTTTAAACAAAAAGTGGGGGCAGGCATAATTTATTGAAAATGAGTTACTGGTCAGTGGAATAGGTTGTCGGAAAAGCGGGTAAATTAAGAAATGTTCTGACGAAGTTTTAGTTCGATTTTTTAATTTATTTTAATTTTTTTAACCGGCTGTATGTGATTTAATACATATAATTTGAATTGGGTGTCCCACGCACATCATTCAACAATCGACTTTTACAGCTAATGTATCGTTCCATATCGGCATTTCGTAATTGTTATGTTGGTCACTGTTATGCGAATAATAACGAAAAAATTCGAAGTTAATATGAATGGAGCTCAGTGTTAACAAACAAGAGAGAGCATGAGGTCACAATTACTTCGGTTAACTGATTAAAGAATATGATGATGACTATCCTTCAGCAAACTATTAAAAACTTTTTTTATTCGTACATTAAAAACGGCAATGAACAAAGCAAGCAAAAATTTATGAGGAAGGTGTGTACATAATATTTAATTCCACAAGAGAAAACCCTTTTTGTGAATTTATAATGTAAAACGCCTTCATCACAAAGCTAGGTACAAGGAGAAACAGCCTCGCTCCAGTAAGAAGTTAAGTCGCTTCGCGGAAGTCATTTGCCGGAGTAGAGTTTCGCTGCCTGCCAAGTTCTGGTCGGTCACTTGAACCGACGAGCAAGACTAACAAGTACGAAGTGGAGAGTTGTTTGTGAGATACCAAACTAGAGTATGAGAAAAGTGCAAAATTAGAACGTAAGAGCTCCGCCCCAAATTATCAGTAGCGATTAGATTGTGTGCTAGACTGAAGGCGGTCTGTGGTCACTAGTATTGCCAGGTCCAAGTGGTTAAAAATCGAGACGGAAGGTAAAATATAAAAAAATAGATTTTAATATAAATCACATTTATTTTTATAATTTATGGAGGAGAGGGGCAATTGTATTTTTCTACCATATGACGGGAACTTATGAATGCTTGTTGATTGAAGTATTTATTTTATTATTAAAAGTTGTGTATAGTGATAGATTTCATTGTTTTTACCATTTTTTTTATAATGTAATTATAAAAGTCGTTAAAAGACAAATTGAAAATGGTTTTAACTGCTTTGACATGCCCGAGTGATTATTCGAGCTCTTAGACCAAAATTATATCAATCTGGGATAATTTCCTTTCAGATGCCGCGTTTGTAACCGGTATTGATGGAATGCAAGCAAATATTCAGATTCATATGTCTCTTAAAAGAGTTTTAAAGCTTGAGCTCATTTGGTATAGTATGAAAACTGACTATAAAGGATGAAATTCTCCAGTTAAAATTTACTCATACACAGAGCATATTTTACACTGTTATACAAAATAAGTACCAGTACATACCGCTGATATAATGTGCTCATTCCATTAAGTTTTATAAAGCCTTTTCAAATCCTTGGTTAATTAAAATGTTTCTCTTTGGGAAGTAGAATCTTTTTTCCAGCGCTATTCTGCTTTTGAAGACTTTATTACTTCGTTCATCAGTTGCTATATTTCATGATTTATGCGTTGTTCTGTTTTATATTTAGACCAAATTTTTTCCCCAGCATTTTTTACGCCTAGTTCAGTAATTTTTTAATATCCTCAGCCTTTTCTATTAATAGAACAATGAAATTATCAAAATCACTGCAAACTGTTCGTTTATTCTACTACCCTTATTATAGATTCATATTTTTCTTTCATTTTCCTTGTTAGTTCCTTCAAAGTATATTGCGTATGTTACGTATTAAAGGAGATAGACTAAAACCCTTTTTTTTCTTTTTTTTTTTAAACCCGAAACGTGACACTAAAATTTCTACACCCACACACCTGATTGTTATGCAAATCATAAATTTTTCTTCTATCCTGATATTTTGAACACAATTTCTTTAAAATTCTGAACGTATTTTCCCATGTAACTTCATTATAAAGACTTTTCATAGTGTATAAATACTGTGTTAGTACTCTGGCTGGAATTGATTAAGTGGATTATTAGCAATGTAAAATTTTCCAGTTTAAAAGATACTACTTTAGATTTGAAAATATCTGGAGTATATGAAATAGTCTTTTTAATTGGATGTGACATCAGACTTTACGAAGCAAAGATGTAAAACTCGGTCCATCCAGATTTTGGTTTTCCATGGTTATCGAAATCTTTCCAGTCAAGAGGAAAGACGATTCTTTCAAAGGCCATACTGTCTCCAATTCGCCTAGACGTTGACGAGGAGTGAAGCGATAGCAAAAAATACTAACGATGGTTTGATGCTTAACTTAGTTTAACATTTAATCGAGATGCTAAGCGAGGTCTTGCCATAGACCTGAGGGATCGGAAAGAGTGTTTTATGAATGGCAGTTCACTGCTTGATACCGAACGATTACTGTTGAAGTTATAATATTTACTGACATCGGCAGTGATACTTGCCGAATATCTTTAGACAGAAAGGTGAAAGTCCAGCCTCTGAAAACAATCGAGCGAAAGAAACAATACGTTCTGTACACTGGTCTCATATTTAACAGTGGAGTCGAAAATTAACTGGTTGAGATATTATTCATCTACAGCCGCAACTCATACCCCGAGAGTGCAAGAAGCCCGGAGCAGCTTGACCTAATAGTAGTGAATGGAGTGAGTTGTGTAGGCTGCAGCACAATTAGTTTCCCGTGGCGGTGGCGTTAAATTGGTTGGGACAGTGGCGCACCCCGTGTAATTGGAGGCCCGCCGCAAAAACAGCGCCCTCGCACCGTGAACTCCAGCAACGCAGCTGTCACACGTCTCGTACGTGGCGGGACTCGAGTAATCGATTCCCATTTCAGAATGGGAAAAAAGGAGGCAAATGCTTTGAAAAACAAAATGAAATCCGAGAACTATTTTTTTTAAAAAGTACTGGGGACACGGAGTGGGAAGGAATTCGGCCATGACGTTCTGAAGGAAGCATCCTGGCATTTGCCTTGAGTGATTTGGTGAAAGCATGGAATATCCAGATCTTGATGCCTGGACGGAGAATCGAAACGGCGTCCTCCCGAATGCGAGGCTAAAGCGTTAACCGCTCATTCACCACGTTCGGTTTCAAGAACTCATGTCGGTATCGCATGTCAACCTACCTAATGTTTTTAGCTGACAGTAGTTCATGCTTTGTGGTTTACTGTCTCAATCAACTATTCGCAAGGATTTGAGTTCGATCGAATTAAGAAAATTGGAGAAAAATCAATGTTAAGGGATAAGTTTTAAGGGATTTCTGATATTTGCTCCGTATTCACACCTGATGGTAAATTGCCTTTGTTGCCAAGGTTGCCTTTGTAGTACAGGGATTAGACCGGTTGCCTCACATGCCGAATTCTATTCCGGTTCCGGGCGTGGGGGTTTTTATTTAAGTGTTGTGTCGAGTTAATATTGTCCCTCGTGCTGTATACATTAGTGTTGGAAGGACATAAATACAATTGCTGACAGAAGATAGAAACAAAATTGAAGCTAGCTATGTGTCCGACGAGAAATAATATCATCGTGTTTAAAAAACAAAGATAAAGAACATGTCTTTCGGCTGCTGCGAGCATTTAGCCAGCTTCCGATTATATTGTTCTAACCATTCTATTAGGCTTTGCTCATTTGATTGCACGACACTAGTGAGGACAACACGAGACGAACACAACGTTTAATTAAAACCACCCCTACCCATTCCCGAAGTCGAACCGGCTACCCTTTCAATGAGATGTCAGCGTGCTAGCCCTTACATTTGTGTTACGCATGCACTTCGTCTCATATTGAGTGATTATGACCAACATATCGCAATGAATTTCTGGAAACCATTCGCGTAACTGGCACTCCCCACTATTCTACTGACTACTGTCGTAACAGAAACACACAATGCACACAGTTTGATAATCATTGTTACCGGGCCACCGGGTGAGCTGTATTGTTGGAGCCTGTGCATTGTGAGAAGTAGGGGTTCGATCTCCAGCCCGGACAGTCAGATTTCGGTTTTTCCATGATTTTCCGAAGCCAAAGCAGGACGTGTATAATTTGATTTACTGTTTTGGATACGTAAATAAATAATTGTTAACTCCGCTGTAATGACTTCGTTTTTAACAAGTCTTAAAGCTTGTAACGTAACCATGAACGTTACGGTTATATTTGGAGTGGATAGTGTAATCTGAGAGGTATGTAAGGTCTTTGGCGGTGGGCGAGCGCCGAGCGCGGTGAGTCGGGAGTCAGTGATTGTCAGTGGTAACGTACGGAACAGCCGGCGGGAGCGGAAAGTTTACGGCAGTGTGTTTATCCCGTGAATACATCGTACGGCCGCTTGGCGTGTGTTCCGTACTAAAGAACACTGTGGGATGTGTGCTAAAGTATATGTTGGACTATGAAGGTTCTTCCGAGTGACCTGATTCAATATAAACTGTGTTTAGTAAACTACTGCAGAATCGGACTATGGCGATTGTTTGTTAATTAGTTTCGAGAATTGTGCTCACTGCTTATTTAGTTGTTTTGACTGTACTTGAATCTGCTATCTTCGGTGACGAAGAAACATTAGTATTATTGTCTGGTGGCATGCTTGTGGACTGTGTAGTCTCAGAGGAATAAATCTACGAAAACTAGTACGCATATGTGTTATTTCTTCTGTGACTTTAATTAACCAATTAGCATAGCCGAAAGACTGGCGACCGCACGGCAAAACGAACCTTTAATTAAAAGAGTAATTAGTGGTGGAAGAAAGCTTAAGAAAAATCGTGTTAGTAAGTGCAGCTGCACAATTGCTTCAACGAACTTTTAACTATACAAACACGAATAGCGTGAGTACACGTTACATGGCTCAACGTGACAGGACAAGTTGCAGTTAAAATGGTTAAGGACGGACAGTGATTAATAAAAAAAAAAAAAAAAAGTGCTGGAAATAATAAGCAGTGAGTAGAGCGGGAAGACAACAATCGGCGATGGTACGGCTACTTCGAGGCGGCGAGTGCACAACAATGTAATAAACGAGAGGACCCGAGCTTTCACGATCGGAACCGAACAACGCAGTCTGACGGGAAGCCTCACCAGAGCAACAACTCGACACCGAGGCAAAGCGGTACAGCGGAGAGACGCGACAGCGGAACAACGCGGGCACGCAGAAGCGGCGCGGCGTCATTGCGGTCGACGGCAGCGCGGTCAGCAACTGAGATTCTTCGAAAGGAAAGTGCAAACAATTTTTTTTAATTAAAGAAAGACACAAACTGACATTAAAATAATAATAATAAAAAAAAAATATACTGTTTCGATTGGAATCACATTTCCGCGGTAGTAATTATTTCTTTTGCATTAAGGAATCTTCAAATGAGCTACTGACTATGCGGATTGCAAATTTTATGCATGCAAGCATAATGTTATTCGGTTTGGGTCAAGTTATGTCAGTTTCTGTTAACGAATTAATTTGTAGATTTTTTGTTGATTTTCCAAAGAAGTGCAAGATTTATTTTTCAGTCTTTGTAAAAGCACAAACCGGCACGAATAATTCGCGATTTTTTTAAGAGAAAAAAAATTAATTATTATTTTTGCATATTGAGTAACAGAGGTCTTTTTTCCTTTTCTTTCGTTAACTTATTAAAGTTGAAAGCCGGACAACGGTGTTAGATTTGCTTAGCAGATTATTTTTCAAAAAAAAAAAAAAAAAAAAAAATTATTTTAGAGTTTCCGTAATTTTTTTTGTCATTGATAGTAGTGTATGTATTCAATTGAAAGTGTATTTTATGACATGGTGTATATCTTGTTTGATAGTTAAGTTAAAAGATTTGGAAACAGAATTTTACCTTTTTTTCTGTGCTAATGTATACTGGTGTATTCTGTTTGCTGGATTGACGGCGTTGGTTACTTCTTGTCTTTTCTACAACGGAAGATTAAATTTGTTGTGTGAAATAATTTCGTAATATGGCATCTGAGGTAGAGGGTGGTGTGAATGGAGAGATGGTGCTGGGAGGTGAGTCCCTTGGTGACGCACCCAGTGTAGACATTAATCAGTCCTCCCTTACTGTGTCGATGACGAGTTTTGCTAGTGAATCAGAAGTTGACAAGTCAAGAGAAGTGGTTAGGGAAAGTAATGAGGCGTCCATATCGGAAATGTTTTGTGCTTTCCAGGGACAATTTGTCATGTCAATTCAGTCCCTTCTTGAAGCTAAATTAAATGAAAATAGTATTTCACTTGAATCCAGATTAAATGAATCACTTGCATCCAAATTAAATGAAAATAGTATTTCACTTGAATCCAAATTAAATGAAAATAGTATTTCACTTGCATCCAAATTGAAAGAAAATAGTATTTTGCTTGAATCTAAATTAAATGAAAATAAGGAGAGTATCGAATGTCTTCGGGATGCTTTTGAATCGCGACTAGGGCGGTTTAGAGAAGAATTGACCCAGTATAGGGAACTTTGTAAGCAACAAACTGCTGAAATATCGGGTAAATTGACTCAGTATCGTTCATACTGCGAACAAGTAACTAGTGTTTTGCACCAAAATATGGAATCCCTAAAGAAAACAGTCGAGCTTATAGAAGATAACCATGATGAAAGATTGTCGAAGGTGGAGACTTTAGGAGAAACCCTTACCGAAAAATACACGGGAGTAAAAGAAGAAGTTGACCATTTAACAGTCGGCGTAGAGAAATTGTCGTGTCAGGTGGAAAAGGTTAAGGCTTCCACTGCAGTGTGGGTGAATGAAAAGTTACAGTTACAAGAGAAGCAAATTGAAAAAAGTCTAAAGTTACGAGTTCCACAAGTTGTGCGAGAAGAGGTTGTCAAATGTCAAATCTTGCCAAATGTGAATGCGCTCACTGCGTGCATGGTAGAAGAGAAAGTGGACTGGGAGGACTTTTGTGATAATGGGGGGATACACCCAGTTGATTTTGTGAAGAAGTTTGAAAATTTTGGGCCGTTCTGTAGGGCCGTAGAAAGAAAGAAGATAGAAATGTTCAGTAAACATATCAAGGGTAATGCCCGAATGTGGGGAGAACGGGCTGCAGATAATTGCGAGACGTTTGAGGAGTTTAAGTCAGCTTTTTTGGAACATTTCTGGTCCATCGACCGGCAAATTGCTGTTCGGCGGAATTTAATGATGGGAAAACCATACTCGCCGGGTGGTGGCACTCAGCAAAATTTTTTCTTGAAGTGTGTTAATTCTTGTAAACATTTAAGTTCACCATTTAGTGAAGGGGAATATGTGCGGATGATTAGTGCGCGTTTGCCTGAGTCGACACAGCTTGTATTTGTCAGTCACAATATATGTACCATTGACGAGGCGGTAAAGATGTTGGGTCGGCTGGACGAACAAGAGAAAAGTATAAGAGCAAAAGAATATGGGGTGAGGACACCCACACATTACGCGGAGAAATCGCAATCGGAGGGGGACAGAAGTAATTCACATCAGCAGCAGGAGAGCTACAATCATTTTGATAACAGGAATCGAGGCGGCTACAATAACCGGGGACAGAGAGGAGGATTTGGACGTGGTCGTGGAACCGGAGTCGGAGGATTTAGAGGTGAATATAATGGAGCAACTGGAGACGATTGGCCCCGAGGAGAGTCAGTAAATCAGGTGCAGGTGGCCGTGGTGGAGAGTGCGCCACAGGTAAACTAGTGCCTGTCACTGCTTCAGTCTCGGCGGGGACAGGAGACAATACGAGGCTATCAAAAGAAGAACCAGAAGACAATACGAGGGGGCGAGATGAAGATGAGATTTCTAATGAACCAAGTACAAACGGTCAAGGAGAGGAAAGAGTGACCTGGACGAATGTCGGAGATTATGCTAAACTGTTCATCGCTAAAGCGCGCATTCATGAGGAGGAGAGTGATGACTCGTCAGAAGAGTGGTCAAGTTGGAAGGAGATAAGGTGGTTCGGACAAGAAAAGGCAAAGATAATTTCAGAACTAACTTATAGATCAAATGGAAGAGAAACTGGGAAAAAAAATGATGTTTGTGAGCCAGAAGCGCAGGAGAAGACTTGTGTAACTGACGACAAAATTGTTAAGAAAGATACTGTAGTAAAAGAAGGAATGAGGTCAGTAGAAGAAGATGGAAGACAGCGAGAAGCAGTCCTTGAGGTGAAAGAAACAGTTCAGGAGAAACCTGAAACTTTGCCGGAAGGGAACCTCGAAGTGAAACATTGTATGATGGTAAATGAGCACTATCAATTATGTAAAGACACTAAACAGAAGGTAATTAATGGGAAGAAAGAGACTATGCAGAATAGAGGATACTATGTGAAGCCAGATGGATGGTATTTGCTGAGAAAAGATTTGGAAATAAGTGGAGGAAGAGCAATGAGAGAAGAAAGTTGGAAGAGGCACAGGAAGAAGTTACGGTTATATGATGAAGCAAAGAATGTAAATAAGAAGAAAGGAGGAAGAAGAGAAGAGAGTTGGAAGAAGCGTAAGAAGAAGCGGGGTTTAATGCTGTTTGGTGAAGGAAGGAATATTGTAAAGAAAAAGAAGTAGGTACATTAGGTGGAGGGGGTGAGGTACAGTCTTCAGTTGCCTCACTGCGCATGATGGAAACATCCATGCATAAATGCCTTAGCGTTATGGTAGGTTTAGGTTTTCAGGTTGTTTGGTCATCACAATTATTTCTTCTATGGTATTGTACAGTTGTTGTATCAAATGTCTTTTGCGGTTGCGCGCAGATTAGCGACCCGCACACTGTTTGTTTTGGTGTCAGGCACCGGTTAGAGGGGCCCACCTCACAGCACTGTCGCATCTACCGCACCTCCAAGCTTTAAGTGTTGCCATGATTTAAGTAAGTTTTCAGTAGTTTCTTGTAACAATCAATCGCAGTCACAATTAGAATGTGTAAGAGGCTGTGTCAATAAGTTAGTGGGGTAAGGACTTTTGGTAGTTGGGTACAGATTGGTGACCCACGTAGTATTAATACACAGTTGCGGAAGGCATTCTTGCTGGTTTGTGTTTCCCAGTAATTTTAGCCCCGAGGCTGGACAATGTACTTAGAAGTGCGGTTTTCCCTTTCATTAAAGTGTTAAGATGATTTAAGTGTGGCGCAGCGTAATGTCAGTTTGCGTCTTTCCGCGTGTGGAGTGATCAGTGTTGGTGTACAACAGTCAGTGAATGAGGCACCTGCCTGAGTAGGGCACACTGTAAGTGTACTGTCGAAGTAAACAAGGCACGATTCAGTGCATGTGTCATACATCAGAAAAAAGAGGAAAAAAAAATTGTTGTCAAAATATATTGTAACTCAATTTGTAATTTCTTGGTTATATGTCATGGATCTAAGCAAGGACATATGGACATTGAAAGGTTTGATGATTTGTTTCATGCAGTTTTAGACTGTGTGTGTTATTCTTAATGTGTATGTAATTATGTTAGTTTAAGGATAAGCAAGCAGCCACCCAGACTTCCCTTTATGTTTGGTAAACATTTAATCTTGTATTTTTTTGTAACATGTTTCTATGTATATGTGAACAAGTGTGGTTTGTGATGACAAAAGCCGGTGCTTTGTCAATGCCGACTTTTGCCACATTGTAACGGTGGGGGTGTAACGTAACCATGAACGTTACGGTTATATTTGGAGTGGATAGTGTAATCTGAGAGGTATGTAAGGTCTTTGGCGGTGGGCGAGCGCCGAGCGCGGGGAGTCAGTGATTGTCAGTGGTAACGTACGGAACAGCCGGCGGGAGCGGAAAGTTTACGGCAGTGTGTTTATCCCGTGAATACATCGTACGGCCGCTTGGCGTGTGTTCCGTACTAAAGAACACTGTGGGATGTGTGCTAAAGTATATGTTGGACTATGAAGGTTCTTCCGAGTGACCTGATTCAATATAAACTGTGTTTAGTAAACTACTGCAGAATCGGACTATGGCGATTGTTTGTTAATTAGTTTCGAGAATTGTGCTCACTGCTTATTTAGTTGTTTTGACTGTACTTGAATCTGCTATCTTCGGTGACGAAGAAACATTAGTATTATTGTCTGGTGGCATGCTTGTGGACTGTGTAGTCTCAGAGGAATAAATCTACGAAAACTAGTACGCATATGTGTTATTTCTTCTGTGACTTTAATTAACCAATTAGCATAGCCGAAAGACTGGCGACCGCACGGCAAAACGAACCTTTAATTAAAAGAGTAATTAGTGGTGGAAGAAAGCTTAAGAAAAATCGTGTTAGTAAGTGCAGCTGCACAATTGCTCAACGAACTTTTAACTATACAAACACGAATAGCGTGAGTACACGTTACAAGCTCAAAAAATAAAAGTTTATTATCAGAGAAAATAATTAAAAAATTGAAGAGAGAGACTAAAAATAAATTTTCAAAAACCGCTTTAACTTGCTGCGCTGTCATTTCCTCTTATAACCAAGTACTGCACAGTAATTACAGTTTAAGTTAATGAGCAAAAAGGCATCGTTAACATAAATAATTTTAGGAGAATGATTTAATGGTTCCCTCATATAGGTAAAGTAGGATTTCCTATGTGTTATTTGTCAGCAACTATCTCTCATCTCTCATCTTTGGCTCTGGTGAGCACGACAGCTGCAAACTCGTTTCACTCCCTGATATTCATCTCCACCGACATTAAATATCCACACACGATTTAGCTGTCCTACCGAGGTACTACAAGAATTTCAGCATATTACAAATTACTCGTGTCGTATTCGTTTGGCGGTGAGGGTACAAAAGCAATACTAAACAGCAGCAGATGACAGTTTAATTACATTTTCATTTTCCTGTCACCGCCGACAGTAGAAGCGCGAGAGGAAAGCATCGCTTCGTGCATCACAGGCTGTTCCACCCGACACGGCACGTCGTAATGATTGTAGTTGCAGCGACTTTTAATCCTCACACCATGATTTCCCATAAGACAGTTTTTGATAAAATCTTATTCTGTTCTAACAGAGACTTACGTCGATCTGGCACATAAAACACAAACTTACATAATTGATTCACCGAGACTCATGGGTGATCTGACCTCGCATTCAAATGGACGCTGTTCAAATCCCTGTCCAACGGTCAAAATTTCAATTTTCCATGGTTTCGCGACATCACCCCAGGTGAATTCCGGAGTTGTTCCTTCAAAAAGCAACGGACAATCTCCTTCCCGTTCCTTGCGCTCAGTCCATTCCCTCCACTAATGACCTCGAAGTAGATGAGGTGTAAAGGAAAAGAAAAACATTGAATCTGCCTCTTTCAAGGTTAAGCAAGTATGCCAATATACCATAAAAAAGAAATAAAAACTCAGTTGGTTTTAATAACACCTATTCTTAACAGTTAAATTTGAATTTTTCATTCAGGGAAGAGTATCCACAATCACTGATAAATAGCCATGTGTATAAACAGATGATTTACACTTTTTTTTTTTTAAATCCGTTTCAAGCGAAATTTTGCGTCAGTCATTTTCTTCAAGCTTCTCTGAAGTTTCCATCAATAATCACCAATAAAAATTGTAAATTAAAATAACTGGTGCAGTACACACAATGCATAATCGTTACAGGAATCATAATATTAATATTTCACTTAACTAGTCAATAAACATCTATTATAATCGACATAAAGTAAAGAAATAAAACAAAAATTAAATAAAAACATATTTCGAAATTATAAAAACGGTTGTTGAATTCCAAAAACTTTTCGTGGTTACTTTCAATTGCAAAGACGTTCACCGAAGAAACAAAATTGACAACACAGTGATAAAAGAACGAGTGAGTGTCGGGAGAAACATGGATAAAATGTATCCAAAGAACACACAAGAGAAGGCATCAGGCATAAAATATAACTGAATGGTCGTTAATGAAATTGTAGCGCATGATAATATCATCACTACAAATTACCAAAGACAACAACAACACAAAATTATAAAGAAACTAGAGTGAGATCAGATTTCTTAACTATTTATCACGAATGCAATGTTGTTGAGCTCTATTATCCGACAGTTGTTTAGTTAATTAACTGGTAATAAACAATGCCATTGTAACTGTTTTTATTAGTTTAATGTCGTTCGTATTTCACCTATCATCGTGGAATCATCACTGACGAATTATTTACAGTGATGCTGTTAAGGTCAGTAGCTTAATGTTTCTTTCTTGTTTTGTTACTTATGGCTTTACGTCTCTTCGACATCGAGGTCATTAGAGACGTGAAAATATCTAAGGGCAAGGAACAGCGAAGAATTCGGCCATGGCCTTCCAAAGGAACCATCTCGGCATTCCCTGGAGTAATTTCAGGAAACCATGGAAAACCAAAATCTAGATGGCCGGTCAAGAAATTGAACCCGCGTCCTCCCGAATGCAAGACCAGAGCGTTAGATTATTTTTTTTGATTTTTCAGAGAACTTGTGCCGACTAGAACCATGTAGTTGCTGCGATACCGGGTTTGTTGGAATAAAAGAACGAATAAAACGAAAACAAATTATTTTTTACCAGAGCCAATTTAATGTAGTATTTAAGTTGGATTACACATACATTTCTGAGGATATTACCTAGAAATCTAATCGTAAAATTTCCTTTTTTTTATCTTCGGGATGTGTTTCCCTACACAGATTTATTTGAGACATTGTCCGGAATAGCGTGGATATGTTAGAAATTCATTATATGGTATTGAAAAATACGGTTCTCTGAAATCAAATTTGCTACTGGCGATTAAGGACTATAAGTGTTTCCAGTGACAGTGAGTACGTAAAGAGATTTTAAAAAGTACTAGCTCTTCTTAAAACACAGCAATAAAGCCTTAAACAAAATTTACTGTTACAAGGAAACTGTTAGCATTCAGTACTCCTGCAGAACAGAAATTGAGAGTCATTGACAGTGTAAGTTGACCAGAGTTTGTAGCTCACTTTCATGAATAGTTGTCGAGGCAACCAACGTTTGTAGGTGCGTGCGTGTTTTCTGTCGATTAAAGCGGCACTCAACCAATTTCATTAAGGTAATTACATGCGAACAGATTTACAACAAGGTAGTAGGTTCCCATTGAAACACTGATTAGCATCACCGGACACTAATGCTACTCTGTGTAATCCGCACCACAATGGAATTATTTCAGTGGTAATTAGAGTTACAACATACAGGCGTCGCACACTGCAACACGCCACGCTTCACTCACTGCTTTGCCATTTCAGCAGTGTTACCAAAGGAACAGCATGAATTTGGTGTCCTAGAACAGCGTTTAGTAAATGACACGCTACTGATTACGAAAAAAAAAACAGGAATTGAAATTTATAGATAATGTAAATTAATTACGTCTAGTTAAATATATAGCATGCTAAATAACTTCCCTTCGTCTCAGAATACATCAAGGAGCACTCTCTGTGACTGGTGACCAATCAACCGCGACATAGAATGGATAAGGTTTCCATTTACATTTACTGTAGATTCCGAGGCAGAATCGCCGTATGTTGAGTCTATGATTGAACCTTCCTGTGACACATCACTCAAGTCATACGAGACCATCGTTGATGTGTTTTTTGCCGTTGTGTCGTTCATATGTGCTTTAGTAGAAGAAACTGTAAAGTTTCTGATGGCATTTGTGAGGTAATCCAAGCTGTGGATCCAGATTTTAAACACAGGTTCTCCTAAAAACTAAATGTAGAAACAGGCGGGAAGTTGAACAAGACCTGAAAATTAACTTACCATGCCAATTTGTATAAAAATTAATAATACGACGATGAGATTTTTTTTTTTTTTGCCTTACACGTTTTACTCTAATTTTAGATCACCTCAGCGATTTAGTGATTCTATTTTAACTGGAGCATTGTGAAAATTACAACAACAAAAAAAAAAGCAAACCCTAATTCTGTAACGAACAGAATAGAAATAGAATCACATTTGCCGCTGAAGATGCTCCAAAGTTGGATTGAAATGCATACGGAGAAAAAATAAAAATAAACAAAAATTGAACGGAATTGACGTATTATTTATCTTGATACAAGATGATTAATTTGCAATTGAGGAAATAGCCCACAACATCCAGTTGTTAAGTAACAATCTTTTCCTGCAAACTGGAAGTTTTTAGTTAGTAAAAAATAGCTCCACACTGTTCGTTAATAAGAGCGTTTTATTTCAATTTCATTTTGGAGATTGGTAATAATCGCAAATAAGAGACTTATAAGTAATTACTAAAGTATATGGTAATCATATTGAAATTCAAATAATATTTGACTTTCCTTTAACATTTGAAAATAGGCAAAACGTTTTTAATGAGTCGTGAAAAAGAATTTAAATTGCAGGAAATTAAAGCCCTATAACTTTGGAAGGTCGCTTTGTCTTGGGATGAGGGCGAATGGTGACGTCATTCACTAGTATTCGTGAGAGTAAACAATATATTGGTTACAATGCAGTCATTGGTTCCACACGCTCCATATCCGCCGTTAGATTCCCTGAATACTCGCGGAAAGCTCTATGAATGAACTCGTATGTACGACAGAAGCAGATCCCAATACGCTACAAAGCTCCGCAATAACTAAATCGAAATTCAATTGATTGTCTCAGAGTGATTATGCAAAACTTAGAACACTTATTACCAATATGCTGCATTTACATTAAAAAAAAATATCCGAAGCTAATAAATATGGATCCAGTATCGGATACAATGAAATGGATTGGAGAAATCAAGAAAGACCTCAAATTAGCAGGAATTGTTCCAGAAGATTTCGAAAACAGAGACACATTTAAATCAAAAATTCACAAGTGCAAGTTGACCGGGAGGAAAGATTAAAGAAAAGATCAGGAACAACATGGTCATATGAGAGGAAAGAAGCCCACAGCAAGCGTATGAAGGAAATATGGGCACAAAGGAAAGTGAACAAACGCTTCTGAGTACTTTGCGTAGTCCTAATGGGCTTATCCGCAAATAATAATAATAAATATGGATCAAGAATGTTCCATAGGACCAAAATTTTCATTTTTTACTGTGATTATCATTCATAAGACCAAAAATTCCTTCAGAAAGATAAAATGATCAAGAGATGCCGTAATCGCATTGTTCGTAATGAATCTAGGCACAGTGAGTGAGGTTTGATCGTTTGTGGAGATTCTGCTGTGTTGACAGCGGCCGTCTCACCTGCGGACCCAGATTTTTTAGGGCGCGCTCCACTCACCTCCCAATATAACTAATGGGTATCCTCTTTCGGTACAGCCCTACTCACAAGTCCTGCCACACATCATATCAGTGCAGGTAGCATCTGCTTTATCCTGTGCGCGTGCCAAATGTAATTTGTGTTTCACTCTCCACAGTCTGTCTGTCCTTGGAGCAGTAAAATCACCTTTCACAGAGAGCCTATGTCATCAAGAAATGGGATGGAAAAAAAAATCTCCTTCAGCTGTCTAACTCATTAATAGTATGGTTTTCACTCCAAAGTATTTCGTTGTTCAATATAGCCAGTCAATAAAGGTTTTGTGTCGGAACTCTTTCTGGTAAAGCTGATTTTTTCAAGGGTGATAGACCTTGATGAGAGGATTATTTTCTGAAAAGTCCCCGAAAATTCCAGTGGAGCTTCCCTCCCACCCCCCCTTTAAGTTTAAAAATGTGAGTTTTACGCAATCGCATACAACTTTTTAACCAACGTTTGTTAAGGTTATATTACTTACAGTTTTATTCCCTGATAAATATTCTACAACTTTTATAATAACATAATTTATGATAAGTGCAGCAGTTTTCCCGTAAATTAACGAAATGTTGTAAAAAAAAATATTTTTTTTGCCACCTATCTACGTTTTTGCAAAACCATACTTTTATTCTTCGCCAAATGAAAAAATGCTTCCAATAAAAGTTGTAGCATATATATTCCTGAGTACATCGGTGTATAAACATATACAGTTATGTGTATTACTCTACTAGTAACATAGAAAACAGTAGCTAGGTTTTGTGATTCTGTGGGTGTATTTGTTTGAATATGTCATTGAATACCATTTACTTTTATTTTCAGTGTTTATTGTGGTTTGTGAGTTGTTTTGCATTGTCTGTGTTGTGGGTGTCCTTGTCTGTTGGGTACTGGGTGGCTGAAGTTTGGTTGTGTTAGTTATTTTCTGTTCTTTCTCCATTTTGTTTGTGATTTTTCTGTTTATTGTGTCTACTGTCTGTGATTTATATCCATTTTTTGTTGCTATTTCCTTTATAGTGTTTAATTCTGTTTGGTAGTTTTTCTTTGTTAGTGATGTTCTGTTTAATCTGTTTAGCATGAACCGTATTGCAGCTTGTTTGTGGTTTTGTGGGTGGTTTGATGTGGAGTGTATTATTTGATCTGTTGCTGTAGGTTTCCTGTATATCTGAAATGAGTGTGTGTTTGCATCTTTTTTTATGGTGAGATCTAAGAAATTCAGTTTTTCTTGGTTTTCCTTTTCTATTGTGAAGGTGATGTTTTTGTGTATATTGTTTATATCTTGGTGCAGTTCAGTTATGCGGTCTTCTGTTTCATTGATGAGGCATATTACATCATCAACAAATCTCCACCAATAGATAATATTGTATCCTTTCTGTGGTAACAGGTTTTTCCATATCTCATTTTCTATATGGTCTATGAAAATGTTGGCCAAAGTTCCTGAAATTGGTGATCCCATAGGAAGACCTTCATGTTGTAGGTAGTATTTGTTGTTGAAAGTGAAATAATTTTGAGAAGTTAGTAACTGAAGTATGCTTTTGATTTCATCTATGTGGCTGTTGGGTAATGCTTTGTATTTTTTAAGATTTGACTGAATTAATTCAATTGTTTCTTTTATTGGGATATTACTATACATGCTTTCAATATCAAATGATACTAATGTAGCTGTGTGTGGGATGTGTGTGTCTTTTATGTTCTGGATGAGTTCTGTTGTGTTCTTTATACTTCTGTTTTCCTGTAATGTGTAGTATTGGTTAAGAAGTGTATTTGTGTGTTTGGCTAAGAGATATGTTGGGGCTTTTCTAAAATTAATTATGGGTCTTACTGGAATTTGTGGCTTGTGTAACTTTGGTTGACTTCTCAGTGTTGGAGTAGAAGGGTTTGTCTGTGTGATGTGTTGTTTATGTTGTTCTGTGAGAGTGAAATTTGTATTTTTCAGAGATTTCTTTAGTTCTGCCTGATATCGGTTTGTTGGGTCTGATTTTAGTTGGGTGATATTACTTTTTTGTGTGAATTCCTCTGTTTTGCTGATACATGCAATCACACACTTACATAAAATTAGATATAAAATTTCCCACGCAATTTCAAATCTGGCGCCGTCAACGCATCACCGCCTTTGACAGTAAGAAAATAAGATGGCCACCAAAAACAAGCGAATTGTAGAAGACGCAATGTTTATATCGTGTACAGAACAGCAAAGACAAATGGCTGTAACGGAAACATGCTTTGGAGAGAAAGCAAAGATGGGTGGTTACTATCCTGAAATCCACTAATGTAAATAGTAAGTGTAAATAATAAGAAAATATATCAATTTAGCGTTATGTCAAATAAGTTTGTAAATAAAATGTAAATGTTAAAATAGTTTCGTCGCTGATGATGCCTCGAGGAGAGGCGAAACGAGTACGGCAATAAACCTACATTATACAGTTGTATTGGCGTTATTTTATGAATTAATTTACTCAGCAACTGCGGAAAAATGGCCTTCAACAACATTGCATTAAAGTATATGGTAATCATATTGACATTCAAATAATATTTAACATTTGAAAATAGGCAAAACGTTTTTAATGGGTCGTGAAAAAGAATTTAAATTGCAGGAAATAAAAGCCCTATAACTTTGAAAGGTGTCGCTTTGTCTTGGGATGAGGGAGAATGGTGACGTCATTCACTAGTATTCGTGAGAGTAAACAATATATTGGTTACAATGCAGTCATTGGTTCCACACGCTCCGTATTCGCAGTTAGATTCCCTGAATATTCGTGGAAAGCTCTATGAATGAACTCGTGTGTACTCAAATTGGTTATCCGAAATTAACTACGACGACAGAAGCAGATCCCAATAAACTACAAAGCTCTGCAATAACTAAATCGAAATTCATTGATTGTCTCAGAGTGATTATGCAAAACTTAGAACAATTATTACCAATATGCTGCATTAACATTTAAAAACAATATCCGAAGCGAATAAATATGGATCTAGAATGTTCCATAGTCATCAAAATTTTCATTTTTTTACTGTGATTATCATTCATAAGACCAAAAATTCCTTCAGAAAGATAAAAAAGATCAAGAGATGCAGTAATCGCATTTGTTCGTAATGAATGTAGGCAAAGTGAGTGAGGTTTGATCGTTTTGGGGGATTCTGCTGCGTTGACAGCGGCCGACTCACCTGCGGACCCAGATTTTTTAGGGCGCGCTCCACTCCCCCTCCCAATATAACTAATTGGTATCCTCTTTCGGTACAGCCCTAGTCACAAGTCCTGCCACACATCATATCAGTGCAGGTAGCATCTGCTTTATCCTGTGCGCGTGCCAAATGTAATTTGTGTTTCACTCTCGACAGTCTGTCTGTCCTTGGAGCAGTAAAATCACCTTTCACAGAGAGCCTATGTCATCAAGAAATGGTGATGGAAAAAAAATCTCCTTCTGCTGTCTAACTCATTAATAGTATGGTTTTTCACTCCAAAGTATTTCGTTGTTCAATAATCGGGTTTTCCGGATCCCGATAGAACCATCCAGATTTTTGTTATGAATTGTTTCCCGCTATCCCCACAGGCGAATGTGCCATGAGTGAATTTTTCATCGTTTCTTTCTCCCGGTCACTTCCTCCTCCAGTTGTCATCGACGTCGTCAATCCGTAAAGAGGCATTTTTTTTAAAAGTAATTATATTTGTCTGTGAGAGCTGTTGAAATTGATATCACCGCATATGATGGTTCCAATCTACTCTACTACCGACATAGAGACATTCACACGAACATCCTCATATGGCTGTAGATTTTCAGAAGAAGTATGTACGGTTATAATGAATATCGTTGAATAAAAGCCAGAAATTATTACGAAACAAACGACACCAACGAATCGTCCGTCTATTGAAAAAGGTATGTATATGTAATACGCTTTTTACAACTAACATCATTCACAATCAGCATGTGAATTAAAACAATAGCCTCTGATTAAAAATATAAAAATGCCAGTATTAATAAATGTATTTTAATATTTCAGTTAACACATAAATGTATTAATTTCGAAAAAATGGAGAATGTCTATTTTTCTGAGACAAAATTTTATTTTTATCAGTACAATCTCATATTTCCTGTCATTGGTTAAGAGTAATTAAACATAACTTCTATATAACCAATTGTAAAAATACTGACGGAATTTGCGTCCACATCATGTCAGTTTTTTATTTCTTTGTCAAATGGCAGCGTAGTCTGTGTCACAGCTGAATTATGTTTGACTTGTAGCACAACACGCCAACGTACCTAGCACCTGGGACCAGTAATAACAGAATAAAGTAAAATAAGGTATCGCAAAAATCTCTCCTTTCAAACTGTTGTGTGTACAAATAATGAAATCTTTGAAAACTCTTTCATGAAGATTTCGGAATTCAATTGGATTTTCTGCTTACGGCATTACGCCTCGTCGACGTCAATAGAGGAGGAAAGGACTGGGAGCAAGGAATGGGCATTAATTCGAGCATGGAAGCTTTGTAGGAACCATCTCGGTTTTCACTTGGAGTGATTTCGTGAAACCATGGAAAACCGAATCCTGGATGGTCGTTCGGGGATTTGAACCTCTCGAATGCACGACCACAGCATTACCACTTACACACCACGCTCGGTGTTCACATGAAACTAGGCACAGATATAAGGATAACAGGAAAGAATGAACTTTCGCAAATCGACATGACGGAAGCAATTCCAAACCGATGGCAACGTTTAATTTTAATTTAGTAATTTAGTTGCGATAGAGCGTGCGCTCCAGTGGCGATTTCATACACAACCATTTTATCCCTTAGTTGTATCCGCCTATTGTTTCCCTTTACGAATTTTTATCTTAATTCTTAAAGCATTTTTACAACATTATTCATCACTATTCTCGATAATTAATTACAATCGCAGAATCCCTTACCAAAAAAAGACATTTTTTCCCATTCCTTTATACCTGAAATCGAGTGCCAGCTTGTGATCTGGTCTCCTTTTCCTTACTATGCACTACTACGCCACCAATAGGAGTCTCATCACCAAAACACACCTTGTACACCACTCTCTTCACTCGCTTCCATTTCCAATGAATCTCATTCTAGCTCTTTAATCATATCATTTACTGAATCCGTTCTGCAATAATTATCAACTGTGAGCCTCACACTGCACCACCATATTCAAGCAATAGTTTGACCAAAGTTTCGTAACCTAATTCCTTCATTTTTCTGGTACATCCCATCACTACTCTATTTACAGCCAGTGATGTTGCTCCACACCGTGCGAGTGAAAAGCGTCTGGGTAGTAATAAGTGGCAATCACCACAACAATTGTTTGTGGTCGGCGTTTTATTTGTAGAAATTATTGTTCAACAACTGCCAAAATGTCGTATAACCAGAAGAAGTTTGAAGAATCAGCTTGTTGGCTGAGCAGATACAACATTTGGACAACTCAAAAATACTTTTTAAAGGAGGAAAACAGGATAAATTAATGTGAAACGTGTTAAAATTAAACTATGTTATTAGGTAAAATGTTTTATCAAAATTGATATTATGTACAGAAGAACAAAAAAGGAGATGAAGGAATATTATATGAAGTTTGGGTGAGGAACAAAAGTGGCATTACTGAAAACGTTTTAGCATTGCTGATATTATTAACATGATAGATGATTTTTTAAAAAAAACGATATATTCATCATTTACGTGGAACTAGAAGAAATTTTTAAAGAAGTTAAGGTATACAAAATGTATAAACAAGAAGTCTAAGATTGTAAAAAGAAAATTATTTGTAATGACGAAATCAGAATGCTACTAGACACCAATATAACTTAAAAAAGGGGTGAGAAACGAAATATTTGAGAAATTAGTGTTGATGGTAGTGTATTTCATTATTTCGGAAATAAAGTTAAAGATTATGGCAGAATCATAGATGATATAGAGAACAGAATGTCATTAACGAAGATAACCTTCATCTAAATTACAAAAAAAGAACTTGTGTGCTAATGATAAGAGAAACAGCAGAGCTAGACGAAAATTGCAGATTTTGTAGCAGATAACTGAGAAGTTCACTTGTAATGAGATCAGAACTTTGTTACTTAATTCTGTATAAATAGTATTTCCATTACATTTCCACTATAAACGTAAGTGATGGTATAATTCCCAACAAATTTGTTTCCTACTTCATTTATAGCATCATTCATTAAGCAATGATCTATTCATAAAGTGCGATAAAGCTTGCTAGTATTTCTTGTAACGTGTGTTACAATCACACGTATCTCCGTTTGACATGGTTTCTCTAAATGCTACAAGGAAGTTGATTCCCGCCGAGGCCACTAGCCGCTTGGTCCGTGTCACAACACGACACGGGACAAGCGAGTCGGATTCCGAGGCGTCACTACCACGGACAGGGCTCGTTACTCGGCCCGCTTTACGACAAGCCGACCAGCGTGCTGGCCAGACTATGGAGAGGCCTCCACCGAGCACCAGGGCAACGCCATCAAGCAAGAACGACCTGTCAAATGATGTGAATTCTAATCTAATCCACTAGCAAGATAGATTCCAATACTACCGGGCGAGCTATTAGGAGAGTCTTGTTTAAGTGATATTACTTATAAATCAATTATGGTAATGGAAAAATAAAGGAAAAAATAACTGTAGAGTACAACTGAAATATTACTGTTGAATAGTAGGTTTCTGTTCGTCAGCCGGTATGGAGCAGTTAGAACAGCTCGCTGTACCTGCAGCTCTCGGATGTCATTTTCATCTCCGCTTGGTTTAAACACAGCGCATAATTAAAAATAATACCGAAGTGTTATCTTTCCATTATAATAATTACATTTGTACGCGCTGCTTGCCGACACGGCTGGGCTGATCGATTACCACCAGGCGTCAGTCATATTACAAAGTTTGTACATGCACAGTGGCAAACTAAAATTACTCCCACAATGGCTTCCACTATCTTAAAAGAAATAGCTGTTTCACCAACTTGTATACCCAATAATGTAATATTTAAAATATAAGATATTATGATCTATCAATTTTAGTAGGTAGTGGCAAGATTAAAATTCAAATACGATGTGATTCAGCAGGCATAATTCCTAACGTAGATAAGTGTATAGTTAAACATGAAAAGGAAACAGATTTTACAAGAAACAGAGCTAATTTAGAAATTTTTTTCGAAATACATTTCCTACGATATTATCTTAAAAAAAAAACCCACTGTACCGCATTAAACGATTTAGAAAGTAATTCATCATTTGTCACAAATTTTCTCACCAGGAAGTTTAATGATTTAATGTTAGAATAAAGTTGTTAACTTCAGTATTTATTAGACGCTAGTGGTTTGATTTATGATCTGATTTTTTCAACTAATTTTTGAAACGCTTCTAAAAACAATTATTTTCCTGCAAACTAAGATTAATGTTTACAAATGAAAATATAATTAAGCTTAAATTTCACAACCATCAATATGATTTATTTCAAGAAAGTATCAGACGTAATATTAAAGTGAATATGCTACCAAAAAAATAAAAAAATAATAATAAATAAATAAATATAAAAAAGAACGCGAGGTGGAACTCTGATAATATCATTAAAAAATACAACGAGACAGTTTTGTCATCAAATTATAAATGCAATGTCGCTGCTCAACTGGTCGTTAGACGCTATGAAGTGATCACGTGTATTCGTATCGATAGTTAAATTACTTCATAGGGAAAAAAAATGCTTCATTTACCAAAGTCAATAATAAATCAGAGATCATTTTGTTTGTCACATTATTATGACGGTTGTGATGTTAGATAAATGGCTTTTATAGACAGAAATTAATATTGTAATCTTTTTCAGTTTATTTCATTTATTTTGTTCTGCCTAAAATCCTCCAATACCAGCAACCTTTGACCGTGTTTGTAATAATTTTGAATTAGGTTTGATCCGAAGATTTGCAGGTTCGATACTATTCAAGATTTAATCAATTTTGTCTTCACTAATATGATGTTTCGAAACTTCTCATTATGCAACTATTATTGTTATTTTAGAACTCAATCCCCTGCTAAATTAATCTTGTCTTCTTCGTTTGACTTTTCTACCAACAATTCTCTCACAACTAACTTCTTCTCTTTTTTTTTTCAGGGATCCTACTATCTTTTCTAAACATATCGGAGAAAACAATATTTATTCAACCTGCTATTCTTTTTCCTTTTCCCCTTAAGCTTTAAATTAGCTAATACTATGAACTGCTATGTTACATGTTGCTGTTGCTTTCATATCTGACGTTTCGCACGTACCACCACTACTGCCATTTTTGTGAGTGCTTCCATTCAACATACGAATATTAGTGCCGGAGAAATCATTAAATAAAACAATGAAAAATAGTCACGTGACTCCACTCGAAAAGTCGCAAAATGATACAAACAGCTGGAGATAAAACTAATGTGACTGTGAAATATCACCTAATTTCCAAAAAATTTCACAGGAAGCATGTGCCACTGCGACTGAGTAGTGCGAACAGATAAATAGAAAAAAAAAGGAGGCTGGAATCTGCACTTCTTCAATGATACATGTTGCGTAAATGAACGAAAGCGCCTTTAATTCATTAGTTGAGATTAAAGTCGTTGCTAATTATTTTAAGTTGTGGCCTAATTTCAAATTCTAATTTTCCTTACAAATCTTTCAAACGTTCTGTTCGCTATGGTTATTGACAATCAGAAAAGCGTAGGACTGGGTTGCAATTTTGATCTTAATGTGTAGTTGCTAACAATCTTCAGGTCTGAACAGAAGTCGATATGACATTGCTCAGCACCTAATAATGAAACTTAAAATAAATGGTTACATGACGACAGAGGGACAAATAAACAATTAGCACCCAGCTAACACTTCGTACATAATCGCTATGTGGTTGGACTACATTAGGAGGTTTCTGGTTAAATTTTAAATAGATCTATTCAGATTCGATATGCAAAGATTATTATTATTATTATTATTTAGCTCACCCGATTTTTAAAACCCCACTGTCTCGAAATACATCAGACACCTTAATGAGGGTTTAGTGCCTCATACTGTTAAGATGACCAGCTCCGATGGCTCAGGTAGTTGCGTTAGTATCATGAGATCCGGTACCTGATACCGGGAATATCTGGTTCGATCGTGTTGGAAGAAATATTCATCATCAGGTGTTTGCCGGCGGGGTAGGAGAGGTGATTGTGCGCGATTCCTCCCCAACAGATTGTGCACCGCAATGCTGGGTTAAACTCCAAACCTCTCTGCAGTTACTGTAGGCATGCGGCGCCGTTGGTATGATTCGCCCTTTTAAACGGAGGCGAGGAACTAGACAGTCCTTTTAGTGTAATTTGTGAAAGTAGGTCTGATATGGTCTGGCGCCAGGTTTCACCTACTTACATTTTTCATGTACAAAGTAGGTACACATAATCCACGCGCATCGCAGTCATCCCACTCAAACAGTAGCTCTTATATGCTCTTCCATACTGATGAATGCCAGGGGAAAACACCTTAGTTAAATGTAACAGTTAGGTTTTTCCCGGCGTATGGTAGACAGGAATCTTCACGGGTCTTCTGCCGGATAAGATCTTTTAAACACGACGTTTCGGCAGTCACCTCCGCTGCCTTCATCTGGTGAGCTGTCATCTCGAAGTAGCCGCCGCGACATTCGGTGCCGAACCGTCGCGGCAGCTACTTCGCGATGACAGCTCACCAGATGAAGCCAGCGGAGGTGACTGCCGAAACGTCGTGTTTAAAAGATCTTATCCGGCAGAAGACCCGTGAAGAATTCCTGTCTACCTTAGTTAAATGTCCCAACATAGCTGGTACCGAAATTTGTTGTAAAAAATGGGTCAAGTCTGGTGGTTTTATAGTAGAAGAAAGTTATAAGATCTTGTTCTGGACCAAGTATATTCTCTACAGTGCGAATTCACTCCACTTTTTGTAACAGTTATTGATCCCCGATTTAGAAACTTGCCTATTTTTAAAATTCGTTTTTGTGGGATATCATTTCTCTCTATAAGTTGGTCGTTCCAAGTTAAAAGTTCCATACAAAAATTCGCTGATGAGGACATTTCAGAATTCAAATCTGGTCAATACACATGTGTCTCCCATACCAACAATGCCCGTAGGTGTGCGTCCTGGGGGAGAAATGCTGATTCCCATAGACTTAACTGCCAACATAAACAAACTTCTAAACTAAGCTTGGGAACAAAAACAATTAATACCTTAATCAAGCTTGAATACAAAATATTGAGGCATGTAGCTTCAACCAGTGGAAAACAATATACCTGCAAATATGCGTCGAATTTTTCACGTTTGGGGTTGCAAATACAGGGAAAATCATCAATATTGGAATTTTTGTGATTTAGGGCGAATATACATGTGTAAAAAATTGTCAGTTCTTAGGACCAAAAGAAGTACAGTGGAATTATAAAGACGCTGTGTGGAAGTAGGTTAAAAATTTCGAATTCCTTTAACTTCCAAAGAAAGGAGAAGAAAAAAATTTAACACATTAGTTAAACTTTACAAGTTCTCTCTATAGTAAAAATCTAAGCAATATAGAGAAAGTGATTTTACGTTTGCGGTAGATGTGTCTAGACACAGTGACTAACGCCTTTTATTCCATACTTTTCTGATCTTCCCATACCAGCCAAAAACAAAAGTATACACACCTCCTTGGATGTGACGTATAGTATATAACAAACAGTACTAACTAGAAATAACATAATACTAATTAATATTCATCAAGATCAGAAGTTGGGATGTTCCAAAGAACTAGTATTACATTTCTACTGTTGTTTTCATTTAATCGAAACGCGTTACGTCAATGCAAGATCAATAGAGGGTCGGTCTGACATAATGGTATAAATGGTAATGCTAATGGAAATCGGACTTGGAAAAAGTTTAGGGAATAACATATTTTTCTGCAACAGTTTCCTGAATGTAAATGTGATTATTTAAACACGGTCTTCTTCCATTCAATACGTACATTTTTTTAACAGAAGTCAAAAGACAGGGCGTTTATGATGCAATACATATTCCGTTAAGTATTATGAAATGTAAAACGATTACTGTAATCGTGTGTTTCACTTACTTAATTTGTAAAATTTAAAGGGTTGAAAGAGTGAAATAGAATTCGTGCATACTGTATAATCACACACATTCAAAAGTTTTGTTTCGTAATAAGTAATAAGCCTCCGGATTGCCATTTTATGAAACAAACATGGGATTGCATGTATTTCATTAAGTTCTCGACAGCAAAGCGTTTATGCAAAGCCCTAGTGAGATATGCAGCAGAAGGGAACAGCTGCCGCGCGACGTTGCTTGTGGCGTGGGTGTGTTTGTTCAGCCACGCGTATTAAAAAAGACCGCACAAAACAAAACAATAGCGCCTGCGGTGTATTCCGCAGAAACGGAACAATGGCTGGAGATTATCAAGCCGCGTGCACTTTCTCTCTCACATACACTCCCTTAAATCAAGGCAAACATTTCTCTAATGAAAACAAAACTGCATATTCTCATCATTCCATGTGAGTTGTAACATCAATGGATTCTTGTTGTGCAATCGGTTTTGGAAAATGTATTTAAGATATTTACTGACATGAGGTGGAAATTATTTTCCTAATTCTCTACAGCAGCACTCCCCTTTATGTAACCCTTGATTTTACAAAATACCATTGTACGAGTTTCTTTTAAGCACTTATATGGAAAGTATTCCAAAAAGGTTTCTTTCACTAGTAATAAACTTATTTCTATCTGACTCCATTTTGTAGGCAGATTACTGCAGTCGCGGTGGTCCAGAGAGATTCAATATTAATCTTGGGAGCCCTCCAGAGTTTGCCCTGCGCTGCTGTCCGTAATTACATCGTAACTACCAACTTACGTTTTAAAAATACACTATCACCTTATGTTAAATACATATTACCATTTTTATACTTATTACACTGGAAACATTTCATGACGCGAGTACTGTAAAGCAATAGTATCAAGAAATATACGCGCTTGATCGTTATGCTGCCACCAGTGATACAACCCGTTCCTTTTTATTACTTTTTTACTATTTTCCGTTGTGCCTTAGTACATTTCTTCACATTCAGGTAGAGAAAGAACACCGTAACACTACCAAGTTCAATCATAGCCACCGAGAAGCAGGGATCCTAGCTGGGTAACCACTATAACTGCGTCTCTCGCCTTACACACCTTAGCCCCGGAACTAAAACAACATTAATCACCAGGTTTTTGATGAACTTCTTAAGAAAAGTTGAGGTTCAACTCGTCAGATTGTGCACTAAATGAGTCAAATCTAAAATCTCTCCGCAGTACTACAGTTAACTTGTGAGCTCCCTTAGAATTCTTTCGGAACAACAGGTCTGAGTTAGCTAGCGCGGGATTTCACCCTCACTTTTATTTGCTATTTATTCGTATAGTAATAAATAGAGTTCGGATCTTTATGACCCAAAAAATAGAGAAATATGCAGCCAAATATTACCTTAAAAATGGGTAAATATGACCTAAAAATGACAAAATATGACCAAACATTTAAATTTACTATACATTAAAAAATGCTCAAATATACATCATTTATTTTATGTAGTAATGTCGCTTTCATGTGGACAGCATAATTTGCTTCCGTGCACTCGCTGCCCCATTGGGAAATTAATTTTTAAATCATTTTGTTGAATTCAGTTTAATTTCAGATCATTTACAGAAGAGAACTCTTTTACCTGTACACAATTCTCCTGTCTACATTCCCTTGCGTGACTTCGCACTTTCGTAAAATTTTACTTTCGGCATGGCGGTAGGTCTACTCATTTATCCACTGCAGATTTAACGATGACTGAGGATATTTCATTGCGATACTGATTGACGACACAGGCATGCTTCTGCTGCATTGTAAAGATTAAAAGACGGGCGGAACATTATGTTTAGAGAGTGACAATAATGTATAACTTTGACTGGTGAATTCTGAACACACTGAAAATTAGTTTTTTCCTTCACCTGTATAGTAGAAGGATAGTCCTGCGAATAATTATTTTAATTTCATCTCATCTATATCTAATGAATTCCCGGTATTATTAAAAACTACCAGATATTTCCTCAAAATATGACCATATGACCATAAATATCATCGAAATATGACGAAAACTAGGAAAATGGTCTGAATATGCATTTGTATGGTATATAAAATACATTTAAATACAATCAGAAACGTTGATCGGTATTTAATTCAGCATTTCAGCTCAAAAAGAAGGCAGGAAAAAAATATGACTTTTCCTAAAGATCCGTACCCTACTGATAAACATACTCAAAACTGTTATAAACAACCACAGGGCTCTCATTAAACTCCAAAGGGAATGTTAAACTGATAGGTGGAGAGGATAAAGAGATCCCCCCTCCACCCCCCCCCCCCACACACACACTGGTGGATATCTTTTATGAGTTCCATGTATTGTATTCTCTATCCCTGTCTTACATTTCGACAATCAAGGTTGAACTAAATATAGTAATTTGATAAAAAATGTTTCATAGCTCTCATAACTTTAACATGGATGGGTAGTCCCTTAACATCCTATCCAAGTGTTATGGTTTTTTTCTGTTTACAGTTTTAATTGCTTTTTGTTTTGATTTAGAATCCGAACGTTTTGTTGTTTTAAGGTATTTCACATATGGCTGGTCTCTTTACAGTCAGCCAGACTTTGTGTTAGTTTGGAGACTTTTACGTTTTGGTAACCACTTTACAAACAAAAGATTTATTATTTTACCTTTTGTTCTTTCTGTATGGCTGGCCTTTTTACAGTGGAAATACAGACAGGAATTTAGTCCTGCTCTTAGTTACGTTGGCTTATCACTTTTCGTTAGGGCGTTTATGGCAACGATGAGGACAGGCGCCATAAAGACCACTAACAACAACAACAGTTCAGCCTTTGTCGTAACTGGTACACGGATTTTCGCAGTTCTGTGTGTGGGAGGTAGCAGAAAGTTCCACTTATTTCTCAGCACGCACCTTACACAGTCGAGAACACTGACCACTCTGCTGCTTTCGAATTTCAAATAATCGTGTGTAACGCATAACTATTTACTTGAACGTTCTTATACGATGGTCAACGATAAGTTTGTGACCTGACACTTGTGGAAATTAGTTAAAAGAACCGTTGTGTTTATTTTTAAACACGATCTCATCTGTGCTCCACACACCTCCTCCAACGGATGACTTGAAATGGCAGTCGGAGAGAAACGCTTTTAATTATGGAAATAGGTGGAAGGGTCATAGTAGTAAAGTGAGCTCATACGTTTGTTTCCATAAAACTTCTCTAAAGTACTCGTTCTTGCCTCGCATTCGGGAGGACGGCGGTTCGAATCCCCGTCCGGGCATCCAGATTTGGGTTTTTCATGGTTTCCCAAATCACTCCAGGCAAATGCCGGGATGCTTCCTTCGAAAGGCCAAGACCGAATTCCTTCCCATTCCTTACCCCCATCCTTGCTCCCCATCCTTTCCCGTCTCTAAAGACCTCGCTGTTAAGAGACGTAAAGCAGTTAAAAACAAAACAAAAAAATCTAAAGTACTATGAAAGCCCAACCCGATTTCTCCAACGGATTTTTTTCCTTTTTGCTGAGGCCGTGATTTTGGAACACAGAAAGTCCCTGTGCTGTCCCCGTCTTCACTGTATTCTGTATTGCAGCATGCGACTGGAATCGTATTCGGAGCTACGAATCACAGAGTTCCAATAACTCTTATTTTCACACTTTCTAAAATGTAGTAAACAAATATGGTGCTAGTAAAATCAGAAGTTTTGGTATAACGTAATAATTTTTATTCGTTCTAATTCAAAATTTTCATTCGACTCTGTCAATCTACAGGCCTACTATTATAAATGTGTGAGCGGGCTATGTATAACTGTCCCTTTTTCAAAAACTGCCAAACCATTTGGACGGAGCCACAGTTCAAAAGCTTACAATCTGGCTTAAAATCTGTGGCTCCGTCTTACGGTTCTGATGAGCACCTGGAATAGACAAGTCACATCTCACACTGCACCCTTTTGATGATTTTAATGTTGTTTTTTGATTATCTAACTTTGGTAATTTATTTTTCAGCTTTCTGCAACATAATGCGCTGCAATAGGCGGAAAACGTTAACTTCAAAGCCACATCGAAGATTAAGATTGCATAAGCTGAACGTTATTGTGTAGTTTAATTTACGACAAATGTTACAAATATACTACATTACAAACATCTATGTTTTGCTACTAGGAGAAAAACAGAAGGTAAAATGCATTACTACGCACTCTAAGGTTCGCGAGGGTGAAGCACCGGGAAAAAAACTAGTAATACATTTGGACCACGAAAGATTATTTTGCCTCAATCCTTATGCAAAGTATTACTCCGCGAACGACAGTGGAAAAAACTTAAAACTTTTCCCGGGAATAACTTTAAAGGAAGTCTGTAAAGTGTTTACCCTCATTAGAATTTGCTGCAGTCTTCCTTTTTTAAGCATTAAGGCAGTGCTGACGAACTGGAATCTCAGACCAGATGCTTGAGCCGCGAGACGGCTGCGAAGAAGAGGGAGCCCATGTTAATTAACGATCCACAGCCGCCTCCCCGAGACTCGGACGAGCAGCGGAGCTCTGCATCACAAGGAACGATAGGCTGTCTAACACGTTGTTTATGATAGATTCGACCGCCATTTTCACTTTCTTTACGTTAAACAGATTTTAAAAAAATTTAACTAAGAAGATACTACAGTTGAATTTTATACCATAGTTACTGATTCCATTTAGACAAAAAGAAAATAATATAAAAAATATGATAAATGATATCGACGAATACATTTTAAGGTATGTTCTTTTCTAATTTTTCCTTCGCTATAAATTTTGGTCATTTATGTTTTGAGTCACATTGTGTGGCAATGTCATACGTGCGAATCCTATGTTTTTAGTCAGATATGGAATTTTGCAGAATTATTTTTATTCATAGAGACTCGTTACGACTCTTGACTTTTTACGATTGAGCCAGGAAGTTGACTGTGCTGTGGCACTTTTGAAAGTCCTAAATCCTTAAGTTTGACAGCAAACGTAGTCACATTTGGCCAGCTTCTAACCTGTAATATCACATTCAGTTTATCAGCAAGTAGGCTGCATACAAAAGGTTAGTAGTATGCGTCTAAATTCTAGCGAAACGGGATTCAGAAGAAGAGTCAACTCTTCCGAAGAATTCATTGATTACGTGTGTCAAGAATTTCCTATAAAACCTATTTGCTTCCTCCTCCTTCTCCGAAGGCTAATATTCGTACTTTCATAAAAGTACAGCGCGTCAGAAATATATATTTGTGGAAGGCAGTCGCAGGCTTGGTTAACCGAAGCAGAAAATTACAGTTGTCACGCTCTGGGATTTTCAGAACATTGTGAAGGCAACATTTTCGTTAGACAGTGAGATGACAAGTTGCGATACAGTGGCGGAAACGTAGTCGTCTTATGCAGCCTCTAAAGCAGTCTTTTTGTGAACAAACTAGATGATTGAATAAATATTGAAAATGGTAAGGGCGATGTTTTATTTTCTACATATAAACTCACATTGAGAAGAAAAACTTAAAACCAAATCCTTCTAACAAGAGCATGCTCCACATTTCTGCTTGGATAACTTGGGAGTTATTATGGACAATAAAGTAATAAATTATTTCGATTAGAATATTAAAAGGCCTGAAACCAGTAAAACAACTATGTAAATAGGCAATGAAGAAATGAAATATAAATTACGGAACAGTTGAGTTAATTTTACAATGCTGAAAAAAAAAATAATTTTCATTGGCGGTTGGAGAGGTATAAGAACGTGAAGGATACAGCAGAGCGGAACTTCTCTCCGGAGAGAAATAAGCGAGGTAATTGACTATTTTAATGTATTAAATACCTATATCAAGCTTTCAATGAAAATCTAACAAGAAAAAGTCTTGCATCATGAAAGACTATACAATAAATAGCTTATTAAATTGAAGGTCGGAAAGCATTTTAACCAGGAAATGTTGATCCTGCCTATAGTTTGCTATCAGCAAAGGCATACTAAAACTAATGAGAGAAAGGACACAAATAAACCAGAAATGTCGAACCAAAACAAATTTAAGAAAAGACAGAAATTGTTAATAGGAGATGATGGAGAAAAAGAGATGAAAAATTCAACTGAAGATCAACTGATTACACGGAAAAGGGGATATATTTAAAGCTGGTAAAGAGACGGTGGAAATATATGGAAGAGCAACAGGAAAAATTAAATTGATTGAACAGTGGAGAAACTAAAATTACGCTCGAGATCGTAAGACAGAAAACCACTTTTATAAGAAAACGAAATGAACAATAAAAGAGTCGAATTCATGATAAATAAAAATACTTTTACAAGTTGCGACATATTGTCAAAAAGGAGGTACAATTAAAATAACTAGTGAAGGTGAAATCGAGATTAGGATTCTCCTCTAGGGATTAACGACAAAGAAAACAGGAAGTAAATTATGCTATGTTGGCATGAAGAAATAGGCAGAATTAATGAACAACGCCATTAGTGAACAGAACCACTTCAGATATTGATAGTACGAAAAGGTGAGAGGAAGATGTACAGTCTATGACCAGAGATATCACTGATAGTAAGGACAGCACTCAGCTGGTGTCGGGCCTCTTGTTCATGCGACTGTTGCGTGCAGGTAGGCTATGCAACCCAGCATACCCAGCCGCTAAAGGTCATCTGATCAGTAGAATCCGTAAATATTAACAACCGTTCTATATGTTCAGCTGTAATGATGCGACTAAACTTAATATTTAACGAGGTTGAAAAAGAAAACAATTCTTATGGCCCCTTAATAAAAACTTATATACCTTCAGCGCTTGCGAAGAGTGTCTTTAGAAACCAACTCCATAAGTGAGTAAGAAATGAAAAAACACAAACTTCAAAAAGAGTTATTCTAGTTATCTTCCGGAATGTTATTTTAAGAGGCTGTTGAAAGTATAGCTACTAGATTAAATTAATTATATGCAGACCCAGAAATTTTTTGAAATCCCCACAGAAATCACATATATTCTTCCTTTGTTTTACTTGTTACAACAAACTGAGATAAACAATTGTAACCAATTTTAGGTTTTAATAGTTCTTATAATGTATACATATATGTGTGATGACCTCAACGTCGACCAGCTTTAAGTCCCTAAATAAAATATAAAATAAAAATTGTGTATACATAACGCAATATTTCTTGCCGTCTTCATCAGGTGTAATGCCATTTGTACTTGTCGATGAACCGACAGCCTGTTCATTAACTATTCTATACTGTCAGTCCGTCTTGCAGTGCAGGTGAAGAAATGGAAGACCGAACCATCAAAGTATCGTGTTCTCACGTCATCATCTAACAGTATTCCATCCGTGCTCCAAAAAGTCTCCGTCGACACCTAAAGTTAAGCATGTTTCAGAAAAATAAATTCCTTGTTAGAATACCAAAAACTTTTGAAGTTAAAAGACAGTACGAGAAAGCAGGGTGAATGTAAGCAGTGATTAGAAAACTACATTTAAATACAAAAGTAAATACATTCATTAAATATAGGCCACATTTTAATTCTATTGTTTTGATACTTTTCTTTAACAACTCAGCGGAAATAAGAAAGATGTCCTCGAAGACGGATTACAGCATACAGCAAACATACATAAGCACCAAGATTACAGAATAGAGAGTCTTCACTTAGATGTTAAACGGAACGAAGTACAAATTGTTTGCTGTGTTAACATGGATGGGCTTATTAGAATACAGTTTAGCAGCAGGGTTAAAAGATTAAAAATTAAATTGAATAAGAAATCAAACAGGCAGACCAATTATTATGAACATTTTAGTAACACAATTATGTTAATATCAAATCTGCATTTGTATTCATTCTGTCACTAATGTAACTGTCTTCGCAAGATGACCATGAAACATAAAAAAGTATACGACGAAAATGAGGAGCCAATTAACTAAGCGAAGCTGGACAAACAGACTCCGGCAGCGAACCCGTGAAGATAATATTTGACTGACTCGCCGGGAAAGCGTTCATTCACACAGTTAATTTTTTTTTTTTTTTTTTTTTTCGCTCGTGTAGTCCGTGACTTCACCCACGCGGACCAGAGAAATTGTCGGTATATTTTCCTTATCATCATTACGTTCCTAACATTTGGTAATGATTAAAATCAATAATGAGGATTTGAAAATAGAATACAAGTAATCTAGATACGTACATGAGTTGTGATTTATTATCATCGCCACTTGCTTCTTCTTTTTTATTGCTGCCATTTTTTGGCTTAATCTTGAAGTGCCGTTGTTTTTAACTACGTTTTTAAGGCAGGATTGTTTAGGGTTCGCTATTTTGCACTGAGTTTCTTTATTTCGATTGTAAAACATCTAGCGCCATGCAATATTAAATGGGTGGCTTGTAATACGGAATAACTGAAAAAGTATAATTTTCAGTTTTCCGACTTAATAGGAAACATAACCAATCGCTAACAATGTATAAGTTATCATTAAATGCAGTTTCGTTGGAATGCGTTCATCTCCTCTTTTTTTTTACGACTTTGGTCTCTGTATCATCGGAAACTAATTTACTTATATTAATAACACGTATCCTATACGTTAACCGGCGACAAGCTGTTACTACTTTCAGTTTCGTTTAAACCCGTTGATTATATTTTAAATAACTTTTCAACAGTTTTATTACTATATAGTACAGATAATTTTTAGAAATATTATGTTCACTGTGCTGTTTTCATTTGTTTCTACTTGATACACGTCAGCCACTACTACTTTACATCTCCTGGAACCTTCCGTTATTGTCTAATATTTATTGAAACTCCGCCCTTTCGATCAGAGCTCCTTGCTTGTCATGGAATGCACTTTTCCTGACGGTTATTTTCGTTTGGTCAGTACATTTGGGTTTATTTTATATAAACTGTTAACTGCTTCAAAATAATTTACTGTGCTTTAATCTGTGCTTCAAGAACTGAGAACTTCTAAAAGCTGTGCGAATGAAACAAAAATACTAATTTATTTTCACCAGAATCTGTTATATATTTCCAATTACGTCATTTTATCCCTGTTTTAGATGATGGTCGAGTAAAGTAACGGACCAAATAAGAAGTGAAATTGACTTGTTGCACACATGATTCAAAGTATACCCCGGTGATATCGCTTTTCAGTGCAGTTTTTTTCTGTCACTCTGGTGTCCACGTCAGTATGTGATAAAATAAATATTTGTCTTTGATATTTTATTCCTGTATAAATTAATTAATGCAACGGGAAACGAGTCTGAAAATCTGCGTTCGAATAACAAAATAGTAATTTAGAGTACTGTCTAGTGTTTAAACACATAATCCTGTTTTAATATAATCGAAAAATTCTCAGGTATATCAGTGATATCTCTTCTGTGAATGTGTCTTTTCATGCTCACTAATTGACAGGCCTGCAGCAAGATATTCTTGTTATAACTATTTGGCTCTGCTGGGTAGCAATAGTAAGTGAAAAATATGAATCTGTCTGATGAGAGAAAATGTGGATGTCATTTTTATGAGTTTTAGTACGTTGTGTTTTTGCCAAAAAAAAAAAATACGAACTAAATGATGTGTATTGTATGATTGGGTATGAAGAATTTCTAGTTAAACAGAGCAGTAAGCTTTTTCAAAATTACTTAAGTACAATAAATTTCTATAACAGACATAGAGGAAGAGAGACGGCAATCATTGTGTGAATATTAGTTAACGTTCCGACTGCATTTTCCGGAATGATGTGAAGGATATAGGACGAGCCTCGTTGATTGTTAAGTAATTTTTATTAACTGATTTAAACAAATATAAGAAGGAGGAGATTTAATTTTTTTCAAGTGTTTGAAAGTGCAAGTCCCTTTTTTTATGTAGAAGATTTTAAGCATTTTTCAGAGTATGCAGCCAATGCCTGTGGAAGACAGCAGGCACGGCCCCGCAGTGGGGCCTGTCATATAATTCCCTCATGAATGTGAAGCAGTACAATCGGAAATAGTTGTATTACAACCTAGGTGGCGGATAGAAATAGGGAACAGAATTTTTTTTTAGAGAAAAATAAAGTTGTTGAAGTCCGCCAAATTTACATGAAAGCAAAAGATAACACAATTATATGTCTGGGACGTCTTAGGGTAAAGTTTATTAAAAAACTATGAAAATGCTAATGTAATAAAACAGCAAATCTAATTTAAAGGAATGAATTTGAAATACTTAAACTCAAACTAAGCGGAAGCAATTGGAATCCTCTCTGAATTACCAAAATCTTAACCAGACGATGAGATTTAAAAATAATCCAAATTGATGTGGAAAAGTTATGAAACAGAAAATGGAAGCAGTAATAGCAAAAGTGTTCAGATACTTTAAGTACGGGACATGCCTGAAAATTTAAAAAAGTCAGGTATATAATATCAAAGTGTACGAATAATTTACAATATTCACGAAAACCAGGTGTCTGTAATAAAAGTTAAGAATCATGAAACACAGCTTTTAATAAAAACTTTCGTTGACAGAACTGTAATCCAGCACCACTAATATTTAGTATAAGAAAGCTATCGACATACCAAAGAAACATTCCGACTGTGACAGGAATGTTCAATCAGCAAATTGCGTTTTGCTGATATAACTGCCAATTCGCAGCTGAAAGTAAAGATATAGTAATGTAAAACTGAAAAAAATATTGTGTGAGGAAATAGGTAAAAAATAAACAAAAACAAGTAGCATATTATGACGAGGAACATAAACAACAATAATATTGGGTTAATTTTAGAACAGGAACAAATGTAGTATAAGAATCAAGTGAACTTATTTATTACAAAGTAAATTTATTACTAAACGCAGAAACACAGCATAGTACTATTTTTACCAAGGAGACTCTTATAGTTTCAAACACTGACGTAGGACTCAGAAAGAAGTTTCTGATCACATATGTGTGGTGCAATGCAATTAATGGAAGGGAAGATTGAACTTTCAGAATAATGGAATGAAGGAAAGATTGAAGCTTGCTATTTCTATTGTTATAAAAGAACGTTTAAAAGTTAGCTGTAAAACAAAGTAATAAAGGTACATATACATGGAACATGGTGGGTCGCACTGTAAAATACATGCGGAATTCATTTATTTGCTAGCTGCGAGAACAGATGAAGTAAATAACTGTAGAGGAAGACAAAGATTAGAGTTTGAAGCAGATAATTGAGGGCGTAGGCTGTGAATTGGGATGTTGAGATGGGGAGAATTAACACAGGATGGAAGAGATGGAAGATTCCAAGAATCCAGCTAAGACGCTAAAGACTAAAATTACATACTTTTTGCGAAAATAAAGAAATAGTATAACAACAGTATAGTTACAGTAGATTTCGATGTAATGTTAACTTCAATAACAATTAAGGAATTTTAATGAGAATGTCTATTTGGTTATTACTCAGGCTTAATAATTTATAGCTCTTACGAAAATCGAATTTTAGTAGGTTTAATTATAATTTTATCAAATTCCTTTAATAACTTCGCTTTTATGTATATACCTATCTGTAGCAGCATTAGTGTATGTAATATTAATAACAATAAGTTTGATGATAATTTTTTGGCAGAAATTTATATTTATTTCAAGAGGTACACCAGAGTAACGCAATGTCATCAGTCACAATGAGTGTCTGGCATCCGAAAATAATAAACTTTGAGTAAATCATATAAGCCAGCAAATTTTTGGAACGGTGCGCAGTGTCTTTACTGGATCTCGTGATCAGCTTCGAAGTTTGAAATTGTATCAGCTGGAAGCAATAAACGATCTTTCGAATACAGCAGTGACAAAGTTGTGCGAACTACATTAAGGATACATTTTTACGTGCTTCCAGCTAAGGAAACTTTTTTCTTTTCTTTACTGCAATTTTTTCGCCGAATATTTTATATATTTCTTATTGAAGCGTATTCATAAGTACTTTCACTATTACTGAGCACTTAATATAATTCGCATAAAATTATACATTACAGAAACTAACACATTTGGATTCTGCGAAGAGAAGATAAGTAATTTGAGGTTATTTAGAAGAAGAAGAAAATAGATCCATTTGGTACTCTGTTTACCTGAATACAAATGTTTCAATGATGAAATACGTGAATCTCAATACGGGTCTGCACTGAGAGATGAACATTGTCAATCAATTATGATGATGGGAAGTACTAAATTTGAACTTAATTTTGCTGAAATATTATCCCCCCTCCGAAAAATATTTCTTCTCTTTAGTATAACCGTATTTCGAAAAATGGTAGTATATAATTTCTTAATGTTTACAAATATAAGAATTATTTCATTCAATAATTTGAAAAGTTGTTGTTTAAGTAGTCTTACCCCCAAAAATACCCTTAAGTAGGCCTCTTGGCTTATAGACATTGAAATCTTTATTATTTATTGAGATCCCTGTAGAACTTCTCAAATCCCTAGGAGAAGAAGGAATTGAAATATTATTCAAGCTGATATCAAAAAGTTATGAAACAGGAGAAATTCCAACTGATTTCAATAAAAATATCATCTTCACGCTTCCAGAGAAATCACAAGCCGACAAATTTGAGAATTATTGCACCATTAGTCTAACATCACATGCTTCAAAATTACTGACCAGAATAATATACAGAAGGATGGAAAGGGTAGTAGAAGAGATAGTGAAGATCAGTTTGGGTTTAGCAAAATCGCGGTACAAGGGAAGCAATTCTGTCTTTAAGATTAATACTTGAAGGGCGGATCAAGAAAAACAAAGATACTTTTATGGCATTTGTTGATTTAGAAAAATCTTTTGATAATGTTAGGTGGGATAAAATGTTCAAAATTTTAAAGAGGTCAGGTCTAAAGTATCGAGATAGAAGAATACTCTATAAACTATATAAGAATCAAATGGCTGTAATAAAAGTAGAGAATCACGAGAGACATGCATCAGTTAAAAAGGGTGTGAGACAAGGTTGTAGTCTATCCCCGTTAATATTCAACTTGTATGTAGAGGAAGCAGTAAATAAAGTAAAAGAAAAATTTCCATGTGGCATAAGTGTCCAGGGAGAAAAAAATCAGTATGCTACGATTTGCTGGTGACATTGTCTTGTTAGCAGAAAGGGCTGAGGATATTGAAAAATTACTGAATGGCATGAACAAAATACTGAAGGAAGATTTTGGACTGAATATAAATTAAAGCAAGATTAAATGATGAAATGTAGCAGAAATTATACAAATACTAGCAGATTAAATATAAAAATATAATAGGTTGCAATTGGAGAAGTAAGTGAATTCTGTTACTTGGGAAGCAAAATTACTATCGATGGCCGAAGCAGGAATGATGTTAAAAGCAGAATAGCACTAGCAAAAAGAGCCTTCATGATAAAGAGAAACCTTTTAGTTTCAAATATTGATCTAGGAATTAGAAAGATCTTTTTAAAACTCTATGTGTGGAGCACAGCACTTTATGGTAGCGAAACATGGACTGTAGGAATACCAGAAAGAAAGAAAATTGAAGCATTTGAAATGTGGTGCTACAGAAGAATGGTGAAAATTAAATGGACAGACAAAGTACGAAATAAACGAATTTTGGAAATGAGGAAAGAAGTTTGTGGAAGAAGCTTACAGAAAGAAGAGACAGGCTGGTAAGTCATATTTTGAGACATGCTGGATTGGTTAATTTACTGGTGGAGAGAACGGTCGAAGGCAAGAACGGTAGAGGAAGACAGAGATTAGAATATATGAAGCAGATAATTGAGGATGTGGGTTGTAAGAGATATGTAGAGATGAAGATGTTAACACAAGAAATGAAAGGATGGATTGCATCAAACCAGTCGAAGGACTGATGAGAGAAAAAAATTAATAAATAAATAATTATGTTTGTGGATCTCTGCTATCGTTCGTTTAAAGAAACACATATCCCTACGTTTAAACTGAAATTATGAGTTGTTAGGCAGTTCCGCATGTGTCGTAAGGAAGTCAGGCAGATTCAGTAAATGTTTGAGGCATTTGGCCGTGTCCTGCACTGCAGCCCAGGTGCCGGCCGCGGCGAAACCGGTTCTCCGATACGATAACTTCTTTGTAAACGGTAACCACACTGCCGAGTCCAAACTTAAATCTTTATCTGTTACCATACGACCGGAAATACTAAATTATATACCTATTAACCATCAAAAGGAGGTTTAAAATTCATGGAATTTCAAAACAGATTTATTTGAAAGTTTTTTAAAGCGTAAACAAAATACCGTCTCCTAACAACTGTTATTTTTTTTGTTATTGTTATTATTCCTATAAGTTCAGACACGTTTCGTCCTTGTGGGCTGGAGCATCATCAATGAACGTAAATGTACAGTACATACATTGTGTTGTCCAGAAATTTGTAATATTTGTATACATGAATAAACATTAACAAAGTCCACAAGGGTGAAACGCGTCTGAACTTATAGGAATAATAATAATAATAAAATGACAGTTGTTAAGAGACTTTATTTTCATTTGCAAAAGTTTAACAAACAATTGCGGAAGAATGGCCGATAACCAAATGATATACAGAATAGTTTTTCAGTATACCTGGAGGATAACTACACCCCAATTACAACTGGTTCAGCGGACAATTCAACAGAACGCTGTTCCAATGTTACGCTTAACTTTCACTTTATAAATGAATGGATATAATGATAAAATTTCCAATTTTTCTCTTCTGCTCTTTTAGATCTCCATTTTACTTCTGATTAACAGACAATTAATTAAAAGTGTTAAAGTGGCAGAGATAGTAAAAATGGTTTCTGATTATATTTGTACTGGAGAACAGCCGGAAAGATTGTTCATCCTAAGTGTCATTAATGCAAAAACTTCAGCTGTTTTGTTAAATAACGTTCCCTTAGGTTTGTGGAGACGCTTCCGGAGTCGGTTAAAATACTGCCAACTGTGGTCTCTACCATGTTGACTTAGGGTCTCAGTAATAATCTACGTGAATACTTTAATATTTACAGAATCCGAAAAAAAAAATTCACACAATATTGATATTAATGAGTGCTGTTCCTAACATTGGAGCCACCTGCTTCTTCTTATTATTTTTTTTTATTTTTTTAAATAAAAAAGAAACAGATGTTGTTAAAAGAAATTTCATATTAAAATTAGCTGCAGAGTACAAATGTACTAGTGTCCTGAGTTTCAAAATTACGCTGCATCTACGACATAAATAGAGAGTTAAAGTTTACATGATAACTGAACCGTCAACGTCAATTAAATATCATTTTCGAATATTGCAGTTCTCTACCAACTAAAATAGCGCCGTCGAAACTTCCAGGTATTACAAATGGAATGCAGGTGCTACTCCAATTCCAGTTACATTATGTTCTTCTATGGTAAGAAAGATGACTTTAACTGAAATCATAAGTCTGCAAGTATGTTGTATTCTGTATGGAATCTCAGGACAAATCTTTCAACAACTGGGTGAAATAACTTGATTAGCTTCCTGGGGTTCTACATCTAAATCTACGCCCATACTCTGCAATTCACATATTATGTTGTTGGTAGCAAAGGGTGCTTCGCATCAAAACTAAACTTTTGCATTCTAATCCCAATAACACAAGGGAAAAAATATAGATGCAATCATCAGTATCACAACTTATTGTCCTCTCATTGTGACCTAAATAGGTTAGTGCACGAAGTTTTACTCGTAAACTAAAGATATTCGCATATTCATCAATAAATTCAAACAAAACCTACGTCATCTGCCTGCCAGACAATCCCAGTCCAATCTACCTTTATCTATCAATTTAGTGACGCTTTATTTACAACTGTGGCAAGCATTCTGATTAATTACGAAAAAATATGGGTATCGAATAAAAAAGTAATGCCTCCTGCCACTGTTAGAGCAAGAAGGGCATATAACACGACGGCAGTCATGTTGTCTTTTAGGATCAGCGCACTATTTGCGAACGTCATCTTTGTTGCTGGTCTCTGACCAACCGCACGCAAACTACTTGGCTAGTTCCCCGCAATGTCTTCTCCCAGAAAAATGGGTAATTACTTTCGTCGTCCCTTCCCACGGTCGAACCGAATACCTGTAGCCCATAATTTAGACCTGGCTGGCCGGTCCAAGTTTCTGGAATAAGCTACTGTCCCGGTCCGACTTAACTGAAGCTAATGAGCAGTTTTGTCCGCGACGCGTTCCGAAACGACCCAAATGACTGTATTTTGGGCCGCGGAGAACGCTAATTTATTCGGCATTGTCCGCCTGCGGACACTCGAGCGCGGCTACTGTTTTAATTGAAGTTAATGGGCAGAGAGTGTAATTTACAGTGGGTGGTCCGCGATGATATATCGGCGCTGGCGTCGGACGCCTTATCGCCGCTTAACGTGACATTAGCTGCCAATAGAGCGCGCCCGCATCCATCAAACACCATCAGTCCCGGCCACGTCGGCTGAGCACAGTCGACATCTCACACCGAGACTGCAGCGATACGACCGTTTCATGGAATACAGTGCGGCTGTTTACTGGCTCCACTTCATCTAAGGCAAACATTCAATCACATTTCAGATGTTATATTGAATTGGAAATTCTCGGAAGCATTGAGACGAATGTAAAAGAACATGTTAACCTGTAACATGTAGAAGTATTTGGCATGATAAATGAATTCTGAAAGTGTGTAACAGTATTTCCAAGCGCACTGATTGCAGAAAAACAGTCGTGACTATTGCTGTACATGCTCTTTGAAGGCAATATCCGGGAATCATTGCATGCTTATTGTAGATGGCCTCGTAGTTTTAGATTTTCTAATTATTTGGCAGCAGTGATGGAACCTAAATTTTGCTAGCTGAAAACAACGAGATATAGACCTAGTTGTTGTTTATGTAACGTACGTATCAAAGAGCATATAAGGTGCAGATGTTATTATTATACACATTCGCGATGTCAGGTAAACTGTTGGTCGCGGGATCGTATGCAGATGGGCTGGGCGTGAGCGGGGCGAGAGGACGCGTGCAGTGCGCAGACGTTTATTGGTGCAATTGAGACGACTACCGCCGCCCGCGGCTGACTTTTACTGCCTCAGACGGCACTTCTTGTCTCTTAGAATTACACCTGCTTCCAGTTCTGCCACAAGCGAAGTGGCGGTGTTAGGAGCCTTCAACTTGGCTACAGCGTTACCTACCTTCCCATTCTCACGACTAGTAAATCTTAGCTCTTTTTGCTGTTTCTTAGGGAGCGTGCATAAACCACGTAGCTCCATTTTGGCTTCCTGCCAACCCCCCCCCCCCCCCACGTAGCACGCAGCATTTTTCCATATTGATTCCAGAAGACATCTTATACTGTTTTCTCTTGTCAGACTATCGTAAATTACATCCGGGGATAATTAAATGATGGAAATAAATATCTTCATGCTTCTGTGTGTTCTGTATCTCATTTTAACAGTGACAAATAATATGAAAGGGAAGCTACGTGGCCTGGCTTGGAACCCCCCCCCCACGTAGCTTTCCAGCCAACCCCTCCCCCCCTAGACCGAGCCACGTAGTTTATGCACAGTCCCTTATCGGATGAGTACCGAGGAAGTAGCGCCACTTTGCCTCTAGTGCTGTATGTTCAGGAAACGGAACGAAGAGCTTCGCCCCGTTGAATACCTCCAGGCATCAGGTGGGAGCGAGAGGAACGATCTCTCTCCTGCCGACGATTCTTTTCTACATTTCGCTGATAATCAAGAAGAAGCGGGTTACTTTTGAAACGCATATATCAGAGATGTTTTTTTCTGTCTCTGTAACGTATTTAGCAATTATACGTTCTTTTTCGATACTATTAAGAAGTTACTTTGATTGTGTGTTTTAGTGGTGTATTGTATTAAATCTCTGTTTTTAGGTGCATTTTCTGGTTAGAATCTATTTATGTCACAACCTGTAACATTTTGATAAGTGATTTAGAACCCAATGCCCACGAGAGATTCTACACTTTGCCTGCAATTTTAAAACAAATAATTTAATTGCGATGGTGCATGAGATGAAGAAAGTGGTCTCAAGCACAGTAATTTCTTTGAAACGGAGATGAAACCATTTGTTTAGCACATATTCTGCAATGCCAGACTGAACCACAGCTTTCAGCAGCTATAGCGACTATAAGTCATAAGCCTATAAGCCAAACTTTTTAAAAGCCGTGAATATTTGAACGACCAGACCAATTTACGGTATTTCCAGGATGTTATTGTACTGTTGCTGTAATAAAATACGCTTTAAGTTGGCATTAGAGCAGCTTTCTTTTAAGGATTACCATTATGATGGTCTTGTTGTAAGGGTTGGTCTTAAAGGACCATAGTGCGTGACAATAACAATTGGTAGGGTTGGTTAGCAATAAACACAGGGATAAAAAAAATATGTCCATATAAGTTAGAGGTGCGTGGAATTATTTTCGACATTTTACTGTTTCTCGGCTTGAAAAAGGTTGAGAAACTCTGCTCTGGAGCTTAAAACTAACTGACACTTAACACTGAAACGAAAAAAAAAAAAGTGTACAGGGTTTGTTGATACCAAGCATTTAACAAGTTATACAAGAAGTAATTTTAAAATCACAAGGCTAATTCAGATACAGGCATGCTTTAAGGTAAACATTATACAATATAATCAAAGATAAAAAAGTTACGAGGCTTCTGCATACCGTGTATTTAACAAGTTAAATGAGAAATCATTTTGAAAAACAATGTACACTCATACATACAACCATGGGTGAAAAGAAAGAGACCAAGCAGTTTAAGAAAACCAGTTTTACGTCGTATATAAATAAAAATGTCTCCATCATTAAAATAAATCATTAATGTTCTATAAATTTAAGATAACAGAATAGTAACATTGGTAAGAATTGACGTTCGTTATTTACCTTACCGTTTTACCCCGTAATAATTTGTATATATTGCAGGAAGACAAATGTGGTTTCTCTCACTCTCTGCTTTATCTGCAGTTACACTGAAAGCTTTTCCGGAGACCTACTCGATTTAAATGCCTGGTATGATTCGTAATGGTATTGCATGTTGTCGTTCCCACTGTAACACCACGTCTTCTGGAGCATGGCTGGCTGTGAACGGCTTATTATGAACTACTTCCATGCTTTCTTCACTCGCTGTTCGATGGTTTGGATGAGTTTAAACGAGAGGTACGCCCTTTCCATCTCCACTTGACAGCTATTTTTTACCAGCCCGTCGACTCCTCTGACGAAACCCACATCAAACTTGTGTTCATACGCTTTCTGTCATTTTTATATATTATTGTGCATTTTGCAGCTTGGCTTCTCCATACTCTTAATTACACTCAGTAAGAATTACATCTTCCGTTAGTCCGCAGTTAACCCTATATGTAAACACTTCTGACAGTGCTTTAGTTTTTGTGAAAAAGATTCAGGTTGAGCTAGTAACGAATATAATGCGCGATGCCATGAAGGAGAATGTGTAACGCACAGTCAACTTTTAAGTGACTGTAGTTGGTCAAATACATAATCTTTCCATCTCCCCCCCCCCCCCCAAAAAACAAAAATCGTTCAGCGTATACGACAGGCCTCATGTAACTTGATAAAATTGACATTTTTTTGTAACAACTTCGCTCTAACGCAAATCAATTTCTTATACACACTCCTAAAAAGTAATGACTGTAAATGAATAAAAATGTAGAAACATTAAAAGGTGATTAACACAAAATTAAATTCAGTCTTGCTGTAAACTGGGTCCAATAGGCCACTGAGCTTCGAAACCTGCAGACATAACTTTCGCGTAATTTTTTTCAGACGCTTATCTTCCGTATGTTGGCACCACTGCGAGTGAAGTACGACTTTCTCTGAGAAGTTGTGTATTTCATCCGCAGCGGAAGGATGTAAGTGACATTCAGAATATATGAAGCGGCAACAGTAAACAACTCAGGAGAACATGACACTAAACGAGGAGCCGCGCGGAGTTCAACCAAACCGACGAGAAACGTAAAAGGAGAATGGGAAAAGTTGGTTGGACTCGTTAAAAGCGAAGATAGTTCAGAAACTATGAAATTACAGGAGAGCGGAGAATTGAAACAAATATTAGTCCCTGTACCACTTAGGAAGCAAATGTCACATTGCTATGCTGGGAACAAATATTATCAAATGAATCGAATACTACTGTTTTAAATTATACCTTTGTAATTAAAATTATTTCACAAGAATCTAAGAGTGTGCAAATGGAAGATAACATACTACAACCAGTTGTATCACAACAACTTTAGGGATCATCGAGATTCAAATGACAATCGATAAAAAAAAAAATCTCTACGCCACATTAATAATCAAATTTCTGCATTACAATGTTGATTGGTTTTCATGTGTACAGAATCTGTTTATTGGCATTAACATTACGACAGCAAACTTTGGTAGTGTTGGTAATGGATCATTTCCCCAGAGCTAGTGTTATGAATTTTCAAATCCAGTCTCTTGTCATAGCTTCATAATAAACAAAATAAACTTAAAACTATATCAGTTCTTCTAACGTTTCACTCTTGACACTGAAAATAAAAAAATAAAAAATGAAATCAGCAACTTTATGATATTATCTTCTCTAATATTGTAATACGTAGGAACATTAGTGTAATTTTTGCAGCGTTCATCAGTTACTCTTGTAATGATCTATTATCACAGTCAACGAACAACCATTATGTGGCCGAAGCGTGTTAACACAGTCAACGAACAACCATTATGTGGCCGAAGCGTGTTAAAGGCTCATCAACTTATAGGAATAATTCTACCTTTTTCGATATGGTCAGGAATTTCCTCATAACTTTTTATTCCCTTCCAATTCAGCCATACAACCAGCACAATCGAGTTTCTATATATAGCATTGTGTATAGAGGATATCATATTTAGCACTACTTATTTTTCAGCATAGGCAAAACATGACGAACACAATTGAAACCACCCATACTCTAGGCCGTACTCGAACCGGTGGCCCTGAGTAAGCGAAGTAGTATATATGCTACCGGGTCCGGTACCACATTACTCGCTGTTGCAATAGTATCTAACAACTGCCAGATATGGAATCGCTGAGTCAAAACCAATTATTCTGTGGAATTTGCTCGGCAGATTAAACCAAGAAGTAAGATTGTGATGTACGACTTGTTACTGTCACAAGTTCTGTTTAGAAGCAAATATTGTACATAAGTTTTTCTAGTCAGCAAACAAAGCAATTGCCGTTCTTATTGTTTGCGATTTATTCCGTGTGTAAAGCGCCGTGATTTACACCTTGATGTATCAGAATGATATATTCATGAGTATTTTAAAACCTCTTTACATAAAGTCGCACCAAGTTGCCGCAGATATAGTGCTTTACAGAAAGCTGCTCTTAAAAGCGTCCATTTATCACTTGCTGGGGCTAAGTTAGTAAAAAGTGAGCAGTATATTATTTCCTCAAGGCTGCAGTAATGGATGTAACACCCACTTTCTCCTCTCAACACCAGAAAATGAAAATACGTGTGATGGCCAAATTTATTTTATTTTTCTATCAGCAGTACCTCGCCTGGCTTGATACAATATACTGGTTCTTTCAGTTCTAATGTAATTTCTTCATCTGAACATAATTATTACAACCTGCATCCTCAGTTATCAGCATCGAATATTGTAATCTTTGTTTCCTTGTATAGTTCTTCAATTCGATATAGTACTCTTAAGATAATTCATTTCGATTATGAGATTAATGACAGAAAAGAAACGTTCAAAAAAGTATATATATATATATATATATATATATATATATATACATACGTGTGCAAATGGCTGCAATATTGGAACACAGAATAATTTAGCGCTTTGTTCAAACGACTTCTACGGGTGCGAATTCACGTTAGAACTTAGTAATCAGGTAGAATTGAAATATTGTGAAGTATTAATTTATAGTATCTACATAAACATTCGATTCGTACAGTAAGTAAGGGAATTGGTAAGTAAGGGGACTGGTAAGTAAGGGGACTGGTTGAACGGTAACGCTCTGTCTTCGTATTCGGGAGGATGCGGGTGAAAGTCCCCGTCCGTTCATCCAGATTGGAATTTTCTATGACTTCCCTAAATCACTGCAGGTAAATGCCCGTATGGTTCCTTGTAATGGCCGAATTCCTTCCCGTTCCATGCTCCCATTCCTTTTCACCTGTAATAACCTCTTCATCACCGAGAAGAAAAACCCAAAAGCTAAAATGGAGAGACAGAGACTACGGTCTAGAGATTAATCACAGTAGAGTAGCTTAAAATGTTATGTATCTCGAAGCAACTGAACATGACACGTATTATTATTTTATTTTATTCTGAAAATCTTGCAGTTCTGTTTTCGGAAAGGATCATCCACAAAAATAGAGACCTTTTTTAAAATAAGTGATTAATGTTATGGAGTGAAGAATAATAATGAAGCTACTTTCTGTAATCTCAGGCAAATATTAATTATTTGTATCATGGATTAATGTTACGAATACTTTAATAGGGAATAGCCGCTGATGTATAGTAAATAATTTAATACATTATCGGGAAGCTAAAATAAAGTAGGATGGAAAATAAACGGATGAATATAGGAAGACCCTCTGCGAACAGTATTTTCTCACTCATTCTTGTATCAATAGCAGGACGCGTTATTTGCTACTAAAGCGACACTGAAGTGTAATAAACACAGCACTAAACTAGTTGTAAATGTGCTGAATCTAGACAAACATGTAGTAATTGTATTTTATGATAGCCATTGGGATTAAATGGGGGGAAATTACTATTACTTATTAATTTTTTTACAATTCCTTTAATTATAAAACAACATGACACAAATAATTAAAACAAAGTGTCTCCTCTTTCTCATAGAACTGAAATTGACAAAAAGAAATAAATCGTTATCGAAATTATTAATATTGCTTGGTTTGTAATAAAAATGCTTTATCTAAAGGTGTATTTGGAAATTAAGCTATACTGTAGTTCAGTTTCGTCTTATGATTTAAAGTTTTCTGACACTGAATAGTTTTGTTAAGGTAATGAGTGTGTACATTCTCCAATGAGCTTTAGTTTTAACAATTTTAGTTTGTTTTAACAGATAACCAGGCGCTCAAAGTAACATAGGAATAAGTTGATAGTCATTTTCATAGTAAAAATGGATTTTAACATTCTAACACACATTTGTCAGATTAAGGAATAGTATAAAAATCTTGCAGATACCAAAAACACATTTAAACAAAAATAAACGAATATCTCACTAACTTCTTATCCACTCCACAGAATTGTTGACTTATTTATTTTCAACTAATCTTAAACGTTGAGGTATCTTTAAAACGGGGACTAATACATTTTCATTTTTCCACTAATTTCTATCGACATTAATTTCAACGCCATGTTTATAAAGAGAGCAGTGATACATAGTTTGTGATGAAGGGTAACATAATAAAATACCCTGCTTTGGATAAGTTTATTTCATGGTAGGTAAAAAATAAATTTTTAATAACATTAGAAAATCTCCGTTCTGAACTGTCGATGTTGGGCAAGTGAAACAATGTTACGAAAATTACGAAATAAATTCTTACTTACAAGGAAAGATCGCTTCTCAAGGATGATCACTCACCTAAGAGGAAAGAAAGAAAGTTACAGTCAGTAGATTCATCATTTATAAATCCTAAAAAAATTCATATCAATTTTTACACTGGTAAACTGAGTCTTTTTTTTACTTTCATACAAAACATGAAACAGTTTAATAATTCTTTCAAATTCTTATAAATATTCTGATACCTCAAAAATAAAATAATATTTAGGCTTACAGAACTGAAATGCCATAAAACGCATTTTGCTTAGTTGAAAGATGAAAGAACCACGATAAAAATAGCTATCATAGCAACTAGGGAAGAAAGGCAGCAAAACACAAACATAAACTTAATACCATTTCCGTTTATTGATTTACTTAGGATAACGTAGAGGAACACTTTATAAGATTGTAGGTGGTTTAATTACATATAATAAATGATTAGTCCACCATAAAGTTTATTTTAAACTTGCGTTTATTTTCAGAAAACACGTCAGCGATACTGTTTACATGAATCCAGCGATTGTATACAACACTCCTTCCACAGATAATTTAGTCGGTGAAAACTTTGCCGAAAAACTAACTAACTGTTTCTCGGTCTTGGATGATCGCTTTGTATAAACTCCACCGAAACACTTCAAAAGATTCCGCCAGATATTTCTCGAACATTAACAATTACTTAAACAATTGAAACATATTAAAAACGATCAGAAACGGAAATTAAATATACTTAAACACAAATTTATTCACAGAAATCATCTTAAACTGTAGCAAATTGTCCTTTAGACATCGTAACTTGCATTAATACTTGGAATTACCAAAATTTAAGCAATTCTCTTGCAAAATTCTGTTCTTAAACATATTAAATGGCCTTAAAATAATGTCTTTTCATAAAAACAAATTCTATATACATTGATTTATACAGGAAATTGTAAAACAAACCTACCAGATCATATTGAACCAAACTTTAGCTTGCTACAAATGATTCATAAAATACAATTCCATTTAATTTTAGATTTGAGGGCTGTTACAACGCTGCTCATGGCCTAATTCTGACACACAATTAGTGGATTAAGATTCCAAACGAGCACTTGTCAAATTCACCAAATTACGTAATTTACAACGCAGAATAATAATAATCATAAGATAAAAATTTGTTTTAAAATCTTTGGTGTTGTACGCTGCATGTTTTTAGAAATTTGAAGCTACCAGCCTGGCTCGAAATAAGGTGGCAGCGTTGACAATGTTCACACGCCAGAATGACACCAAAATAAAAGAAAAAAAAGTAGTGACGAATTTGCTGTTGTTAACTGAATTAAACTAATGCAAATTAAATAATTCATAACGTTTCTCCTGTTTTTAAATGAATAATTTGATGTGTTTAATTTGACTTATACAAGTTCACTATCGCTGATTGATGATATTGAATTAAACGTAGAGGCACGGAGATAATTTTCATATAATCCTCCGGAATACCATTAACTCACTACAGCAATGGAATTTAAGTTCGTAGGTTTCTGGCGTGTCGTCACATAACTCATTTGGGGCGCGTGTACACATTTTGAGGGCATGGCGTAATGTTTCCTCTAGTAATAAACGCTGTGTCCACCACTTGCGGCTAAATGTGTAATTGAGCTAACGTAATAACTGTCAAAGAGAACAACGGCTGCTCCTCCCTCACACATTAACATACACGAGCTCTAATGTCACGACACCATTAATCACGAGGGCTGCTCTGAACAATGAGCTGTACATTCAAAATATACGCAGCACGGAGAAAATTCTAATGTTAACTTACCGCTCAACGCAAGCATTCATTTTTGGTATTCTCAACAAACTTAATAATTTCTATATGGAAATCTTTCTTCTCATAAACATTTTTTTTTTTTTCGATCTCTCTCCCTTTGAGATAATGTTTTTCGAACTATATTTGCAACCATCAGCTAGTTTTGGCAGAATTTCTTTCCTAGTGATCGTAGTTTAGTTACCAATGTCAACGGCGTTGAGAATTTATGAAATGCTATTGGGTAACTAGTCGAGTTGACGAAGCGTTATCACACGATATTTCGGCGATCACAGAGTGATAACACGTCGTTAACTTGGCTAGTTATCCGAGAGCATTTCAGAAACACAGAAGAACTTGAGTGGTAGATATTAATTTCAGGCTTTGCCCATTTTATTTCTTTTGGTATGTGACAGAGCGGATCCTAAGCTGAAGCGGCATCAGGTTCACCTGAGTGCATCGTGTGCGTGTGGTAGGTACAAGCAGTTATGGCTGTTTCGTGTAGAACAATTAGTATGCGCCGCACAACGGATGCCGACCACGCGAGTATAAAGCGTTTTATAGCGAGCGTATTACTTCCAGCTAAGCACGACTAATTTATCTGAACATCTCGGATCTTTCATTACATACATCCCCGACACCGGACAAATACACTTTTTACATTCACCTAACTTAGTAGATATGCCATGAAAACATGTTTAGTGACCAATAATAAACGTGTCGCGAACTGTATTTTTATTGTTACATCTGCATCGTGGCTGAAATAGTAAAACTGCTTCATTGTTTACACAACACTCTCCATCTTCTTCATCGCCATGCGATATTTATAATCTTTTATTCAATCTAATGAAGCTTCAGCTGTTAACTAATTTTTAACAAAAAGTTTCACGGTGTACGTTTCTGCTATAGACATTTCCTCCGCAAAGACTCTAAGAGTCAAAATTACAATCAGAGATGTTATCTTAATGTGAAGCTGAGCGAAGGTAAGGGATAATAATTTCCTAGAACTGCAATAGAGTTTTTGTTTAGTTCTAAATGGCAGGTAGAATATCTGTACCCATTGAAACCATATATAGCTGAATGCTTCTCAAATGATTTTAACCCATCTGCAAATAGTACACTTTCTGACCAATTTCCTGCGAATTACTTCCACGCTATTTAACCAAGCGCGTTACCTTAGAAGTACTCCATTTCTTCATATTTTAAGGGACGCTAAATATAATGTTAACAGTGGTTTAATATTACTCGTTGAAGGTTTTATTATATATAGGGAAGTAAGCAGTATTTTCGAAATATCCTAGATGCATTGAAATTTCAACGTTGCGCTGTGAAGAATTACGATTTAAATCGTAAAATGTGTAAAATACCAAAAAGAAGCCTCTTGTTTAAGAGTATAAAGTAAACTAGTCATTGTTCGGGTATTGATTACACGTAGTGCTTCGTGGGTAATATCACAAATAAAATGATACAGAACCAGCAAATGACGGTGCTGTGTTCTCATGATTGATGGATGAAATTCTGGAGGATACTGAAGAATATCTGTATACAAAACACTCGTTCGTATACATCTAGAGTTCCGTTGTGACGCGTGGGATTCGTAAAGGTGTTGATTTGAGTGATGGTATCACAGAAGAATGCTTAAAATTAAATGGACAGACAAAATACGAAATGAACGAGTTTTGGAAATAATGGGTGAGGAAAGAAGTTTGTGGAGGAAGATTACAGAAAGCAGAGACAGGTTGGTAGGTCATATTTTGAGACATGCTGGATTGGTTAATTTGTTGGTGGAGGGAACAGTCGAAGGTAAGAACTGCAGAGGAAGACAGAGATTAGAATACATGAAGCAGATAATTGAGGACGTGGGTTGTAAGGGGTATGTCGAGATGAACAGGTTAACACAGGATAGAAAGGGATGGAGGATTGCATCAAACCAGTTGATAGACTGATGACAACAAAAAAACTGTAAGATGTAGAGGAAGGGACTTCCAGGAGTTGGTATTATCTGACTGATCTCTTGTCTTTGGCTCGAATTGAGAGAAGGTTTTTTAATGTGTAAAGATGTGTCCACTAGGAAGCTGCCCGCTGCGGTAAGGCTGGGTGGACAGTATTTTTCTCACGCCACTGCCTGCGGTCATCGAACACGAGACGATTATAATTTAGCCTGGTCTTAACAGCTTAGTGACATAGTTTCTTACCGGTTGCACAATCCGTCAATGTCGTAGCCGTCTAAGCTAACTTTGTAATCATTCCCGTTAAAAGGAACTTTCAGCTTAGCGCGCAATACGAACGACGGAATGTCCTAACGGACTTCTCGTTAACAAAGCAAACGCTTCGCTAAAGGTGAAAATCTGTTTTAAGTCCCGTAGAAATTCTGACCGAGACCGGGATTCAAACTGAGGACCGTGGTCAAGAGGTAATGAGAGGCTCCCCTTCAGTTGATCAGTACAGTAATATGCCGTTAGTAGCAACTAGTATTCTGAGCCTTCAATGCCAGACAGTATTAGTCCGTGAGAAAAACTAGGGCAGCATTGCTCTAGTTATAAAGAAAAGAGGTTCTTACTGTCACTGAAAAATAAGAAAAAAGACTAAGGTTCGAGGTGAGAGCAAAAAGAGTTCTTTCTCTGTTTGTGAGAATTGGCAAAATAGAAGATACTAGTCAAATTTAGAGAGACAAAATAGAAGTCTTTCTCATGTGGCAAGAGATAGGGGTGAAGGAAGTCGTAGCTCGTTAGAATTTCAGTAGGCTTATTAGGCCGAAAGCTTAGTATTGGAGCATGATTTGCTTCCCATCTCCAAAATGTCTCTTTTCTTTACTATAAGGCGCAATGATCCCGACTCTACCTTTATTCGACGAAAGAGGTCTGAATGCAGTGCTGTCTACCAGGAGGCCTCTGCGGACAACAGACAGCAGACGAGCATCACGGTTTGCCAGGAAAGGACAGAGAAGCAAGGAGGTGGCAACCTACCGCAGTAACATAGTTTCTTGTACTTACATTCCCTTAACTTATCTTACCAACGTCTGGAATGAAATACTTCTTCCATTATTATTATTTTGGTGAAACTACAGTGAAGATACGGAAATAAAGACCTACACTGATTGCTATTGGTACTCTTTCTTCCATTTTGTAATGCTCAGAGGGAATGTATCCGAGATACTGGGGACAGTGAAATCTACGCATATGCGAATTGTAGCGAACCGACGTAAATGTATATCTTTGTGATGGCGTGATGGTCATATCCTCCACATTCTGGGCATAAAAATGCAGATGAAGTTGATCTTTGAAGGGATCTGCATTAAAAACTTCTCAAATAGTTGAGAGTTTATCGGCCATAACATTGCGTTTGTAACGTTGCGACACTTTCCTTGGTGTTTGCGTTCTCTCGATAGCTATCTGTTGGGAGGCGGTGTTTCTCAGTTGGCTAAGCCAGAGATTGTAAGTACTGTTACTTTGAGAAAAATACCGAATCATATGTTTTCGACAACTGTCTAACCCATATTCACCAATTCACAAACAAACAAAAAGCAAATGATGAACTACGCCGATATTTTCAGTTTTATAATATTAGTTGACAGTCAACTTAAATTTGAGGCATAGGGAGGTAAATTTTATTTAGGTATCTACTATCAGTTTAGAATTTAAAATAACAAATGTTTATCATTATCATACGTGAAGAGTTCATAGCATCTGATACGCTTTCCAACACTTCTAATAACGTCGGTTAGGGTCACAGGGATCGCAAAAGAGGGCGTTGGGAAATAGAAGGAAAGGAGGGGGTAAGAGGTGGAAGGATAAAAAAATGTTGCAAAAGTGTTGGGAAGTAAAGCGACAATGAAAGGAGAAATAACATAAGGAAAAGAGTGCTCCATTTCTTCCAAGGAGTTATAAATTTATGGGAATGATAATTGTCTGTACAGAACATCAGTGAATAAAGTTATGTGAAATTTCATGTGTCATGGTTTTCTAATAACGTAGCCACCTATTTTCTAGACTCAAAACTTTTATGACCATCGTTGTATTTTCCTCACTGACTGACTGGCACTAAGTTTAATGCAGGAATCACCAACAAAGTTTTCAGCTGTCTTCTCGCGTCAACTGGATGAGATCCACGAGTAGACGCCGTTATGTTAACCAGACGAAAGACGCGTTGCCACTTAAGCAGCGAATGAAGCGCTATTCCCAGGTTGTATTGCGGCAGCTTTTGAGTGCAGTAGGGGCTATGATTAGCGACGCACGACCGCGCTTCGAAGCTCCGTCGCGTCGGTGCAGCGCGGCTAAGCAAAAGGCGGCGACGGGCGAGCGGCCAGAATAGCTCCAGCGGCAGCCTGCGTCTTCAACTCACGTACAGTGTGAGGAAATAGAGCGCTACCAGGTTAACATTCCCAGCTGTCACCTGAAACTCACGGTCACCCTACTTCTTCACCACCCTTTCTCAACATTAGGGGTTGACTGCTTTTGATGAGTTTTACTCACTGTCATAATCAAATTTGGAAGTTTGGTTTCACGGCCGCATGGTCCTACTGACGCCAAGCGTTCTACACCTACTACCAGGTTGTGCTAAGGGGGCGTCCATTAATTACGTGAGGTGAAATAGAGGGGGGGGGGGGTCCAGCGAAATATCACCAAATCTCACCAAGGGGGAGGGGCGGGGGGTCTACGGAAATCTCATGTGAGGTTTCGTAATTCTTGTTGGAGTGTAGAGCTTAAAAAAAAAAAATAAAAAAAGTCTCAAAAAGTTGAGAGGGTGATTACTAGGTGGGGGGGGGTCTCACGAGCCAGATCTCACCACGGTTGGGAGGGGGGGGGGAGGTCGGACCAGATCTCACGAAGTCTCACCAGAAAGGGGGGGGGGGTTCGGAAATCCGGAAAAACACCTCACGTAAATTATGGATGCCCCCTAAGTATCAATATAGGAAATGAAGTATTGCCATCTGACAGCGAATAGTGTAACTATGTTCTGATGTATGATTTTTTTTTTATACGCCTCGTCAAGTCGAGGTTATTAGAGGCGTTAAAGACTGAGGACCTGGAGTGATTTGGGAAAACCATGGAAAACTCAAATCTGGATGGCTGGATGGGGATTCTAACCCGCGTTCTGCCGAACGCGATGCCAGAGCGTTACGGTTCTGTGTGCGATAAGTTTATTTCATTTTGTTTTGTGGAATGCGTTATTTAGCAGGCGGAGAGTGGAGCAGCATTCAGGCCGGTCAGTACACACGGGCGTGGACTCGTGGCTGGTCTCGTTGGACCTCCGGAGCTTCAGCCGCACTGGAGGGTAACGCAAGTCACGCTCACACTTCATCAACCACTGGCACTATTATGAGTTTTAAAGCGTTCTTCAGTACGTAACTCATATAAGATGTGCCGGAAGATTAATTTTTGTTAACGTTAGTGTATTTCAATTTAGAGCAGAATAACTGATTTTCACTCGAACTGTAGTGACGGCGGTACTGTAATTCCACTTCAGTAAATATAAAAGACTCGAAATGTAAATACCTTGGCATTACATTTGATACCAAACTTAACTGGGCAGGACACATTGGACAGGTGGTAGGGAAAGGGTTCGAAATCCTTCACCTGTTGGGAAGAGTGATGAGGGGATGCACTAGACAAGCAAGGGAATTGGGTACAAAAATTTGGTCAGACCACTGCTGGAATATGGTGGTGTAGTTTGGGATCTACATTTTGGGTATCAAATACAGGAGTTGAAGGGGGTGCAAAGGAGGGCTGCCAGGTTTGTCTTTGGAAATTACCGCAGAACACAATCGGTAACTAATATGATAAGGGAGCTGGAGTGGGATTCATTGGGGGATAGAAGGAGGGTGAAGAGAGTCATGGGAGTGTAAAAAGCATATACTGGTGATGTAGCGGGCGCTCCATCGCAGTTTTATCAATTATTGTTATTATCTTATTTTTCTTTAAGTCGTTATCTGTGCCACAGTTTATGCCTTGTCATTCTACAATTTGCAAGGTGACAAGTAAACGTATATGGAGGATGCTGAATATCATTCACTAATATGAGCAATAATTTGAATATCTAGAACCATATCTCAAATTCGCGACATCATATTTCTGATTTTCATGAAGTTATTCTTAAGCACCAGCACTTTTGGGATAAAGTATTTGAATATGATTCAAAATACCGCCCTCTCCAATCCTGATTTCGGTAGCAGTTTTTAAAAGTCCTGAACTAGTTCTTCGCCTTTGGCATAGCTTGTTATGAAGCACGTTACAACAATTCTATGACTCAGACTGTACGTTGAACTGTAAGTCTCCTTTGCACAATAGCATCAACAGGTTATCCTACGTTTCCTGCCCTCTCTTCTAAGCTGAGAGACACGGTCACCAGATTGTTTACCCTGTGTCAGATGGCTGTTGTTTAGTGCACTCTGTTATTCTGTGCTGTGACGAAAGAAGGAAAATGGTAAAGGCTCGTGTGGTCGTAATGACAGTGTTTTTAATTGGCTGCGCAGTCCGCCCATTTCGTAGCCGTCTTAGCCAGTAATCGTACAGGGGACCTACAGTTTAACGTGGAATCCGAAACCACGGAAGCGTTCTGGCGTACTTCATACTACACAGCAAGCTGTGCCAGGGGTGAAGGTCGGGTTCACGGCATCTGAAAATCTCCGCCGAGAAAAGGATTCGAAACGGGGTCCTTTTGGTCTCCAGTCAGACTCTTAACCACCGAGCCACCAGACCGCTGAGGGGTGATGGCCGATTGAGACCTACTCTTCCGAATTAACTCCAGGGGATCCGCAAGTTTAACGTGACTATCTGGAGGACGAATAACAATCAACAGCATCATCCATATCCATTGCGGATTGGTTTGGGATTAACCCGTATGTTTGGTATACAAAACGAAGTTTGGAAATTGCGCCCGACCACCTCTATTACTTTTCTGACCAAATCACGAACGATGAAAACTTTTCCCCCGACCAGGGATCGAACCAGCAAACTTGTGTCTGTTGCTGGACACCAATATCCCCTCTCTACGACTTGGCCTTTCAGGCGGGTAGTTTGCCACCGCAGGGACAGGCGGCGCGCGCGGCCTGCAGAAAATTTTGTAGTGTCCGACAGAAACAGGATTTTCAGCCGAAACCGAATCTTCGGCCTCGGTGTCAGTTTCGGCCAAAACTGAAACCGAAACGTTTTCAGATATGTTAAAATTTCTATTGTATACTGAAATTAATTGTATTTTTACACAGTTAACTCGTGCTAAATGAAACTAAAATGATAAATGAACGACTAACAAGAATAATTATTTGTTTATGTTATATTAACAATTAACAATTTAACACAAATAAAAATAATAAACATGTTAAAGACTTACTCTTGTAAATAAATTTAGTTAAAAAGCAACACATTGATATAAAGTAGAGACTTATTATAATTTGAGTAATTTAATTGTGTTCAAAATATTTTTATGATTAATTTATTATTTTAAATTTTGTAAAATTAATCACCAAGTGTAACGTACAAGATTTCAATAAATATTTCATTTATTAAAATTTTTTATGTAGTGATTGGTGATTATCTAATTATTAGTCCCAAAAAATAAAGAAAATTACCTATTATCAGTCTCAAACAAGATTACAATAATTAACTTGTTTGACAGTCAAGTACTTAATTAAAAAAAACAGTTATAAAATCAAAAGAAAAATCGAAATATTATTATTATTTTACTAATTAATTTTATTATTCATCATTAAAAACTCTGATATTGTACTGTAAGAAAAGCATTTTTTCTACATTCTAGGATCGGTCTGGTGGCTCTGTGGTTAAGGCGTCTGGCTGGAGATCGAAAGGTCTCCGGTTCGAATGCCTGTCTCAGTGGAGGATTTTATAGGTCCTCAACGCGACCTTCACATCTGGCACAGCTTGTTGTGTAATGTGAAGTACGCCAGAAAGCTTCCGTTGTTCGGATTCCACCCGGTCGGATTGCTGGATTATGTTAAGGCAGCTACGACAGGGGTGAATGTGCAGCCAAAAGAAATCCTTTCACCAGGTCATTATGACCACACGGAATTATTAATATACTAAACTGATAACTACGACGATATACGTATATTTGTTCAGTTGCTCGCTTGGAACACTGGTAGGCGGAGCAGAAAGATACCTTACGACCACATTTCTCAGGGTAGGATATGGACTGCTGTTCAAATAATAATATGTGTCGGCATTAACAGATAAGATTGAAATCTTTCTTTCAAAACAGTTTTTTCATCTTCAGATCCAGTTGCCTCCATCTGATTTGGAGTATTATAGTGCGTATCCCAAAGACACTCCTTTTCTTGCTGTATGTTGGAGGGTGGCAAGATCAGTTCTGTAGAAACTGAGCGAACATTTTCTCCGCCACCAAACAGTACTCCTACATATTATTTCTGTCGCTGCAACATCCACTTAATTGGAACTGAAATATTTCGATTTAATTATTTAGTCCAGTATTGTCGCAGAGATCAATGAAGGCTGTCTTTTTATAAAAGAGAATTTGATGTTCAAAGACCCGTACAGTGAGTTTTTCACGTGTGTCATCATCTCATCTTCGCTTTCGGATCGAACTTGCAGTTGGCGGGTTAATAGTGATATCAAAGGTACGCGTCATAAAATTATAAATCAAGGATATCAAAACGTCTGTGAGGTTCTTTATAACATCCAATTCACTAGAGAAAAAAGTATCAATCTTACCATATTCAACACTGTACAATTGGACCTCATTCGTTAGCTCTAAAAGCCTTTGTGACATCAATTATGTGCTGCCGCTCCTCACAGACAACTGGCACCAAAGAATTTAATATTGCAATCCGCATTGTTTTTGACAGTCTGTCAATTTTCCAGCTGCTTGCTCGTTATGGTTGAAATGGACTACGATTTTCAGCATTTTTTAAATAAGTCTTCGGTTTCATCGTCTGAAAATAGCGCGTGTTTTATCACCAACTGAAGTGTGTGTGCCACCCAACCTATAAATTCATATTGACCACTCATGGAGCACTGTTCGGTGCACTGTCTGACTGTCACCTAGGACCTGGAAAGTCTTGCCGTTTAAACTCCATTCATTCGCCATCTCTGTAAAGTTTTGCGCAATGTATTTACTGGTATGACCCTGTTGCAGCACACATGCACCCAATATAACTTTTAGGAGTTGATGATTTACTATAAAATGAGCTGTAAAGCTTAGAAGTTGGTACCGATATCACTGGTAGCACTCACCCCTTCGATTTTTGCCACTAACTTTATTTTGAATATTTTAGTCTTAATTTTCTTTTATGTTTGTGGCATCACTTATGTTCTAAAATATTTTTCATATTTCATCCGATATTTGCGAACAGCGTGGGCATCAGTGAAATTGAGTCGCCGCAATGCTTCGCCTTCCACCAAAGCATAAAGCAGGACGTCCACAATCATTACGTCCATTACTGTCTCGTCAATCCTCTTTGCAATTTCAGGATCATAAACCTGTTGAAAAGTTTAGATTTAGAGGTCAAACTCGAGCTCAATAACTGAACAAGATTCGGTTAGTCAGTACTCAACACTTCTAATGACTTCTATGTAGCCATTCGCTTTAATTTAGCTTCATTTAAATAATTTTTAATTTCGTCTATTGCTGACTGTTGTCTTGACACCGGCCATGAAACATTGATAAATGTTGCTTTACTCCAACGCAATGTTTAATTTTTGAGTTCGTTGCTTACCAATGGATATGATGTATTACAAATGTTGCTAACAACTTCAGATGAACCGGTATGGGTTTTTTCGAAAAACTACCAAATCGGATAGATTTTCTTTTTGTGATATTTTTACCCGAAAGAAAATAGTGTAAGATAAATAGATCATACCTCACAGATCACATAAAATGTGACCTCTGTCATAAAGCAGGCATATGTCATTCATTCTAAATTAATTTAATATAATCATAACAGCCATTCAGTTCATGTACAATCCTTTCGGCCATCGAAATACCGCACGTTCTAGAGTAGCTATACAGATTTAGAATTTATCACTCGCTTCTCTAACAGACACAGTTTCCGTTGATTGCAGGGATCGTAATTAGTGGGAACTGGTCTTAGGGGTGTAGCAAGTGCTCTCTACCAACGTTTTTATATGGTTCCCGATGGATCTCTTTTTCATTCGGACTGAAATCCTCATTAACTCATATTCTAGAGCTATGATCCCACTCGATTTCTCAATGCATTTGTAAAATTATTGTTTTTACGTTTACTGCGTACAAATCATCTGTACGAGTAAGTTCGGTAGCGGATCTGACTTCAGTTCTTCACCCAGCGAACAAAGTTACGGGCAGCAGGAAGTCCAGACTATAATGATTACTTTTTTAAAATAATAATAATAATAATACTCAAACAAACCTGATGAAGAGAGCTTCTTTAGAGGAGAAGATGCTATTAGAAAGCTCTCAGTAACCGCTGCTGGTTCTATAACTAGATTTAAAGAACTTATTTAATTAATACATCGTCTTTAAAAATTATATCTCCTGTGTTCAAAATAAGGAACTCACCTACTAAATTCAAGGTCGTGGTTTCGATTCCCACTGTGGCCAGGTATTTTTGCATGTAGTTATTTGTTCATAAGAGGTATGCCAGGTCGCTAGGTGGTTCGGATTGCACGTTAATCTGTAGGGCCTAGAGAAAAGGAACTGGCCGTCCTAGATATGACACACAGGCTAAGTATGCCTCCTTCGGAATTTTCACTTTACTTATGGCTTTAAGCCTAGTCGACCTAATGTAATAGAGGTGGAAAGGACTGGTGGCAAGGAACGGGAAGGAATTCTGCCATGGTATTTTGAGAAAGGAACCATCCCCGCAATCACCAAGAGATATTTGGGGAAACCATAGAAAACGAAATCTGGATGCCTGTCGTGGATTCGGATCAGCGTCCTCCCGAATGCGAGGCCAGAGTTATACCGCTCATCCGCCACGCTCTGCGTCTTGTTCGGGAGGATCCAGGCAGCCTTCGCGATGTGAACTAAGTTATGTGTTGACAGATAACTTAATATTATTTGATTTAGCTATAAGAATTAATTGTAAAAGATTTAAAAAAAATTAACAAGTAATGGTAATAGATGGCATGGTTTCTATTCTACCTTAAAATAAATAACCTATTTTTGTATTGTTCTATTCACTTCTCTTTGCGGGATGAACAGAAACAACATAATTTAAATTAATTTATTCATGGAATAATCGGCATTGTTAGTTTGAGGTAGGTATATAGACTTGTGATTGACTAACATTTTCTACATCTTTATTGTTTTAAATAATTGTGAGATTTATTTCTCTGAATTAGATAACGCTTTTTTTTCTTTTCTTAGTGCTTTAGTGCTCGTCGAGGTCTAGGTCATCAGGGGCGGGGGAGGGGGCCTTTCGAAACAACTATTCCAGCAGTCGCCTGGAGTGATTTCCGGAAACCATGGAAAAACGAACTCCCCGGTATTGTTTATAGGCAACCCAGTCTGCGGTAAGTGCTAAGAGTATCTAAAACATACAAGCTGATAAGGAAAAAACAGTTTTCAAAATGTAATTTTATCAAAATATAATGTTTCTTTGAAAACTCCTTTTAAATTCGAGAAGTAGATTTTTCATCGCCTCGAAGGGTTGTTAGGCCTCTGCAGTGGCTGGACCTAACATAGAATGCGAATCACGAAACTTTACACATCTTACTTCAATTACAGGGAGAAATTATGTTAGGTGTCCGTAAAAACTCGAGTCCTCACCGGGATTCGAAACCGGAACGTTCAGCTAAACACCGGACGGACAGTGAAAGAAGCAGCGCGTTTTAAGAGGGATGGGTTACCTTCAATAATTCATAGGTCAACCTACTTATTTGTCTATACTTTGCAATAAACATTGTGTTTACTCACATTTTGCTGATATAAATTAATATGCATAATGCCTGCTGCAATGGATCAGTTAATTGAAAGGCAAAATAAAATCTTTTGAACAGTTACGAAGAACTGTATGCAATTTTTACAGTGTTGGGAACACAGGTGGTGTAGATCAGTTTGACATCAACAGAAAGTGGAGGCATGGGAAAAACTGTTGCCACTGTTGTAGAAGATATTTCTTTCCTGTTCGGGTTATGAGAAAATAAGTCAGTCGAAACTGCACTTAGTGAATTTTGCGAAACAGTGTCTGTGCAATTTGGCAGTAAATACGTAAATGAAAAATATATCAATGTAGAAAAATTCCGGAAGTTAAAAAAAAAAAAAAGAAGCTACACACGTGCCGCTACTGAAGGCCCAAATTGGTAAGTATCTCTGGTACACATACAGTGCAGAGAGTTTATATAATGCGAGGAAAAGAATTTAGTTGACACACAGAGCCTCCTTTCTTTTTTATTTTACGCCGACTGGAAATGCGAGCGGCTCCATTCCTGCGGTTGTCAACTCGCAGTGCGCCAAACCACAGCCGTCTCTCTCAAGCCCAGCACTGACAAAATTAACCAATCCCACAGCACACCAACCTCATAGCTCCACAACAATCGCTTAGCATAGAGATACAGGCAGCTGATCTCAAGATACGGAAAGAGGTCGGAAATATCTCGCACAGTTAACAGTTATCATTACGCCTGTTGTGGAATCTCAGTTTCACCGTGAAAGAACTGCAAAACTAGACCAATCTCCAAGCAATTATTTAAAATTTTGTTTGTAATATTGTGGTTTGGTGTTCATTTATCATCATAATTGCAGCACTCCAGAAAAACAATTAATTTTGACTGTTGTATGTCAGCACAAGCTGTTACAGTCTGAGTCCCTAGACAAAGCAGATGGATATAGCGTTTAAAGAGATTAAGGGGCCCGTCTCCATGTAGATATTTTTTTAATTAGTGAGATTAACAGTTTTAATCTGGGGAATACGAATAATTAACACTCCAGCTACCAACTAATTTCCGACCTGCGAAGAAATTTATAATTAACGAAACTCTCGGAGGGAAATTATTTGCTATGATTACTACGCGACAGAATAGCGTTGTTGAACTTCTACCGGCCTCGTTAATATCTGTATACACGTCAAATCAGTAAGAAAATAATGAAGGTAAAAACAATGTACTATATGGCAAAAGTAAAGAGCAAAATTAGATTAAGAAAGCTTTCATGGAAGTGAAAGGTAAAATGTCTAGAAACAATTGTGGAGGAATAAAGAAAAAAAGTCTTAGTAAGGTTAGACGCATAAAAATAACTCGCTGAAAAGCAGTATTAACGTCAAGTTCTGGTGGGTTAATTCGTTTAACGCCAATACAAAGAGCATATTGATAGGAAGAATACAAAAAAAAACCTATACGACGACGGAGTAGAAAAACATGTAGACGTTATTTTTGTAGGAGCTCTGTTTAAAACAGAGTTTACAAGAGAGTAGACCTACGTGGCGTTAAGAAAGAATAATTTTTCTCAGACTCGTTAAAATCACTCTAAAAATGTTGAAAGAAAGGACATGCATTCATTCTTGGTTTTTTTTTTTTTTTTTTTTTTTTTTTTTTTTTTTTTTAATAAGATGGTATTTGTACTCACGAAGAGAGCACAGTTTATATATTTAGGAAGTAAACTTAACTTAGTCCACAACCCGAAGGTTGGTTGGATCCTCCCGAAGGAGGCATACTAAGCCATTGTGTCAGAGGTAGGACGGCCAGTTCCTTTCCTCTGGGACCTACAGTTTAACGTGGAATCCAAACCACGGAATTTAGGAAGTACAATTACAAATAAAGAAACGTTGTAAAAAGATATTAAACAGATTATCAATAGCAAAAATATTTTGCTTAAAAATGTTTTCCACAATGAAAAACCTTTTATTACCAAACATCGACTTGAAATAGGGAGTGGTCGGTATAAAATCATACATACAGAGCACAGCAGTTTATGGAGGGAGGGGGCGGGGGGTGGAAGGGGTAAGTGATTGGAAACTGGGGAGACAAATTGGTATAAAAATGGAACAATTTAAAATTGGCGTGATAGAAGTATTTTAAAGGTTAAATAGAAAGATAAAGCACGAAAAAATTGTTAACAGAGTGGACAGTGGGATGGAAGAACAGTAGTAAAAGAAAACGATTGGAGGACATGAGGAAAATAACTGATGATGTGTGATACAATAGGTAGGAGGTAAAGAACTTCATTTTGAGTATTACGCTTTCACGAGATTTTAATCTGAGAGTTCCAAAGTGTAGTGAATCAATTGTTTGACGTGCACAGTAGGTACTTCTAAATGTTTAAGAAGTTTGTCATGTGTACGTAAGTGACTGCGCAGTCCCAAAAGAGTAACCAGAGAATACTCTAACATTGATTATTAGGGTGAAGCACGTTACACGGGCAGCGTCCGTGGCTAATGACCAATTTTTAAAGTGTATTCCTATAACCGTCTCATAAACTGTGATACAAAAATACCTTTATACATAGTAAAATCCCACTCTGCCCTTCGCTTTTTCGCTACTTCTTCCACAACAGGCAATGGAAAGTAAAGTGAATTCACAATGAATAAAGCACACTCTCTGTGAGAAAACCCTTCGTTTTCGTAGAACTTGCAATTACGTCCACACAGCTCATTAGATGTAATGGCAATTTTTATTATTATGATTAAATTTCTAAGGAAATCATATCTTCAAAAACGAATAACGGTTAACTTTTTGTCTGACATACGTAATTAGCAATTTCAAATGTTTCGTGTAAAGTTTTTCTGAGCTTTTAACAAACTTATATTCTTATCTTATATTCTGTTAGAAAATTCTTAGACTATGTTGTGACCTGGTTCTAGCAACTTCAACAGAGAACAGATGGTAAACATCAGATATTTTCTATTTAATGAATTTATGCATTAAATTGTCATAAATAAATAGCTGCATATTAATTTAAACGAATGTTGCATATATCTCAGCCTCGCATTAATTTTTATCTCTGCCCTTGCTTCATTAACAGACAACTGCCTGTTAGCAGGCATCGCGGTTACACTTCCTTTTAACAATATCAGGGAACGAATAAATCAAGACACAGAAAGATGGAACCAGCACGCAAAACAGATACAACAAAAAGCCATCTCCAACAAAGCAAACATCAGACATTATACAACAGTTGTCAAGTTCAGAATACCTGGTACTGAATAATAAAATGGAGATTGAGCAATTAGAGATAAAAGAGAAAAAAGCCTTAGGACCACTAAAGGGAAAAGTTGGTACTTGGTGGAAAAGGAAAAACGAAGATCGATACAAGTATGCAGAGAAAATTACGGACATAATGCACACGAGAAGGAAGAAATTTTATGGACATCTTATGAGAATGAGTGAGAAGAGGTTATCAAAACGAATTTTTAACTACATTACTAAATTAAAAGCAACAACAAAATTGGTTAGTAAAAGAGAAAAGATTAGGAAAAAGTTGTAATCCATCCAGATGAGATAAAGACTCGAACAGTGTTTGAAACTAAATTTGATAAATTCAGGGGATTCAGAGAACAATCTACAAAGACCGAGACCACATTGTCTGAAGAAAGGAAAAGGAACCTCAGTGAAATAATGAAAAAATACTTACAGGAGAAGAAAAGGCGAACCAGTAAACCAGTTGCTTCGCGTGGTCCAAAGTGGGCTAAATCGAAATAAGAGGAATATAAATAAAATCAAATGCAGTTAAGTGAAGCAGCGCTGTGGGCACAGCCAGTGTAAGTAATACTACAGTTGTCGAGCTATTCAGTTTACGCCCGGCCTCCAGTGAGAAGTGAATAATAAAATGATTGCATTGTTGCTTTCATCACGATAATCCTTGGAAAACAGGTACAACAATAGAGAGAGAGAAGAAGAAGAAAAATATAGAAAAATCTGTCAGCAGATTCATGTTTAAGATCCAATTCAGTTTTTAAAAAAATGAGTTGAAGGCGATATGAACATCTACTCCAGTAGATTGGGTACAACTAAAGAGAAGACAGTTTTGTAGTGGTAAGTCACACAAAATTGCAAGCGTGCAGTGAACCTTCGTAATTCTGCGGCACTGAAAATATTTAAAATTTAGGAGAACTGCTCCAAGACGAAGCTGCATAGTGGTCGTCGGCATGCGGCTGGCGGAGGAAGGCCGTGTTAAATGGTTTAATCTGGAGGAAGGGTGGGCAGGCGGCGTTCTTTGCTCAGCGGGCCATATAAATTCCCATTGTTGGCGCAAGCTGTAAGTGGTTGGAGCGGCGAGTTGACCGCTGGGGCGGAGAAATTAGGATTGGCGCCAAGGAATCCTCAGCGGACGGCTTCATTCCAGCAGCCAGACACGGAATGACGTTACGGCTCTGTCGATTCTAATGCGGCTATGCAGCGTCTCACACTTATTTCTCCACAAGCCTGAATTTCCCTACCAAGAATTTTCAGTACGTACCCTCTGTAGCATCAATTGATTTAGCATCTTTTCAGCTCGCCACATACGGGTCAGCTAATTCTTAGTCTTACATACGAAATACACATTGTTAATCCAAGAACACTATTCGATTCAGTTTCGTACATTACAGGCTCCACTGATTTTCTTTCATTTCTTTCAGAGTACTGAGTTTACACGAAATTTCTCTGGAGAGTACAAGGCTACAGTAAACAGACTTAATAAGGTTTTACATTATGACTTATATATTTGTAAAGATCACTCCAATTAGCACCACCGACCTTCTATATACAAGATTCTGATGACCCGGGATATTTCAAGGTTAAAAGTTCTTAAGACTTCTCCCTAAATCTTTCGAGACTTAAAAATGTTCATCCGACGAAATTACTTTTCTCGAGCATCACACTGAGCGTGGTAAGTGAGTGGTAACGCTCTGGATTCGCTTTCGGGAGGATGCGAGTTCAAGGCCATCTAGATTCGGGTTTTCCGTGGTTTCTCTAAATAACGCCGGGATGGTTCCTTCAAAACTCCATGACCGAATTCCTTCCCGTTCCTTGGCCCCAGCCCTTCCCGCCTTTAGTGACCTCAACGGGCCGTCAAGTTTTAAAAAAATAAAAAATCGCGCCGCTCATTTCGTAATTTAGTTTTTTCGACAGACATACGTTCGTCTCATAATTAATGCAAAAATTTGAAACCAAAAGTCACAATGAACACTAAACTATGAATGAGTAAACCAGAAAAAAGAGTAATAACCAACAAAATAACAATCCGTAAATCTCTGAAAGCGAAATATTGATGAAAGACAGACAACATGACCCACGAACATATTATGACCAATAGCCGACAAACAAATAACAATGAACCCTCATCTTTCAGTTCCGGGTTCTTATATAGATCCCAAAGCTAGTAGCATAGGAGTTACGTTAATTTTTCAGTCTCCAGGTCAAGTCTTCCCAAATAAGACGGGTCATGCCACCGACTTTGGACTTTGAAAATAGCAGACTTTTCAGAAAGAAGATCAGCGGTGAGAGATGCGGATAAAATAAGCGCTAGAGGTTGGTGAACGGCCTAAGCCTTCATGACATGTGACATGCCTCGCTATGGAGAGAACAACTCAAGCCGCGGCCTGCACCAAGCCATCCAGCCACGTGACAGCTGAGCTCTTCTGATTGGAGGGATAGATAGAACGTTCCAGATGGAAAGTTAGTTGTGCTTAGTAAAGTGCGAGAAACACATGTCAGCGCAGTTACAACCTAGAAGAAGGTCGAAACGTCGACCCCAGTAGAGCATGGAAGCTATTACTGTGAAAATTCATAACCACCTTTTGCTGAGTTCTTTATTTACATATTTAAATTATGTAAGCCCTTTATCAACACTCACAAAGTACTTTGATGAACATGTAATACGTAAGGCCGACATTACCAAAAAAATTATAAACTATTTTATCATATTTATTTTGTAGAAGGTATAGTATTATATTTTAGCAGTCTGTGGGAAGAGGATAAGAGGAAGAAGGTGGTACAAAATTATAGACAACACCAAGGAAGACGGCAACTGCATGGTCCTTAAGAGAAAGGCAGAAGATAGAAGAGCATGGAAAGCAGCCAAGTGAAAACCTTCCCGAGGGCAGAAAACTGATGATGATTATGAATGTACTACATTAAATTTTTCATCATCTTTCTCTGAAATGAATGAATAAACTTGTTTAGCCGCAGTAAGTGCAACTGTCAAAATATGTATTTTATTAAATAAAAAGAAGTAAACGTGTTTGGATTAGGTCTTTGTAAAATTTGATGTGAAAAGAATTCATCGGAATTTAATAAAAGAACTGCAATGTGAGGACACGACACATTATAAAAATTATGACTAAAGTTCCAAAAAAACCTTACCGCAACATTTTCATAAATTTCTATATAAGAATAATTACCCCTGAATGTAACGATACGTTATTGGATGGAGCTAGACCAGTCTGCAATGCAGTACGCGCATATCTCAGTGCTCTTTTTCTGGTATTATTCCTGAAACCTGCCAAGTACTATCTTCTTAATTGGTTAATTTTATTTTCGCATTTTCCACGGTACGGCATTATCCCTAGCAGTAATTAACTGCATAATTTTAGCGTAAGTGTAGTCTTTTATTCATATTCTTATTGTCGACATGTTTTATGACTGTACAACATTTTCTTATGTTCATACTCAGAAATCAAAATCATCATCCAAACAAACTTCGACAACTTTCCTTCCGTCATTTTCTTTTGTCAGGGTAATTAAAGCTTCTATAAAATGTAATACCAACGTATTACATTTTACGAAACAAATTGCTTATAAAATATTATCCTTCACACCGTAGAATATGTTATAAAATGTATTTTATAAAATATCATTGACAAAGATCCTTTACAACATAATTCCCGCCTACCGAAAACATTATTACTGTCTTTAACTATCGTGTAATCTGTTCACGCTTATTCACCTTCAGACCTCCAATAGGCTTGCGACGGCAGTATTCGTATCCTGAATACCAAATTCGCTTCTAATTTATCGAATTATCACAATTCGACTGAGACACGCTAACCAGTTTACTAACGACAATAGTTACATCAATAAATTATAAAAAGAAGTTTCATTTTCTGTTATAGTTCGGAAGTTAAATTTCAGGTCGTTCTCAGATACTTCAGATTCGGTCTTACGGGCATTTCTTTCATTTGTGTCTCACTCCTCTGTTTGAACAAGCGAGAATTAGAACTTGACCGTTAGCTGTATAATACAGTTTGCACTCCTTGTAGTGAGTGTAGATACCGGCGCAGGCAGTGGTGCGACACATTTTACGTCCCACGCGGGCATCAATAATCGGCTCCATTATGGAGCAGCTGGCCGGGAAGGGAACAGGTTTCTCATTACCCCAGCCACCATTCATGACCACAGCGCATACCACGGGACTCAGCGCCACGTTACGCTTTAAACCACCCACAGCCTTTTATTCTATAGAAATTTTTTTATGTTGATTTAAGTGCTTAGCGTCGCTTCGAAAGCCATTTCCAGTTCTAGGTCAAACAAGTTTGTGGACGCGGTAGGACGTAGTACGTAGACCTCCCTTTTTCATGACAAAAGTTGTTGTAGGTTCGAAAGGAATCGTTAACAATTGTTAATGGCGGATGAAGCTGCCAAGATATTGTAGCGCAGCATTTGCTCCTCTGTAGAAGCCACTTGTGCAATAGGACTGCAAGCACGAATAATCCATTTTATGTTAAAATGGATTACAAATTCAAACTTTAATCTAAACTTTAGCTGTACAAAATTAAGATTTAGGTATATAAACTAACTAGGCAATGTTCTATATTGTAACAGCCCTCAAACCTAAACTTTAACTGGAATTGTATTTTATGAAGCATTTGTAGCAAGCTAGAGTGTTACTGAAAATGGTTTTGTATATTTGTCTTGTATTTTACTGTAAATCAAAGTAAATTGATTTTGTTTTGTGAAAAGAAATTATGTAAATTCCATTCAATATGTTTAAGAACAGTGCCAGAAAATTACTTAAATGTTTGTAATTGTAAGTATTGAGGTTAGCTAAGATGTTTATAGGACGATTTACTACAGTTAAAAATGATTTATACGGATAATTTTGTTTAAGTATCTTTAATTTTAATTTCTAAGCATTTTGTAATGATTGTAAATGATTATGTATTAACTCTGACTGTTTTTACGAGGCGTATTTTTTAAGTAAGTACCGTTTTGTCACACCGTGGCTGCAGCGCTACGGTCGGCGTTCCGCGCATGCGCACTGAGTACCTACGCACTGACGCCATTACAGTCTAATTCTTCCTTGTTTACGTTGTTCACTGAGTGTTTAAGATGCCTCCGATAATCGTGAGTCCCGCAGACTGTGAAGTACGGGATGTTATAAAATTTCTTTGTGCTAAAGGTCTAAAAGTGATCGATATTCACCGTGAGATCTGTGCAGTTTACGGACAAAACATTTTGAGTGATGGAATGGTGAGAAAGTTGGAGAGAGCATTTAAAGATGGCCGCACAAATGTGCATGATGAACAACGGAGTGGGCGTCCTTCGGTCGTTAATGAAAGTTTGGTTCAGAAAGTGGACAATAAGGTGAGAAAAAACAGACGCTTCACGATTTTCTCCTTGTGTGATGACTTTCCTAATGTTTCTCGTAGTATTTTGTATAGCATTGTGACCGAGCACTTGAATTACCGAAAATTGTGCTCACGTTGGGTATCGAAAATGTTAACGGATGTGCACAAAACCAAACGTTTAGGCAGTGCATTGACTTTCCTTGAGCGGTACCACAACGATGGTGATAATTTCTTAAGCCAAATTGTTACGGGCGATGAGACATGGGTGGCCTACGTCACACCTGAATCAAAGCAACAGTCCATGGAATGGCGGCATTCAGATTCACCCAAAAAAGTGAAGTTCAAGCAATCGATTTCTGCTCGGAAAATCATGTGCACAGTTTTTTGGGACAGAAAAGGAGTATTGCTTGTGGAATTTCTGCCTCGTATTGAGACAATCAATGCAGCAGCTTATTGTGAGACATTGAACAATCTGCGCCGTTCAATGCAGAACAATAGACGTGGTAAGCTGAGCAAGGGCATCGTTTTGCTGCATGACAATGCCCGTCCACATGTGGCTAATCAGACCATAGATGTGATGAGATCTGGCGCCCAGTGACTACCATCTGTTCCTGCACTTGAAGAAACACCTAGGCTGTCTTGAAGACGATAGCGAAGTCAAAACAGTTGTGATGCAGTGATTAACAAGTCAGGCGGTAGACTTCTATGAGGAGGGTTTTCAAAAACTGGTACTGCGTTATGACAAGTGCCTATTTATTGAATCGAATTATGTAGAAAAGTAGAGTAAGGTACAGGCTTTCATGTAAAAATAAAATTATTGAGATATATTTGCACGTCTTTTTTTAATTTCAGAACGGTACTTACTTAAAAAACATGTCTCGTATATGTTTTCAATTGTTTAAGTATTGTTAATGTTCGAGAAATATCTACCGGAAGCCTTTGTAGTGTTCTAGAACTTTCGATAGAACTTGTATAATGCGATCAGCAGAGACTAAGAGACAGGTTTTCGGCAAAGTTTTACAGAGTCAGTTTACGTCGGCCAGGGACAGTTTTGAACGAACAGATTTGGCAGTATTGTCTTTGGAAGAAGTTTCGACCGTAATCGTTGTAATGTTGTGTTTATATGTGAACTATAATTTGAAGTTCGATGGCTTTCTAGCAATAAGGGAACATCCATAAATTACGTGAGATGTTTTTCCGGATTTCCGGACCCCCCCCCCTTTATGGTCCGTCAGAACCCCCCTCCCCCCTAGTAATCGCCCTCGAAACTTTTGGAGATATTTTTTTTTTAGGTCACAACCATAGTTTTACACAAAATACCCCCTAAAATCGACTATCGCGCAATTTGTAGCCTTTTTTGTTTTTTTAGCTCTGCAGTACACCTCACGTGAGATTTCCGTAGCCCCTCCCCCCTTGGTGATATTTCACCGGACCCCCCTCCCCCCTATTTCACCTCACGTAATTTATGGATGTCCCCTAAAGCAAGTTAAAATTTGAAACTGGATCGTGGTCTAGTTATTTATTATATATGTGATTAAAGCCACGAACAATTTAATAATATGATTCGATGTACTTTATCACTGCAACCAAAACACCGTCAGGCTCTATGACTATCTCCCATACTGTAATTTCAGTAACCTCATTCCTCGTTTGTGAGTAACATAGGAGATTAGTGCTTCACAAGACAACAGATACATAATACTAACCTTACCTTAGGGTTTATTGTTTCGATAGCGTGATCAGAGTGTATGGTACGAAGCTACCTGCAAAGGGGAAAATTGACTAGGATACTAAGGCCTGAACAGCCAAGAAAACAACCACATCACGCTCACTAATAAATAATAATCTATAAGGTTCTTCCATCATCATTCGATTTTTTTTATCATAAAAATAATACACTCTATAATTATGAAGTTATCAAGCGTAAACCCAAACAACCTAAAGTATAGGACTTTATGTGCATCAGGGAAACAGAAACCAACAGTACATAAAAGTTAGAATTTACTAGATTCGCTTGACATAGTATTCACTTTACATATAATAAAACCAAAACATTCCACGAAGATACAAAAACAAACAGACGAATTAAAGACACGTTCATAAATCTAAAACAGCTAATAGAAAAAAGTAGTATCGACTAACGAATAAGATGTTTGACGACTAAGGTATAAACGGCTATTATATACGTATTAGCATGCTGCTTGTTAACATCGTGGTCCCAGATATACGTATGTTAACCTATTACTCCCCGTCTCCACAGAGTCCTTCGACCTGAACGAACCGAAATGAGACTGCATACGAGTATCTGGTACAGTTCCGTCCAGCTTGTCTGAACCCCTGTTCCTAGAAACAGATAAGTTTCGTGTATTCTCTCTTGCCCTCGCTGTATTGCTACTTTACTTTTTTTATTATTTTTAAATCGTTTGGTCAGTTAAGTTGCGATTGCATCCACCAGCTGTTTTATAGTTTATTTTTCGTTAGTTACGTCTGTGGTAATTGATATTCTTCTCGTTTTTTTTGGTGCAAAAAATATCTTATTTAAATCTCTAATACATTTCCGAATCCTGTTCCACAACCAACCGTGATAAAAATCTTAATTTAGACTAACAGTCCACTTGTACCCTGCATTAGACGGACATCACACCAAAAACTGTTTGAGCATATTCTACGGAAGTCAGAACCGAGAATCTATTTCCTGTTTTACTACTTTACTTTACAATATCAAAGTACGTAAAATAATAGCAATAATACAGCAAATTTTATTTAAGGAGTGTAGCAAATTTTCATTTGACGTTTTCTTGTTTCTGTTTATGTTATTTATGTGAAGAACAATTCACAACCCTAAAACTATTAAATCGGTTGGAAATAAATTTAAAACAGATGGGTTTCAATTTCATAAACATCTATACGCTAGGAGAACTTCAGACTGATTTTTCTCCCAACAACACAAAATTTGATGACGCATTGAATCATGAATAGACAACTTACTGAGAGATATAGGGCCGTATTTAGGATCTCTAGGACACTAGGCTATACCTGTGGGGCGGGCCCTTCAGGATCTGTAGGCCCCTAGGCTATACCTGTGGGGCGGGCCCTTCAGGATCTGTAGGCACCTAGGCTATAGCTGTGGTGCGGGCCCTTCAGGATCTATAGGCACCTAGGCTATACCTGTGGTGCGGGCCCTTCAGGATCTATAGGCACCTAGGCTATACCTGTGGTGCGGGCCCTTCAGGATCTGTAGGCCCCTAGGCTATACCTGTGGGGCGGGCCCTTCAGGATCTGTAGGCACCTAGGCTATAGCTGTGGTGCGGGCCCTTCAGGATCTATAGGCACCTAGGCTATACCTGTGGTGCGGGCCCTTCAGGATCTATAGGCACCTAGGCTATACCTGTGGTGCGGGCCCTTCAGGATCTGTAGGCCCCTAGGCTATACCTGTGGGGCGGGCCCTTCAGGATCTGTAGGCACCTAGGCTATAGCTGTGGTGCGGGCCCTTCAGGATCTGTAGGCACCTAGGCTATAGCTGTGGTGCGGGCCCTTCAGGATCTATAGGCACCTAGGCTACACCTGTGGTGCGGGCCCTTCAGGATCTGTAGGCACCTAGGCTATAGCTGTGGTGCGGGCCCTTCAGGATCTATAGGCACCTAGGCTATACCTGTGGTGCGGGCCCTTCAGGATCAGTAGGCCCCTAGGCTATACCTGTGGGGCGGGCCCTTCAGGATCTGTAGGCACCTAGGCTATAGCTGTGGTGCGGGCCCTTCAGGATCTATAGGCACCTAGGCTACACCTGTGGTGCGGGCCCTTCAGGATCTGTAGGCACCTAGGCTATAGCTGTGGTGCGGGCCCTTCAGGATCTATAGGCACCTAGGCTATACCTGTGGTGCGGGCCCTTCAGGATCTGTAGGCCCCTAGGCTATACCTGTGGTGCGGGACCTTCAGGATCTGTTGGCACCTAGGCTATACCTATGGTGCGGGCCCTTCAGGATCTGTAGGCACCTAGGCTATACCTGTGGTGCGTGCCCTTCAGGATCTGTAGGCACCTAGGCTATAGCTGTGGTGCGGGCCATATATATATATATATATATATAAAGCAATTATTTTTTTTATTTATTTTTTTTGTAAAAGTTTAACGTCCCTTTTAAACAACGTGGTCTTTAGAGACGGGAAACGATGGGGGCAAGGAATGGGAAGGAATTCGGCCATGGCCTTTCGAAGGAAGCATCCCGGCATTCACCTGGAGTGATTTGGGGAAACCAGGGAAAACCCAAATCTGGATGCCCGGACGGGGATTCGAACCGCCGTCCTCCCGAATGCGAGGCCATAAAGCAATATCGATTACTTATTGTTAAATTAATAAACCTATTATTGAAAAACATTGAATAATGTAATGATAGTAAAAACGTACGAGGATAACTTACTGAAGAATTGAAAGTTCTTAACGTTCTGTATTGTTTCCGAGACTGAATTGAACGAAGTTAGCATTAGTAATAACATGAAACAATAGACCTATATATTACGATAAACCAGACGAAAAAAGATGTTTCGATCACCAAAGTACGCAATAGAAAAAGATTAAAAACACTATATTGATTATTCACACACGCATGTATGCAGGATAACAGCGAGTTATATATAAATATTTTTGCACCTGGTGCGGGCCCCTAGGCTAGCCTAGATAGCCTATGGCTAAATGCTGCTCTGCGGAGAATTATGGTTGTAATGGGACAAGAAACTCTGCACAACTCTTTTCAACTAGTAAATATAAAACTTCTAAACATTACTAATTGGGTTGTCAGGTAGCCTACTATTATTAAGTTTTATAACACAGTGTATTAAAATCACATTATAACTACAAGCTTTTAAAAATTTTCCTTTAATGTTTCAGATCGATTTAGTTCAGTTTTAATTTCTGGTTTGTTATAAATTTTCCTGAGAATACGGCATTGCTAAGTTTGTAAACCCGATGATTTTTTAACATTTTCTATTTTTCTGTAAAAGGCTGTTTGTTAATGGCTCTTGTTTTCATTAGCATTATGCCGTACTGTGAGACGCGAACGAAGTTCGTCAGGCTCATTTTGAAAATGTAACTGCCTTGATCCAGTTCTACGACCGACAGGTCCAATACATTTCGATAGTTAGACTTTATGTTGTTAGCATGTACGAGGCTGGCCCACAAACTAATGCACCACATTTTTTTCTCGGCTCCCAATGGTAAGAATGCGAAACTTTAGATACGAATTCTTTGAAGTTTTTTTTTTTTTAATTTTATTTTATGGCTTTAGCCAAAGGCTAATACAGCCAATAACATCATACAATATATTCGAGTGAATTTTAAATTACACCTTTAGTATATTTAACATACAGGGAAACTATCTTGACCGATTTCTTGCTCGGAACTGAGAGAGATTGCATCAGAGAAGTTATATCAGTTATATTCAGACCATCATCTAGCAGTTGTTTCCTCGCTGATTGATGTTGCTTGCAGCTCAGCATGAAGTGATAAATATCCTCTACAGAATTACACGATGGGCACATCGGCGAATCCACCAACCGCATGACGTATTTTTTGTCACGTAATAAAGTGTGTCCTGTCCTGAGTCTGTTCATTAGAGTAATTTCTTTCCTGTTCAGTTCTAGTTGAGCGTACCATGGCTTGCTTACTATGTTGTTGCAGATAGCTCTATACCAAAGTCCCTTTCCCTGGCAGTCGGCAAACCATCTCTTCTCCCACTCAGTCCTAACCATGTCGGTAACAATGGCCTTGAAGTCTGTACAGGGTACCGAAACTTTTTCTGTTTCTGCAGCAGTAAGGTGGTGACGTGCTGTTCTATCCGCTGCCTCATTTCCCGACACCCCAACATGGCTCGGTACCCACTGGAACTGCACTTGTATTCCTTCTACCGATAACTTCTGAAGTTCCCTGGCTATGTCATAAACTAAATAGTTCCGGCATCTTCCTTTTGATACTTCCATTATTGCCTGTAGGGCACTTCTAGAATCTGTACAAATCACTGTATTTGAATGAGCTGTTGAATGAATGTATTGCAGCGCTTTTAGAATGGCATACAGCTCTGAGGAGAACGTCGAAAACTGTCCTGGTAACCTGTAAGCTTCGTGAACGCAGCGACCAAGGTCTACAAATGCAGCAGCGGAAGCCTTTCCTTTTTTTCTTTGAGCCGTCTGTAAAAATTTTGTGCCATGCCTTCCATCTCGAGTTCAGTGCTTCTAGTGTGAGGCACTTCAGTTCCTCCTCACTGTGATCTTTTTTCACTAATAGGTCTGTCATAAGGTAAATGTGAACTAGAGGGGATAGATCTGACCGTTGCCATAGTTGTTCCTCACTATACGAGTCATTGATATCTGAACTGTAAATGGCCCACTGAGCTGTTGTTTGAAAGAAATCCACAAGTGAAGGTGTTTTGTGATAATTAGATAGGTTCCAAGATTGCTCATGAGCAAGAAGCTGCACTTTTCTTATTAGTGGATGTCGTTTGGTGGAACAAACTCTTATCCAAAAATTCATTCCCACTTTCTTTCTTCTTAGGTCTAATGGAGGAGTTGCTGTTTCTACCTCCATTGCAGCAACGGGAGTAGTTTTAAGGAAACCGCCTACCACCCTTAAAGCTGCCGATTGAATGATGTCTAACTTTCTGAGGGTAGAAATTGACTCAGTTTCGTAGAGAAATCCCCCATATTCGAGTCTGCTCCTCAGTAAGCTATAATAAATGTTTCTCAGGAGTCTGGGATCCGTGCCCCAGCTCAGAGCTGCTAGGGCCTTGAGGATATTTATTCGCTGAAGGGATGATTGTTTTAGTTCTGCTATATGTCTTCGCCATGAGAGTTTAGTGTCGAACCACATCCCCAGAAACTTTACTTCGGAGACTACTTCCATAGTAGATCCACCTATTGTAATTTTAAAGTCATTATTCTGAAATTGTCTTTGTGAGAATACACATAACTTGCTTTTATCTACCGAAAGCTCTAGGCCTCTATCTTTCAGACAGATTTGTACTTCATTTACCTGAGTTTCGAGCAAATTTTTTGCTTTTTGTTTGTCAGGATGACAAACATAGACCACAAAATCATCAGCGTATTGAAGATAGGTTACAAATCCTCTCAGGCTATTGCAAACTTTCAAATTATAAATGTCAAATAGAATAGGACTCATTGGGTCTCCCTGAGGCAAACCTTGGAATACATGTCGACTGAAGTAGTCACCGCATAAAGTAGAGATAATGTGTACTCGGTGCGCCAGGTAATGAAAACACCATGACGAAAGTTTTTTCGAGAGTCCTATATTTTCCATTATTTCCCTAAGTATGTTGATCTGTACGTTATTGTAGGCTTCCCTGATATCAAGAAAAGCGGCAAGAAGGAAGTTTCTCCTAACCAAAGTCAGCTGAATGTCAGTAATTAAGGTACTTAAATTGTCCATGGTGCTATACCCTTTGCGGAATCCCATCGTTCGATCACTAAGCAACCTATGATGTTCCATATGCCATTCAATTCTGTTTTTTTATCATTGCACTCATCAGCTTTGCCAAACACTGTAGAAGAGATATAGGGCGGTAGGAGGAAACGTTATTTTTGTCCTTGTTAGGTTTTGCCACCGGTATAATTATAACATTTCTCCACTGTACTGGGACAAACGTAGCTGCCAGCATGTCATTGTATAGTTGTAGCGCAAAGTTTCCGTTTCTTCCAGCAGATAGCGTACTTGTAGCAACGGTTCAACACGGCATCTTTGAGTGATGTACGTTATTAGCAGCATGTCGTCATTGAATTTCTCACAGTGAAGAAATGGCTTCGTGAACAGAACAAGATGTGGTACCACCAGGTTCTTATGTCTCGCTGGAGGAAAGCCATAGAAAGGGAAGGCGATTACGTGAAAAAATAGGGAGTATAGAAGAAACATCATTCTTTCTTGTGTATAAGTTTTATTGTGTGCAACAAATAATTGTTGAAGAAAAAAAATGTGGTGCATTAGTTTCTGGGCCACCCTCGTAATATATTTGGCATTAAGTTAACATATTTCTGTGCTTTTGTGAATCTTATGTGTTGAAAGTCTGATTTGTATTCAAGTTATGTCGGATTTAATCAAAAGAATACGTTAAGTCAACATGTTTTATTTATGCTTAAATCATGTCATATTTACAACTAGCAAGTTATTACTACAGAATCAACTTTCTGGGAGAATTATCCGTATGAGTCTGGTGATTAGACACGACATTACGGCGATCATATTATCTTTCAGGTAACTGATTACTGGTTCCTGAATATGTCAATGATGTCAATCATCGGTTTCCAAGCTTCACTCAAATCTCGGTTCCCTAAGTCATTCGTGATAAGGATTTCGACAGCCACTGATTCAAAGCTGTCCCAGGAACCTCTTGTACGCGCAAGTACTTTCATTGCATTGGAATCGAACCCGTGTCCCACTGCCAAGTTGTACTCTGCAGTTGCCATTTTTTCCTTTTGGCCCACGCGAACGAGGCGTGACCATTACGAAAACTTTTTACTAATACATCCTTTTGGTATCCTATTTTGCTCGCAACGAATTAGATTTGTGAAATATTTACTTCAGTGTTAAATTTTGGTAACAAACAACGTTTCTTTGTCACTACTTATTTCAAAAAAAAAAAATTGAGGCTCTATTAGTGCGTCTTCCGAACAGACATGTTCCAGGAGTGCTGGTTGAAATGAAAGCTGAATGGCGATCGCGTGTGGCTGCGAACTTAGCGTTGCAATGTGGAACTCGTAACAAATATGCATAAAGGATAGCACTGCCTGCTTTCATAATGAAGGATAATTATTACATACACCATCAGAATGTGAAGAATTACTTAAATTTGTATTCAGCGCAAGGGAGGATAGTTGCAGAGCTGAGAACGTATGGAAATTGTGGTCATTAAACTGTTTATATGTCCGTTCGGATTTTTAAAGTCGGTAAAATCATTTACTACCAATAAATTATCCGATACACGCGCAGAGAGAGAACGATCTGAATAGTAATCCAGGGACTCCACGAACAAAATAAAGTTTTCTCCAGACCGTAGCTGCACAGTCGTAATATCACTGTGAAACGCAGTGTTTTTAGTTATTATACTAGCATTTACCACTGCTTTACAAGCGCGGATCTTGGCGTGTATATAAATACTGTGAGCCTTTTTTAGTTTAGAATCAAATATTAACTTGGGGAAGCAAGAAATATAGATTTCATTTAAAGGTTTTCCTTTCTTTTAGTTATTACCTTCCATTAGGTTTTCATACTATAGTTCAAAAGTTTTTTTGTTGTACTTACATTTTAACACTACATAATATACGAAAAATGAGGAAATTGAAGCTATGTGAAACATTGTCGCTAACGGTCCAATAAGGACGTATCGAGAATCAGTTGCCATCTTGGTCAGAATTTTGGGACACATTTTCCAGAGGATAGAAAGTGCCTGTTATTGCAAAAAGAAATGTACCTTAGACATAAGGGAACATGAAAGTTACCGTCTGCTATAGTTTTGGCAGTACATTCAACGGCCATTTATAAAAATATCTTTGCCGCCAACGATAACATTTACAACGACAAATCTAAAATTGCTGGAAAGTTTTCGTATATAATATGTGTGCATTCTCACGCCGTGGGTAATAAGATGTTGTTTTTTTTTTTTTTTTGCTGTCTTTAGACTGGTTTGATGCAATCCTCCATCCCTTCCTATCCTGTGCTAACCTTTTCGTTTCTACATACCCCTTACAACCCACGTCCTCATATATCTGCTTCATATATTCTAATCTCTGTCTACCTCTACAGTTCTTACCTTCGACTGTTCCCTCCACTAACAAATTAACCAATCCAGCATGTCTCAAAATATGACCTAAAAGCCTGTCTCTTCTTCCTGTAAGCTTCTTCCATAAACTTCTTTTCTCGCCCATCATTTCTAAAACTCGTTCATTTCTTACTTTGTCTGTCATCCTAATTTTTAGCTTTCTTCTGTAGCACCACATTTCAAATGCTTCAAGTTTCTTTCTTTCCGGTATTCCTAAAGTCCATGTTTCGCTACCGTAAAGTGCTGTGCTCCACACATAGAGTTTTAAAAAGTTCTTTCTAGTTTCTAGATCAATATTTGAAACTAAAAGGTTTCTCTTTTTCATGAAGGCTCTTTTAGCTAGTGCTATTCTGCTTTTAACATCCTTCCTGCTTCGGCCATCGGTTGTAATTTTGCTTCCCAAGTAACAGAACTCACGCACTTCTCCTATAGCATCCGATCCTATTTTTATATTTAATCTGCTACTATTGGTATCATTTCTGCTACATTTAATCACTTTTGTCTTACTTTGATTTATATTCAGTCCAAAATCTTCCTTCAGTATTTTGTTCATGCCATTCAATAACTTCTCAATATCCTCAGCCCTCTCTGCTAACAAGACAATGTCATCAGCAAATCGTAGCAAACTGATTTTTTCTCCCTGAAAACTTATGCCGCATAAATTATAACAATTTCACAATACTACTTCAGTTTGAACTGTAAGAGTTCTTAAACACGCGCAGTGATACATTTCTGTATCGCGATGTAAAGTTTATTCTTGTGGATAGGTTGAAATGCCGCTTGGAGCCAAACATATAACTGATTTTGACTTATATCTTGAGAACTACCGGTAAGCAATATAATTATTTATCAATATTCACTATCAAATTGCGGCGAAACGGTATAGTGAAAACCCTGTAATACTAAGCACTAAATTACTTATCATAAATATTACAATTCTGTTACTCGTATTGAAGAGTTAATATATTACGTGGTAGTTTGAGTAACGATTTCGTTTTATTATAGGCCTACTTATCAAAATTCATGAAACCGAGAATGTAGACCAAAGACAAATAAAATATAAACAATCCAGAGATCAGTATATTCGTCTTTGAGCAAATGCAAGATTTTTACAGTAAATGAAATATCAGTAATGCTTATTACATGTGATTCAAGTATTCCGTTTATTTACTGCATTCAAGAAAACTGAAAAACTAAATATTCGAAGTCAAAATAATAAAAATACTTCTAAGGTAAGTAGTGTGATATGTTTTTAGTTTTTTGTGCAAGGGTTAAACGTCTCAATTACAGTGTGACCAATATCATTTAATTTTATGTCTAGAAATGTATTCAATTATTTTCTCCATCCCTCGGAACATATAAGTCATTAGATATTTCTACAGATTTTAATTCGGGCTATTAGCTATAAAAAAATTATAAACACCATTCAAATTGCTGTGTTAGTTTAGTGCGGTGCCCGTTCAAATAAAGAGACACACACAGATTGCTTACAGATTTATAATAGTGTAGAATAGACTAGCAAAATTCCAAGCATTATCTTATTTTTCTGAGATCGAAATTAAGGTTACTGCTACATTAAAACTCAGTTTACGATATTTTATCACTATGGATTTTAGTGCAGCTCTCTACGTGTATGCCACCAGACGAAATTAAAATCCTGATATTGCATTTAGCTGAATATAGCGTCTAAAGCCAGCTACTTGCTGTGATGGCTGTGGAGATTCCGATAAAGAATATTCTGTTATAGACACGAAATGTAAATCTACCTTGGTGAAATTGGGAACCATTCGAGCATTCCCTAAGTATTCAACGAATAGAATACCAAATAAATATTACCGGCGGAATCGCCGTTATAAAGACAAGATTCCTCTACTTAATGCCCTGTATACAGGGCATACAGGTCAGTTACGAGTCCATTGATTATGTACCAGTCAAATCTCCAGCGCACAAGCTATGAAGCCATCCATATATTTGTAACAAATGCTATATTTGCGTTAGATTAGTAGTATCAAACAGAGCATAACGGTTTAGTGATAACGTTCGGGCCTGGCATTCGCGAGGGCGCAGGTTCGAATGCCCTTTCCGCTATACATATTTCGGCTTACAGAAATTACTTCACGCAAATGCCTGGATGGTTCCTACAAAAAGGCAAGGCCGAATTCCTTCCCGGTTGATGCCTATTAACAGCTAGACGTCGACAAGAATATAGCCGGAAAAATAGGTTGTATCAAAAGGAAAGTTATGCTACATATTAGAACAGAGAGGAATATAAAATTCCCGGGCCATTTATATAACGCACAAATTAACTGAGATAATAAGGCCAAACAATTAAAGACAAATAAAACGTATGCAACAGTTCGATGAGACACTTACAACTAAACGTACTGAATTCAGATGACCAAGTCTTGCTAGCAGTAAGAAAGGACATTATATTTTACAATTTCTGTTGTTATAGCTCCTTTTTTTATCTCATTTCTGTGCACCAACAAGGAGGTCAAATTGCTGCAAGAATAATTTCCTGCAAGTATTTATCATAATATTTCATTTAGAAGATATGTCCGTTTACCGACCGCTTTTCGTGATTATGTTATAAACACTTTATTCGAATCTTGACTTTTTTCCCCATGAAAACGAATCGTATTTTCGACAATTTCGTCGTATTCAAAAGGAAACAAGCTAGTAGCGAATGGAATCATAAGAAAATGTGTTGGATCCATTTGTTAACAGCAATGATATGAAAAACAACTTAGAGACACAATCAAGGTCGAAACGATTCTTTTGACGTGTTGAGAAACGCAGGAGATTAACATTTTGACATTAACAAGTTATCACCTACCATACGTGGTACTAGTGTATAACTAGGAACCAATTAGTTTAGCTTGATACCACGTATGAAGGAGAACAAGTTCTATCTGTCGTGAATGTTTACAATATCTAATTTCATTAACTGTTGCAGAGCCTTGCGACAACTTTTTTTACATACCTTCTGATGTATATATATGAATAGACACACACAAGACTGTACATTTAAGATTTTTTTTTTTAAATATGAGTTTACATTGTTGTTGATCTATATAAAAAGTAAACTGTTTTCAAAATTTGTGGCTGTCCGTTTATTTGGATGAATGGGATTGACGCGAAAACCACTGGTCAAATTTTGATGAATTTTTGAATAATGTACAGCCCCTGGACCGGGGTTAAAACAGGACGTGTTTCATTTTGATGTGAAGTCGGAAAGCTGAGGAATTTAGGATAAAAGGCTAAACAAATAATTATCCTTTTTTCGGTGAACGCGATTAACGCCAGAATTGGTCGGATTTAGTTAATTCCCGTAGTCGAAATTCATATCGCGATTCCAGCATACAAACGACATCGTATTATACAGAGGAATTAAATTACTCTTTTTTCCCTTCCGAATAACAGATAGTTCAATTATAAGTATTTTTATTTTAAACTTATTCACTGTTTGAATTAAACTGTTCAGCTATTCTGTCGATAACTTAATCCAGTCCTCAACTCCCTTACTAACGAATGAAAACGTTCGGATACCTCATGTCTGAAATCAGGAACTAGAATACGGTAATGGTTACCGTACTCATACTACTTCTATTATGTCATCCAGTATCCAGCCTCGCCTCATCTCCAACATATGTTTTACTACTTTTAACAAAAATGACGGGTATTAACTATGGAGGTAGTAGGACTTTGTTCTAGAAAAGCTTCTAAGGAAAGACGAATAACGATCACTTTTACTGATGTTTTGTGATACAAGTAAACTTTCTCCGATTATTTTCTCGTATTCGACTAGGGTGGTTTTGAATAACTTTATTTGATTTTAAATAACAGATTTTTTTATTTTTATTAAATAATTTGGGGGTGTCCATTAATTACGTGAGGTGAAAGAGGGGGGAGGGGGGTCTGGCGAAATCTCACGAAATCTCACCAAGGGGGAGGGGGGGGGTCAACGGAAATCTCACGTGAGATCTTGTTGGACTGTAGACCTAAAAAAAAAGTTTAAAAATGACGCGAAAGTCGATTTTAGGGGGTTTTTCGTCGAAAAGTGAGGGTGCAACCGCCTTTGCAAGGGTGAGACCTAAAATAAAAGATCTCAAAAAGTTGCGAGGGCGATTTCAATGGTGAGAGTGTCTCATCTCACCATAAAGGGGGGGGGGGGATTGGACCAGATCTCACGAAGTCTCACCAGAGGGGGATGGGGGGTCCGTAAATCCGGAAAAACACCTCACGTAATTAATGGATGCCCCCTTTAAAAAACGAATAACCATTATTTATTTGACTGATATATTTCGTGACTGTACATATTTCGTGTAAACGTTCTGGTGAGTTATTAGTAAACTTCCCTGTTTAATAACTGATACAGAAAACACAGCGTAAACGTCGAATGCTGTCAATTTCTGCATCTAGTCGTCTTAAATAAATAAAAAGCAATTGTAAATTCAATCGAACGTCGCACAGTAATTTTTTAAATTCCTGCATCACATTGCGATTTTTTTATTTTTTTTATCTCTGATCATCGTATCTCTGTGCAGTCACTTCCACAACAGACAACTTTCTTTTAGCTAAAAATTTCAGAATTCCATATAACAATGTAATTGCAAATAAAATAAAATTCAATTATTAATCTGAAATTTATACTTCGTTTTAACAGTGTAAGCGCAAATAAAGTCAATGCAATTGTTCATCTGAAATTTCCTATTTAGCCAAGCAGCGCTATGGTGGCGACTAGTGTAACTAGCAGTTCGGGTATCATCGGACTGCCCGAAGGTTTCCGAGTTATCGAGTTGACGTTTAGGCTCCGGGTTCAAAGCATTTTATTAAAGCGGATACGCATCCATCACGCCATTTACTCACCTTCCAGCTTACAATAATTTCCTATCCTGCTCCGTATCATTTATTATGTTGTAAAACTGAGGTATTGATGTCATACAATTAGAACAAAAATTAGTGAGAAATGTACAAGACTACGCAATACCGAAGCAATTACTGAAAATTTAATAACGCCCTTCAGTCTCATGCCTACATAATGAAAAACTGTTTCTTCGGAGAGAAAAGTAAAATAGGTTTGCTGATTCTCTGGTTTTGTTTGGAGCGTTTATTTTTAAATCTAGTTTCTTTCATAAATGGACACTAAACTGAAAAACTGCTATCAATGATTGAATGAATTTTTCCTAGACGAATGGCTCACATTGTTCGCAATATTGCAAATACGTTTAAAGTAAATTTTCTCACAATTGAGGAAAAAAAAATCTCTTTTAGCCCGGCGAAAGATCACCTTGAAAAATCCAGCGTAACTTCCAATTGCCTTCTGGTACCGTTCGGCATTTGAACTTTGGAATAATTATAGTTTAGACGCTGCTGTTACAAAAATGACTGTTCAAACTGTTAGGCGACGACTCCGATATATAAACGGATAGGTAACAGATCATGACGTCACCACACAGCGAAGAGATTGTAGATGAAACTGCATACCGAAATGGTAGGATTTCAGGTATAGTGATTATAACAATTACAAAGATACGTCTGGAACAACCAGAAAAGAATGAAACTTACAAATAAACAGCTTCAGGGAAAACATCACATCTCAAAGGATGTCAACTTACATATTCCACGATATCCATTAACAGTAAATGAAAACAAGAACTTGAAAATGTTAAACAGCTTCTCTTCGCATAACAACGGACTCACGTCTCTTCTGTCTGGGCTATCAGCATTCAGGGTCAGCAGGGGTCGAAGGGCTGCCGTATACATTAATCCCAACACTGAATATTCCAGCAGACCAAAATAAATTACAGCGGCTAACGCGGCTAACACGGTGGGGCACTAGGGAACGTAATTTTTTTTTTTTAATAAAGTTTCTTTTAAATGGACCAATAACGATAGCTCTCAATTAAAAGTTAAACGTCAGCTGGGAATAGATGCAATGCATTCTAGCCATTCGATTTTCCTTAATGTTTGTAACTAAGTGCAGGCCGTTACAAAAAGTGACGTGAATTGTAATACTAAGCCGATAAGTAAGTATCCATTTATTTAAGGTTTGTAAGGAACATGAACACGTTTCAGCGACACACAGGTCATAGCTTCAACATAACTGAGGCGGGTCTCGCAATCTAAAGGAAACTGGTCCAACTCCCGTGAGGCCATTCCGATTTCGGTTCAAAAGGCCACGGCTGAATTATTTCCTATTTCTTGTCACCAGTCCCCTTCCTGTCTCTAAGGATCTTGACGTCAACAAGGCGGAATACCATAAGAATCAACGAACCATCCCTGGAAACAATGGTAAAACCAAACCTGAATGGCCGGATTCGAACCAGCGTCCTCCCGAATAGAGGCCAGAACGTTACAGCTCACCCACCATACTCTGTGCTTTCCTTCTAACCAATACTAACATTCTGTTTTCTTTTAATCCAAATAAATGATATAAATTTGTCTTATTCTAAAACCAATACATTTTTAGTAATAATAAAAGAAAGGTTGCAGTTCATAAAAATATGGAGAGAATATCATTTTCGTTCCACAATCAACACTGAGGTGGAAATAATACCTTGATTAGGGATTGACAGTTGAAACGAAAACCTACAATTCATCACTTTATGCTTACACAAAAGGAACACTAAATTATTTCTAGCAGTTGGCCACCCAAGCGACGTAATATATTTGTTGCTGTTGAACAGATGAAGACCTATGACGAAATCGTCGCATGTGATGAAAGCGATTTTCTGGGAAGAAAAGGCTCCGATGCGACAGACGTATAAAAGCGGTTGACCTTATCGAGAGCTGTAATTTCCTTTTAGAGATTCTCAACTTCCTCCTATCGGCAGATGATGTCTCGTCGCTTTCCTCGCAGCGATGAGGGGAGGAAATGAAAGCCGCTGGAAAGCAGATCCGATAAGAATGAAAGAAGAGTGAGCGTTGCCGGCCGAGCATTGTTTATTATTGCCCCACCCGAGGAGAAAGGGCTATTATTTAGTAGGACTGTCTTCTTCGTGGGTGGTGTAAGGCGTGGTTCCCGTCTCCGCTTATAATTGCCAGGTAACAAGTTCAGCTGTCACTGGCTGCTGCTGCTGCATACCACGGGCCGCGTCGAGTTACAGGAAACGGCTGCACTACAAGACACTCCTCACAGCCCAGAGTGTTGCGTAGGAACAAATATCCTCTTCAGTCCCGAGCTCATTATAAAAGTGCAAGAGAACTTCTATTGTGTTATTTACTTTGTGTTAATGCTAGTTAACAATGAATGACCATATTTTTTTTGAAACAATAATTAATTTTTTATAGATGATATATATATGATACCTTGGGAGTCAAGCAGGAATATTATATACGCAACTTTACTGCTTCATGTTATTTTATTTCATGGAAAAAATATTTGTCTTTACCTTTATTTCGACGAGCCACGTTATACAGCTGCATGATTCCAAGTTTCCAATCAGGGCTACCAAAAGCAGAAGTTCGAACATATGAGCTGTGAGAAGCGCGATGTATATTGTAGATGATACGATAGGCCAGAAAAGGTTCAAATGTGCAGTAATTTCTGGAGGTATCATATATGATACCTCGGGACTGAAGAGGTTAAGTTACAAAACACGCCTACAACGCATCATTAGAGGGAATAACTATCAAATTAGATGATATGCTTTGTATAATTATATTTTTTTCTTCCAAATAATATACACGTTTCAGTTAAAGTTACAACCGCTGGTAAACACTATGAGTGTAAGTGGACTATAGTTACGACGTGCATGTGAGATATAGCCGTCCCACTTTCGCCTATCATAGCGATATGCAACAAAATGTCACTGTCGAAATATGCGGATGTTATTTATAGCAGTCTTGTGCTGCTTAGTTACCGTGCAAAACATTGTGTGTAAACAAAAAAATTAATAAATGCAGTTTCTTGGAACAAAAACGTAACTTTCACAGAATATTTTTGTTTGACATCGTTGCTTGTAAGATATAATTAGTTGTTTTTTCTCTCTCTTTAAAGTGGCATTTGGCCATGTTAGCCATACAGCCATCTCAACGTGTTTGTCTCTCTTACAATGCATATATTTCATACCAGTGTGATTATTTTCTCTCTTTTGTAAGGAGAACACAAGACGTACACAACACTTAATTAAAACCACCCATGCCCTAGGCTGGATCCGAACCGGCGACCCCTGCAACGCGAAGCAAGCGCGCTACCCTGACGCTGCCTGAGTTGGGAATTAGTTGTTAGTAACATGCTCTACTTAACAAGTTTCCCATGTAATTCGATAACTTGTTGCTTTGTAGCGTTATGGTTTAAAAGTTGGAGCTACTTGAGAAGATAACTGTAAATATATTCGACAGTCAGTGTGATAAGTTAAACAAACTCAGCACTAAGCGACTAAACAGCGCAACACGACAAACAGAGCGATTCAGCCAAATCAATGTAAGTGTCCATATGTAATTCCAGCAATATCACTGGTAACGGACTGCCTTTCAAGCATTAAGAAACTGATGTTAGGAAACAAGAGAATACACCGTGCAGTTTCCTGGATAGAAACGTTATCACTATACAGCAAAAGCAGAATCTTTTAAGAAAACAGCGGGTTTTCCATTTTTATTCTTTACTTTTGTCGCGAACCTGTTGCAGCAGTGACCAAAAACCGAATGTTTATGATTCTCACTGATTTTCGTGAATTTTGCATGAATTATTCGCTCTGGCTAAGAAATAGCAGACATTGTATGTTCAAGGAAACGGAGTGATACTCTTGAATTTACGGCTGACTAATAAAGACATGGTACCACCCTGGCAAACCTTGAGTGGGCTACTTTCGCTTCGTTGGCTATAGTACATAAACGTTAGGAATCTAGCTGGGTGCACTGCCCCTGAAGTAGTGGAGCACCAACTTGCCGTCATCCTGACTAACAGCAAGCTCCAATTTGCGACTCAAAAATGTGATTTTTGCGAACACTTTAACCATTACTAGACATTTATTTAGCTAGATAGTATAAAATTAATCTGTTTCTTAGAATCTCCACTGCAGACAGGAAAAAAATATGAACTAAAGGCCGGGTGCTCCAGCGTCTGAGTGGAGATATTCGAGGGCGTTCCCTGGGTGACACACGAGGCACTTTATTAGCCACTCCGCCTCCGACACGCAGACAAGATTGCCTGCGGTCTCCATCAGCGGGCGAAACTCCCGCCGTAATGAGTTGCTCCAGACACTGATAGCGTCCCAGTGGCAAAAAACATGAATACTCGGCGATAAGAAGAGACAAAAACGAAAACAATGGCAGAATACACGTTGGCATGATTCATCATTTGAAAAGTAACATCTTGTTCCCTGCCTAAACAGATGGCAAATGCTTCTCGGCCGTAAACACAGATAATACTGAGTGGGCTCTACGACAGAACAATATCACGTCATTGACGAACCAAACTATCGTACCCATCTGTTGCCTTTCTACTACTCACAAAAAATTATAAGTTATCATATTTCTGCTTGTCCATTTTTGTAAGACAAGTAAAAAACCAAGACGAAACTCGTCGCCAAACGTCTAAATATTGACACAGTTCAGTACAAAAGGGGGCATTAACTACATGAGGCGTTTTTCCGGAATTCCGGATCTTCCCCTCCTTCTGGTGAGATCTGGTCGGAACCCCCTCCCCGTGAGATGACGTGAGATTTTGACGGGACCTACCCTTCCCCCCCCCCCCAACCCTCGTGGTCGTCCTGGTAGTACCCGCTTCGTTTATAGACCGTTTTACCCCCCTAAAGTCGACATCCCTGTCTTTTGTAGACATTTTTTTTAGCTCTACTGTCCTTTCTAGAATTTCAAAACCATATATGAGCTTTCCGTCGACCCCCCATCCCACTTGGTGAGATTTCGCCAGCCCCCCCCTCCCCCCCATCTCACGTCACGTAATCAATTATTGGAAGCCCCCTGACTATATATCGTACTGGTAGAATGATGATCCCCATCCACTGTTTTGGCTTGTTCAATAGTTCCTTAATACAAAAGATTTGAGAGGTAATGATGCTTTTTTTTTTTTTACGTAGAACAGTTAAACTGAATCGCTAAAAATTCTGATACTGCATCCTAGGAAAGTTACGAAAGTAGTTTTTTAACATAGCTGGTGGACTATAAATTACAGTACACCTTGGAAAACTGGCGACATCAGGATTGAGGTCAAAGTTCTTTTCAAGTTTTTGTCCAGAAATCAACGCTCCCTCTTCCACCCTCCCCAAAACTATTTCAATTATTTTTCTCTCGTAGCCTAGTATCGCCGCCTTCTATTCTGCTTGTGCCGTATGTTATGCAGATCATAAACTTCTTCTAATACCGTCCAGGGTAGGTGTTGACAACTACACAAGCAGTTCTTAGTGTCGGTTTCGACTCCAGAAACAACACTTATGCATATTTTCAGAACCTTTTTTTCGGTAGATTTGACTTACTGTAACAAGTTTATATCGTTTTTTTTTCGATCAAGTCTGCAAGGGAATTCTCTTTTTGGAACTGCCTATTTTGAGAGGTTCCAGGATTTAACGTTCCTCAATGGTGGAAAAACGTGTTAAAAGTAAAGAAAGACATTGTATGCAAATTTTGACGAACGAGTAATGAATTAACCAGATTTATACACTTTTTAACATCAATTTGTCCATTATGTTGAATCACCCATGGAAACTGAAGAAGTACTTGTTCCATTTTGGGAAGCGTCGCTTTTATTAGTCAGTACAGAAGAAATGATTAGTATTTCGCAGTAATACGTACAGAATGTATCAAACAAACGGTGACATCACTCTTGGTTTTGAACTTATTTTCGTGTAAGTGTCAAATCTAATAACAATTTAGAGGAGCCGTAAACCAAATAACAGTACAATCAAATCTAGACACTATCGACAAGTGCCGATAGTGTTGTAATGTGAGCCGTTTTCTTCGTAAAGATTTCTACACAGGGCTGACTTGCAATAATGGAAGGCCCAGTCCTTTTAGTGTGACATTCATTTTACTAAGTATCAGTGATGACACGGGTTAGCATTGCAGAACTGAAGAGCATAACACCTGTAATTTAATTTAGCAGATATGCCTTATGCGAATGAATGTCTTTTGTGATGCAGCTGTCTGAGATATATATTTAGCCTAATAAGAGCATAGCGCTACTGAAAACACTGTGTTATTATTCGAGCTTGCCACATCTTCAGACTTGGTACTCAGGCGAAATAAACCCACTGTCTACCAATACAGCAAAAATTCCCATGATGTTGTTCAGAAGAGAGACAAAGTCATTGTGTGAAAATAAGAAAGTTATCACAAATGCAATACCTCCATGGCGCGGCGGCACCTTGGCGGGATTCAGAATGCATCGCGTCGCTACTCATCCATTCGCGTCTCGTCGTGTAAGGTCAATAAGTTGTGAGGCCGCACGAGAAATTGGCGCCGTCGGAGGCTTTTGGCGCTGATCTCGGCTGTTTGTTACGAACAGAGAAAGACGTCGCTGGGGACTCATGAATAAAAGATGCGGCCCAGGAGACAATCTCCGATAAGGGGGCGCGCCACAACTCGAAATGCACGGCCTCGCGGTCCCGGCTGGAATGTCTCGGCTCATAAACGTCACAACCAGTTGCCTTTGAATCTACACAGCCAAATGCTGTGCTTCAATCGCAACAGAGAGAACTTAGTTTCGCTTTTTGACATAATACCTCCGAAACGAATAAATTCTTTGACTGTAACTCTGTATTTTTAAAAAGATTACATTTAAATAGTAATTGTAATACTTCTACAGGTGACGTCACCTAAAGTTCTGAGCTATGCCGGCTAGATGTCATTCTAGTCAAATATTTCAGAACTTGGCGTCGCGTTAGCTGGACTCCGGTTTTCTGTCTCGAAAGTGCAGTGACGATTTAACTTAAATATTTGCCTGAACTGCAAAATGGAGAGCAATTTTCTTTTTAAAATTAAGGCCTTGACATAATATAATACTATAATATTTTAGGTAAAAGAGTCTTCTTCTTTTCCTTCCGTTTCCAAGAAAAAATGATTATATCTTCTTCTTATTATGCTACGACTTGAATTGAATTAGACCTTGCGCACAGGTCCTTATTGAGTGATCTTTCGCTATGTTGCTCTTGCACTTTGAGACTCTTGTTCATAAGCGGTTGACGACTCTTCGGATAATATTTTTTTTTTTTTTTTTTTAAGTTTAACGTCCCTTTTTAACAACGTGGTCTTTAGAGACGGGAAAGGATGGGGGCAAGGAATGGGAAGGAATTCGGCCATGGCCTTTTGAAGGAAGCATCCCGGCATTCACCTGGAGTGATTTGGGGAAACCATGGAAAACCCAAATCTGGATGCCCGGACGGGGATTCGAACCACCGTCCTCCCGAATGCGAGGCCAGAACGTTATCCGTTACACCACCACGCTCGGTTTCGGATAATATATCGTATCTCGTAACAGTAGTTTCTCTTGCGGCGGAAAGATGGCGACATGCAGCATTTAAAGTCTCCACGATAGTATTTGATGGACTTGCGGCTAAATTTCGAGGTCTCATTCTCGGAAGGGGATTCTTCTTAGATTTAAGTCAACCATTGCATATATCATAAATAGTCAAACGGTGTCTAGCATCAGCCATCTGCTTCTTTTATACGTCTCACCGGGCGCTCTGCGTTCGATGGTTGGAGTGCTGCAACAGCCAAAAGAGAACTACCACGTATGAGCGTTTAAGCCCCCCGTTATGATTAATTTAAAATAATAAAGTTTGATATGACCTGATGATTCTTATACTGTCCGCCGAAAAAAGTTAAGCGCATCGCCTCCTGTTGTGATTCATTGTTTCTGGCACAGAGTTCCCATTTCAGTTGTTGATTGTGCCTCTCCTCTTGAACAGCATTCATCTGACAGTTCTTCTTGCTCAATAATTAGTTTTTGGTAGTTCTTAATATAACATTCGGTTAAAATAATTTAAACGATTTTAGCATATAAACTGGTTGCTATTGTTATAGTTTTGACTGCTTTTTGTTTACTTACTCATTTCCCAGTACATACGTTATCTGTTTTACTGATACTATCGAAATCTTTGTTGTTTCAGTTCTGGAAACAGGCGCCTGAATTTGGTACATGAAAAACATTTTCAAAACAAATGTCTCTCTTTTGTAGATAGCTGCAGTAATTATATGAATTGTTTTTCTTGTTCTAGAAAACCTCATTTCAGTGAAGACAGAATAAAGGAACGATGATGAGTAGCATGTAAGGGGAATTAAGAAAGACTATCACCACGCCGCAACGATCAGTTTCATGAGGAGAGACAAGACTGCGCAGGCACGCGGTAGGCTGAGCTAGCTTTCACATAGCCAGTAATCGACAGCGTCTTCGTACTGAAGTAAGATATTGTGCTGAGATATTCAGCAGAGTCCATTTACGTATGTGTTACAGGAAAGATCACCTCATACCATTTGTATTAATCTTGTCCCTATATAAATGAAAATACTTAACCTATTGTTTTCTTAATATCTCTCTTTCAGTTACTTGTTAAATAGTGATCAATCATGAAACCACGTCTAGTTAACTTATTTAGTATCCAGTTTTACATACTTTAACTCGGAACTCATAAACACTTAGATAAAACTTTGTAACATTTATCGGTTTTGACAGATCGCTCTATACCTTGTATTAATCTATATTTTTCTGTAAATAGTTTACCACCCATATGATGGAGACTTGTTGTACATTCTGACAGCCATAAACGTTGTTCATTTGTCAACATTGACTCCTCTTCCTTATTGTGAGTCGTTCTCTTCTGCTGCTGCTATTATTCCTTTGCTCAAATATTAATATATTAATTCTGGTTTCAGTTATTTTCATGACATTATTTTAAATGTATCGTCAACATCGAGCTTTTCTATCTGTTGAGAAACATGTAGGTTATAAGTGGTTGCCCGATATCACAGAGGTGTTTCCTTGTCATCGGTCTTACACTGTTTGGAATCACTAGTTTGTCAATATTTGTTTGTTTGTCTATTTTAAAACAGTAGTGTGAAAAAATTAGGTTTGCATCGTTTAAGAAAGTCACGAAGTAAATCTTTAGTTTTTACAATATTACTATACGTTACTGGTTTCTTTTAAAAGTTTTCACCTAATAGCGAAGGACAAATCAGCTAGGTAAGCAAACTTACGAGTTTCTTGCATGTGTGAACGAGGATTTTCCCGGCGTGTCAATGCTATGCAGTCTTCACCGATTTGCAGCCTGATGCTGTTATAAAAACACTTCTACGACGATAAAGCTACCACTGCTTACAGCTAAGCTTGAGCTAGAAGAACTGAGCACCGTTGCAAAAGCGACTTAGTTCCTTGGACCTATCTGAGAATATTTAGTGTCGCATTCTAGTACCCCTAGCCAAGAAACTGTTGATTCGGACCAATTCATTGCAAGTATTGAGATTCTCTACTAGAACGCAGTATTACATACGACGAAGCTATGAAGTTATTAGTAAGCAGCTATAGCTACTCCGATAGCAACGAAGTGCAAAACGCTAAAACCAAACCAAAATCTAAAATATATTCTTGTGGTCATAATACCGGATGACAGGGTTTCTATTTGCCGGGAATTCGGCCTCTGTCGTGACTGGACCCACAGTTCAACATGAAATCGAAATCACGTCCTGGCAAATTCTTTTAACCAGTAATTTTTAAATAGTGAACCCACCGGGCTTTGAACACGGAACCCAGTAATCTGATACCAAGCGCCTCAACCACTAGACCATTCAAATCTATCTCGTAGAATACTGAGCACCATATTCACCTTGGGCAATAATCGCAAGTCATAAATTGTTACAGTCCTTAAAGCTTCAAAAAATTTATCCGAGTAGTACAGTCATCAAGAACATGGTGCTTACAAAGTGATTTGTAGACGTAACACAATCTTCAACCATCTACGCCGCTCAGAGACACGTCGATATCGTTTATTATTGGTACCAAAATTTAGGCACGACATAAATAATGTAGTAATTGTACCACCCGAGTACAGTTTGAGATGGTGAAACGTTTTTGCTACACAGAAGAATTAGTGTTTCGAAGTATATCAGCCGCAGAAAGCACAATTCTGTTCAAACTCTTAGCCGTTAGTACATATCAACATTCTCTTGAGAGTCAAGCAGAAATGCCGAATAAGGTCGCAATCCTACTCTTATGTCAGTGAACGAGAAAGGAATGGCTAGAGCGCTCAGATAGTGTAATGAATGGTGGTAGGTTGGTTGACCCTGCCGTTACTGGAATGCACTCGGCGTCCTCGGAGTGACCTTGATGCACACGGGCGGACTGCTGCTGCGGTGAGTCCACCGCCACGTACAATGTAATACTCCATCAGAAACACCTTAACAATGTAATGGAGATTCCATTTCTCAAGCGGCAAAGTCTACTTCACGAGCTGGCTCGTATATGCAATGTTGGTGCAAGCAATTAATTAATTGACTCGTATATTTTTTAAGAAAACCCGGAATGCGGTACACACAAGACTACAGGAATATACGCGAAATGCAGTAAAGAAAAAAACCCGTATGCTTATCTAAATTATTGTTTACGCATATGCCTATCTCATTAACTAGTCCGCAATATTCCTTTGCTGTTTAGAAACAGCAGTAGTAAGGGGACATCCATTAATTACGTGAGGTGAAATAGGGGGGGGGGGTCCGGTGAAATCTCACCAGCGAGGAGGGGGGGGGGGGTCTACGGAAATCTCACGTGAGATTTTGTGAGGGTATTTCGTCAAAAAAGTTAGGGTGTGACCTAAAAAAAAAAAAAAGTCTACGAAATTCTAGGGGGGGTTCTCACGGACCAGATCTCACCAGAGGGGGGGGGGTCCGGCCAGATCTCAGGAAGTCTCACCAGGGAGGGTCCAGAAATCCGGAATAACACCTCACGTAATTTGTGGATGCCCCCTAAGAAGTTGATACCATTCCAGTATTTGTACGAGCTGTTCATTGCTTTCCGTAATGTATCACACAGTTAACAGTCATTGTGGAAGTGATAACAGTGCGCAAAAAATAAGTTTCTTAGGAAAGGTGGAATTTCGGCAACTTTATTGTTCTTACTGTGAGTACAAAACAAAGGACTGCAGTTCAAAGGCGTAAGCCAATAAAAATGGGTGTTACAGTTACAATTCCCGAAGGATACAAATATTTTTAAACTGAGAGAGCCATGATACAGTGAAAAAGAAGCACCTTTGTGACACCACCTAAACTCAACCTACAAATTATTTTTAAAAAATGGGAACCGATGATTGCGAAATAAAAAGGAAAAAAAACTGATTTCGGTTCACCTGCACAGATAATTTACTACCCTGCGTGCTCGTAAATTATGGTTCTCGTAGTAATTCTTAATTCTTTGACTTTACAGAAATATTTTTCTTACTAATTTCTATTCAGTTTTGAGAGGTACTGAATTGTGGATCTTTTACGATCTTTATATCAAAACCGCAGACTAAGATCACATTTTAAGTAGCACATCTAGAAGCATGCGGCACACGTTGCAAGGTAATATCTGTGGTGAGCGGGGTTTTATTTCCGAAGATGAATGTCCTCATGAGAAGATACCATCACCTTAGCTGGGCGGAGGTCGTTACCAGAACAGTAAGAAAAGAAAAGAAAAAAGGGGGAAGGGGACTGGACCATCCTTCATACAGAGATCCTCGTTGAGCCAGTTTTGATATCGTCTCTGACAGCCTAAGCCGATCACAGTTGTGCCTCCGCCGTTGGCTTCACGGCCTGTCCTTTCATCGAGGGTGCATCTCGAAGATAAAAACAGAAACCGAAACCGTAGTAGAATAAATAGCTTTTTCCTCTGCTCCGGAGCTAAATCTATAAAGTGCTATACGTCAAAGATACCCGGTACTGAGATATGGAAATAAAAACTACATGAGTGATTCTTAGGATTAGAGTCAGATACACATACGTATTTGAACGTTATCTTCAATGGACTATTTTGATGAATGCATTTATCGTAGGCATCAGACCTTATTTATTCCTCATAATCACGGATCTCATATTATAAGTTAGCTGTTTTGTCTTGAAGGTGATAATGTAACGTGAGACTTTTAAAATATTGATAACGTATCGACGCTAATTAAAGCTTCTATTATATAAAGTTTGTTGTTTGCAGTTTCTTACTAAATTTTGTTTCGATTTCCAAAGAAAAGCTAAATGTTTTTTTGTTTTTTGAACTTCTAGTGGAGTTTCGAGCAGGCAAATCATCTTCCGTGTTAACAGGGATGCGTGCTTGCTGAAACACAGTGGTGTTTGAAGACAGAATAGTGATCTTTCGTGGGATCTGATAGGATCAGCTAACACTTCTGCGTCTCATATCGGATTTCAACGCTCATCATTCAGTCTAGGAAGGTGGAAGAGCGGACCGAATACACAGTTCCTTCCTGGTGAAGAAAAGAAATTTTCGTAACTTTATATTAGGGGACTTCCATAAATCTCTGGTGAGATTTCGTGAGATCTGACCGGAAACCCCCCACCCCCCCTCTGGTAAGATCTGGACCGTGAGAACTCCCCCCCCCCCCCCTAGTAATCGCCCTCGAAACTTTTGCAGACCTTTTTTTAAGGTCACAACCCCACTTTTATACGAAATACCCCCTAAAATCGACTATCGCACAATTTGTAGACCATTTTTTTAGCTCTACAGTACAAACAATTTTTTTCGCAAAACCTCACGTGAGATTTCCGTAGACCCCCCCCCCTTGATGAGATTTCGCAGGACTCTCCCCCTATTTCACCTCACGTAATTTATGGACACCCCCTCACCATAAATTAGTGTTTGAACATTCTTCATTCCAAGCATCGGATCCGATATCTTTTTTTCTTATAGAATATACTTGTGTTTGTGCACTATTCCTCTTCAAGTGTTCTAGAAAAGGAGCATCCATAAACTACGTACCTCGGTCTAGGGAGTCGGAGGCCATTGGCTGGAAAGGGAGCGTCCATTAATTACGTGAGGTGTAATATCTTAGTTCTCCGGGTGGAGCCGCGTCCATTTGTTAAAACCTAACGTTTCTGCCTTGCTGTGGCTTTCATCAGAGGACTGCTGAAAGCCACAGCAAGATGGCAGAAACGTTAGGTTTTAACAAATCGACGCGGCTCCACCCGGAGAACCAAGATATTACATACAGTGACCGCGGAAGCCTTCGTAATCAATTACGTGAGGTGTTTTTCCGGAATTCCGAACCCCCTCTTTGTTTGACATTTGGTGAGATCTGGTCCCCCGCCCTCCCCTCAACCCCCTCCCTAAGAGATTTTGACGGGACCTCTTCCCCTCCTGATCGTCCAGGTAGTTTTTTGAGACCTTTTTTTTTTAGCTCTACTGTCCTTTCTGTCTCCCAAAGTCCAACCCCTCCTCCACTTGGTGGGAGATGGACAACAGCATAAAGTATGGGATTGCCTGTGGGTGTGAGGTACAGTGGGGACCTAGTGTGCCCAGGGACCGATACGGTAGCTGTGAAGGCCCTACAGGAATCCTGAAAAATAGCGGCCAACGGGGCATTGGTGAAGCTTTGGATCACTCAATAGTCAATATATGGATATTAACTGGGAAAGTGGAGGAAATTGTAGACATGATGGAGAGAAGGAAGCTAGATATTTTGGGGTTCGGTGAGACAAAGTGGAAAGGAAAGGGTAGGAAGGAACTGAGAAATGGTTTCCAACTGTACTGGAATGGAAATGAGGAAGGGAGAAGAAATGGAGAAGGGGTAATTGTGCAAGAGGGGCTGGAAGAGGAAGTGATAAGTGACAGAATCATGAAGATTAAGATAGCGGTCAAAGGACGAAGCCTGGATCTACTGCAAGTATATGCCTCACAAGTAGGCTGTCCAATCGAAGAGAATGAGGAGTTTGAACGGGAGTTGCAGAGACAGTTAAATGGGTAAAATATTGTAATTATGGGAGACCTGAATGTTCATGTAGGCACAGAAAGGCAGGGGTATGAGGAAGTAATAGGGACAGAAGTATGGGGTGATAGAAATGAAGAAAGGGAAAAGCTACTGCATTTCTGTAAACGAAATGGATTTAAAATAGGAAATTCCTGGTACAAAAAGCAAGAGAGTCACAAGGTAACCTGATATAGCAGCGATTGGCAGAGGAAGTGAGTTGTGGACTACTTTATACTTAATGGTGAACTGAAGAGGGGTGTGAAGGTAATACCATCAGAGGCATTAGATAGTGATCTCCGGCTATTGGTAATGAAGCTAAGGATTGCAGCAGATAGGAGAAAATCAGGAAGACAGGATAGGAGATTAAGAGTATGGAAGTTGAAAGAGAAGAGTAATGAAGAGGAATACCAGAGAATAGTAAGGAGTAAGATACCCACAGTGGAAAATGGACAGTGGAAGAGGAGTGAAAATATTTTAAAACGACGTTAGTTCTAGTAGCAGAAACAGTGTGTGGAAGGACTGGTAACACCAAAAGATGGAAAGAAACGGCATGGTGGAATGATAGAGTAAAAAAAGCAGTGGAACTCAAGAACAGGGCCGTTAGGGAATGGTTCAATCAGAGGACACGGGAGACAACGGAACACTATGTGAAGAAAAAGAAGGAGGCCAAAAAAATAGCTGGATGGAACAAGATAGCAAAGGAAATAAGAAAGTACGGATTGGTAAAAAGGAAGAGGATGGCGTGGATAAAAAATGTCAACATGCTGGACAAAGATGGAAAGGAAATAAACAGCTCAGAAAGACTAAAAAGGATGTGGAAGGAGCATTTTGAAGCCTTTCTAAACCCAGATTGGTTACAGGGTGATACAGTTCTTCAGGAGAAGGAGGAAAATAACAGCCATGTAGGAGAGAAAGAGAAGGATTTAACTTGGGAAGAAGTGGAAACAGCCCTGGGTAATATGAAGGGTGGAAAGGCACCAGGTATCAATGAACCGAGTGTGGAAATGATAAAGGCAGCAGTAGTAGTAGGAAAGCAGTGGCAATACCGTGTGATGAGAAAGGTATGGAATCAGGGCGCAACTCCTGAAGACTGGAAAAAAGGAATAATTATACCTATATTAAAAAAGGTGCAGGAAGAAGTTTAAAACTTTAGAAGGATTACGCTGATGTTCCACTTTGCCAAAGTGTATGAGAAGATAATTGATAAAAAGGATACGTGACAGAGTGGAAAAAGGACTAAGGGAAGAGCAGTACGGCGTCAGATCAGGGTGATCAACGGTAGATCTGATATTTGCTATGAGACAGTTTCAGGAAAGACATTATGAGCATGGAAAGGATTTACTGTTGGTATTTGTTGATATTGAGAAAGCATGTGATTGTGTTCACAGGAGTAAGGTACGGAAGGCCTTGGAGAACAGAGCAGTTCCAAAAGAAATAATCAGGAAAGTGACAGAACTGTACCAAGGATGTGCGAGCTATGTGAAAATAGTGGAAGGCATAACAGATTGGCTGAAACAAAGGAATGGACTAAAACAAGGAAGTGCCCTCTCACCACTAATCTATAGTAATCATGGATGATATATTCCAGAAGGTGGCAATGAGGATGGGAGAGGAAAACATGAAGGTTATGGCTTTTGCGGACGACCTGATGATCCGGGAAGCGGCAGTTGGATGTATGGACAGACAGTGTAGAGGAATATGGCCTGAATCTTAATGTAAAGAAATGTGAGTACATGGTAACAACCAGAAAGAAGATTAGAATAACCCAGGGAATTGTGATGGCAGGTGAACAACTAAAAAAGGTTAGCACGTTCAAGTGCTTCGGGAGTGTACTAGAGGAATGTGGAGGAAATGATAAAGAGAAAAGTTAAAGTGGAAGATAAGCAGAGACGTTTCTAAAAAACATTAGAAGCCTGATATGGAATAAAGATGTGCCACACAGAAGCAAGAGAGTAATTTATCACACATAATATGTGCCTATCTTGAAATATGCTGCTGAAACATGGACAATGAAGAAGTGGGACATCGCCAGGGTACAAGCAAGCGAAATGAAGTTTTTAAGAGGTAGAAAGGGAGTTACTAAATTGGACTGGATAAGGAATGAGGTGATTAGATGCACCTTAAAGGAGGAACCCCTACAGGAAAGGGTAAAGAGGACCAGACTGAGATGGTATGGTCATGCAAAGATAATGGAGGTTCAGAGAATCCCAAGGAAAATCCACGAAATTAAGATGCGTGGTAAACGATCCAGAGGAAGACCAAAAGATGAATGACTGAAAGGAGTGGAAGAGTGTGTACGGAAGACAGGAGAGGCTGGAAACTATTGAACATGTTGTTGTTGACTGTCCTTTCTAGAATTTCAAAACCTCATGTGTGATTTCTGTCGTCCTCTCCTACCCCTTGGTGAGATTTTGTGAGATTTCGCTGGACCCCCCTCCCCTCCTATTTCACTCACGTAATTAATGGACGCCCCCAAAGCTACGCTGGGCTGCGTAGGGGGTGGGAAGGAGGGGTTTCTGAACCAAGCCACTTACCTTTTCATATTATTTGTCAGTTAAAATAAGGCACAGAACACATGACAGCATGTAAATATTTATTTCTGTCATTTAAGTATCACAGTATGTAATTTACGATAGTCTGACAAGAAAAAACAGTACACAATATCTTCTGGAATCAAGAGGGAAAAAAAATACGTGCCACCAGAGGGCGGGGGGGGGGGGGGGGGGAGAGGGTGTTCACAGGAGGCCAAAATGGAGATACGTAATTTATGGACGCTCCAGAATATATGGGAACAGTAACCAGAATAAAAAGATCTAAGTATTATGAACTCTATAACACATAGGAATTTTAGAATATTCATTGGTTGAATACTAGCCCCAAAGCCCGTCAAAAATGATGGGTTTAACGGAGTGTTATGGTAATTGATTTCTCTGCAGTTGCTTAACTAAATAGAATTGTTTTGAACTGAAGCTCATTGTAATTAATCGTCCCTTGTGCTGTAGCAAAAAGCTTCAGTTGTCAGATTGATGCAGGTTGCATTTCAGCGTAACCACAATATCCGCTAATATTACCGCTAGAAAAACAAAGCTTCAATCACACGCGAATTAATACAGTCCCTGTATCGCATGTCAGTGTCATCATGCATCGCGATATAAACTTGATCTCAAATCTTCTCAGGTTCTCAAACGTTTCTATTTTATTACCTGTGATCAAGAAGGATATTTTAACGGCTGAGAAAGCTTACATCGGCTGAAATAATGACCCAGTGAAAACGAAGGATGCTAAAAATAAATCTTAACAGCTTACGCTATGCCTTGTAATATTGTGGTTTAAAAAAAAAAAAAAAAAAAAAAAAAAAAACCCTGATGATTAATATGCCAGTGTTCTGACAACTGATGTCTTAGCGATTGCTTAACTAAATAGAATTGTTATAAAATAAAATTCAGTGTAATTCCACATGCGTTGCGCTGTAACAAAAGGTTTCCGTTTATATCAAGGCCCAGGTTGCATTTCATCCCAAGCACATACTACGCTAAACTTGCCGCCCGAAGAACAATACTTCAAGCTCACGCATTTTAATACATGTACTGTATCGCATTCTAGTCGCAATAATGCATCGCGACATAAATTTGATCAAAAATCTTCAACTTGGGAATTTTCTTAATAGAAAAATGATTGAATTGTTAAGGAAATCCCTTGAATGCATACAAAGGCGACAGTTCAGTATAAGATGGTGAATGATCTCACGGAAAGTGTTCCTAATCAGTTTCACAATTCATTAGGAGTTATTTTTATGTCTCTATTAGAAAATTTGTCACTTAACAGATCTTAATGCAATTAAAGATTTATTTCTTACAGTTGCGGCTTTTTGCATATAATACAGTAGTAATCGTTGCCCATTTCATGCGTGAGAAATTAACGTGTTCCTAATACGAGCCAAGTGTAGTTATTGCGGAGGGTCCGAGATGATTTATATGGCACGTGTATGTTTACATTCAGTCTAACACCTTAATGTCCGTTCTCTGTTACACGAGTGCTAAACATAAGGCAAATTCCTACGTAAGTTGTGCGAAATAATACTCTTCTAACATTCAGTTACCGTAACACTGAGATTTGAACATAATAAGGAACACAGTATCATCGTGTCTTTTCTTTTGTTTCTTCTTCTTTTTTAAAAAAAATATTTTCAGTTTGAGTAAAATAAGTTTAGCTTTACTGGGAACGTTTTGTGTGCGTATTTACACCTAGTGGCATTTAACTTTGAATATTCTTGCTACAGGTTGATTTCGGACAACTGTGAGGAAATCGTGCTTACGACTTATTGCTTGAGCTTGGTGCGACATCATTACAAATGTGCAAATAATTTTCGGGACACAGCCAGTAACTGATTCGATAATGGAACTGGACTGTGAGTAAATGGAAAACTGGTAGTGTGCACGGAATTGTACGGCGATGAGGCCTGGGATGAATATTGAAAGAAGAATTAGGAATGGAGGGGACAACCATAGCCATAAATTAGCACTTCCTTTCAGACATGAAGAATTGAGAAAGTTTTCATTTGCAAGCAAGGTCGTCACGGATCGGAATAAATTGTCGAGGAGAATGCTGAATACCGTATCTAGGTGTTTTAAGCGGAAATCAGTGTAATTATAATGAGATCTATAAGGAAATAACAAACTGGCATCGCGATTATTAATAATAACATTGCCAATCTTTCTATAAATTTCCGTTATTTTAGTATTGATATGCTATATATTCTACTGTTTCAAAGTTAAATGCTAAAATACTTTTATAATGCACTGTGTTAAGTCTCTAATACACTTTAACGGTGAAAATAAAGAAAGAAACGAAGCATAAACAGGGGAACGTTGGGATCTTCCCGACAATACTGTAATTTATTGGTAGAGGAGGTCCGACTAGTAGACATCTACAAAACAAAAGGAGTGGAAAAATATAAGCTGTAACCCTTAGATCAATGATTAAATTAACTTACAGTTTGTTGTTGTTTCTCGAAGGTGTGTATTAAATGAGCCGAGTGATTCTAGTAATCTGGAGTTGTTTCCTATTGTTCTTATAGCATGAATCTGATGAAAATAAAACAAACGTAGCGCTGGTCCTTGACGGGAGCGTGGTGGCGGTGTGATAGTTGCCAGGTGGCGGCGGTATCTGGAGAGGCCGTCTCGCTGACAGCTGCCAGCCACCCCAGCTGCCGCTGCTTCCAGCCAGCCGTATTTATACCACACATACGCTGATTGGAGCAACACAGGTGCCGCCTGTCCAATGCCGACACGAGGGTTCAAATAAAGCAAATTAAGAGATGAAATTCTAAAAAATGAACAAGCACACAACAAACAACCGGAACTAGAAAGCGTTATTTGTAGTACAGACGCGGATATCGTTATCGGTACAGAAAGTTGGTTGAAACCGGAAATAAGTTCCGCCGAAACTTTTAAAGATAGCATGAACGTTTTTCGTAAAGACAGATTACATTCTCATGGAGATGAGGTATTTATAGCTGTGAGTAAATTTCTCCCATGTAATGAAATAGACGTCGATACGATCTGTGAAATCATATGGATTAAGCTCAACGTTGCTGGGACAAAACTCATCATAGGCGCCTTCTACCGTCCACCCGATTCCGACATAGTTATCGTCGAGGAGTTGAGAAATAATGTAAATAGTATAGCTAGCCGTTTTAAGGATCATGCTATGATTCTAGGAGGCGACTTCAATCTGCCATATATTGACTGGCGTAATTACGTTTACATCACAGGTAGCAGGGATAAGGCAGCTTCTGAAGTAATTCTCGAGTTGTTGTCAGATAATCATCTCGAGCAGCTAGTTAATGAACCTACGCGGTGTCATAACGGTAGCGAAAACATTTTAGACTTGCTGGTTACCAACAGGCCAGAATTATTCACTGACATTTCAACGACCACAGGAATAAGCGTTCACAAAGCGGTAATTGCGACTATCAAATTAATGACCAAGCGAAAAAGGAAAAAAGGGCGAATTGTATACAGATTCAATAAGGCCTCAAATGAGTGTTTTAGAACCTACCTGAGGAATAATTACCATAACTTCAAGTCAACAAAGGACACCGTTGAAGAGATGTGGCATCGTTTTATACATATAGTCAGGGAAGGCATGGAAATACATATACCAAAGCGGACAATAAAGGGGGAGAATGATCCACCGTGGTACACATGCGAAGTCAAAAGATTACTCAAAAAACAACGGAAAATACACGCACGCTCAAGAAGGAAGGGGTGTCGCAGCGATTTAGAAGTCTTAGCTGATTTAAGAGGACGTATTAAGAATGTAATGCGCGAGGCCTTTAACGATTTTCACTCCAACTCTCTCTCTAAGAGTATCACAGAAAACCCAAAGAAATTTTGGTCGTATGTACGAAAAGTTAATTGTACCAACAGCAATATTCCAGCACTAATTCGTGAAGGTTCCGAGGTTAATGAAGATCCGTGATAAAGCTAACGTACTAAATACTGTATTCAAAAAATCATTTACAAATGAACATAAGGATAGTATTCCCGTTTTCCCACGCCGTGGCGGGATCGGTGATGGAATCATTACGAATAGATACTGCAGGTATCATTAAGCAATTAGAGCTCCTGAAGTGGGGGAAAGCACCGGGCCCGGATGGAATTCCAGTAAGAGTATTTTTAGAGTATTCGGCGGAAATCGGGCCATTTCTGTCTGATATATTCAGTAAATCATTAGAAGAGCGGAAAGTACCTTCAGAGTGGAAAATCGCGCAAGTAACTCCGATTTTCAAAAAAGGTGATCGAAGTGATCCTGGGAACTATCGTCCCATATCTATAACATCTGTTTGTAGTAGAGTTATGGAGCATATTATATGCTCGAACATTATGAATTTTCTAGATGATAATAATTTGCTTACAACAAATCAACACGGATTTCGGAAGAAAAGATCATGTGAAACACAGCTGGCCCTATTCACACACGACGTAATGAAAGTTATCGATGCAGGTTCACAAGTAGATGCAATTTTTCTAGATTTCCAAAAAGCCTTTGACTCTGTGCCACACAACCGCCTTTTAGCGAAGCTTCGAGCGTACGGTATATCGGATCAGCTTAGTGAATGGATAAAGGATTTTCTAACTGGTCGGTCGCAGTATGTTGTCGTTGAAGGAGAAAGTTCTTCTAATCTAGATGCTACATCGGGTGTACCTCAAGGAAGTGTAATAGGACCACTTCTTTTCTTAATTTTTATAAACGATCTCGGAGACAAATTGAAAAGCCTTTTTAGATTGTTTGCAGATGATGCGGTTATTTATAGGGAAGTAAGAAATTTGGCCGATTGCTTAGAAATTCAGCGCGATCTGGATGTTATTTTGGCTTGGTGCGCTGAGTGGCAACTTACTCTAAATTGTAAAAAGTGCAAGACAATGAGCATAACTAACAAAAAGAATCCAATTGTTCAGAAATACGAGTTAAACAATACAGTTATTGATATGGTCGATTCTATGAAATATTTGGGAGTAACAGTACAAAGGAATATGAAATGGGACATACACATTAATTCGTTAGTAGGTAGAGCAAATTCTAGGCTGCGATTCATAGGTCGAATATTGAAAAATTGTAATGAACAAACAAAGGAGATAGCGTACAAATCTCTTGTGCGTCCACATTTGGACTATTGTTGTGCCATTTGGGATCCGTTTCGTAAGGGGTTGATCGAAAGTACAGAGAAGAGCCGCTCGATTCGTGACCGCTTGCTACAGTCCTTATGAAAGCGTCACAGAACTGATTAGTAGACTAGGTTGGGAGTCTCTGGTAGATAGACGACACACGTTTCGTTTAAACTTATTGGAAAACATGCGTACTCCCACTTTCACTTTTGAGTGTAGTGAAATACTTCTTCCACCAACCTATTTGACTCGGAAGGACAGGAAAGATAAAATTAGAGAAATAAGGTGCCGGACTGATTCTTATATGAATTCTTTTTTCCCTCGTACAATTAGGGATTGGAATGCACAGCAAAGAGATTAGCTTTGGTGCTGAGCACACTCTGCCACCCACAATTTTGTGAATTGCAGAGTATATATGTAGATGTAGATGTAGAGATACCATTTTCTATTTAAATAAGGAAGATGCTGTTTTGATTATGGTTTTACGCCTCAACGACAGAATTCCGTCATAGCCTTTTGCAGGAACCATCCAAGAATTCCTTTTCAAGGAACCATACGGGCGTTCGCCTGGAGTTATTTCGGGAAGGCATGGAAAACCGAAATATGGTTGGTAGAACGGGGATTCGAAGCCGCGTCCTCCGAAATGCGACAGCCGGAGCGTTATCGTTCACTGATCACGCTAGATGTGAGGAAGAATCTTCGGAGCGTTTGAGCTGGTTGGTGGTACTATCTCCCCACTAATTAGATGCACCACTCCACCTCTTGCTGTCCTGAGTTAACTCTCTTCATCAGCTGCATCCTCCCCCTCTCCGTTACAACCCACATCCTGAATCATCTGTGTAATCTTTGTCTTCCTCTTCAGTTCTCCTTTTAAACTCTGTTCACCATTAATAAATTAACCAATCTGGCATGATTTAAAATATGATCCATCAACGTGTATGTTATTTCTGTGAGTCTGTTCTTTCTACATTCACTATTTCTAGGAGACGTTCGTTCCTTGCTTTATTTGATGACCGAGTTTTCAACAGCGTATTTTAAACACCTTACTTTCCTTTCTTTCTGGTATACCTAAAATCCAAACTTGACTTCCACAAATCATTGTGATGCATGTTCAGGAAATTCTTTCCGGTGTTACGTCAATGTCTGACATTGAAAGGTTTCTCTTTTTGGGAACAGAATGAATGCTTTACATTTTTATTCCTACTTCGACCATATGTAAAACTGATGCTTTTGATTTGATTTTTACTTTAGTCATATGTTGTAATTGTACTTCCTATCCCAATTCTATTATTTCTTTAATTTAATATTATCACATTCGTCTACTTAATCCAGTGTCTTTGTTGAAGTTCGTGCTGCGCTTTATAATCTCTGTCTTGATTTTATTTAGAGACAGATTGGAGTAGGGTGTTTCGTCAGTTTTTCGTGGTCTCTGCAATTATAGGTTGTTCCTATTGATCGCCTACCTTGTTAAATTTTAATACTCCTAACTAAACTAGAAAAAATTGTAATAACCGGTAACTGAGTAACAGTATGGAAAATTTCATAAACATAATTTGTTCCTACTACGTCATAGCAAAAAAATTGCTACAGACCTAAAATAACTGTGCGTTTATTTTGATAAACACGCCTGAAAAAGTTGAATGTGAGTTCGCCCTTTCCCTGGCTGCATTCTTTGTGGCGGCGTTGAGGAGTGTTGTTGTATACCACTCCATCGATTCTAGCTCCGATTTTCTCGCCACACGACGAGAAATTCTAACAAATTGTTTCAAGAAATGTCCAAAAAGTAATGTTATATGTGTATTGTCAGATCGAAATTGAGGCGATGTATATTGCAGTTTTTGCAAATATCGCACAACACTCCAGTTCAGTGGTGACCTGAATTCGACTATGTACAGAAAACGAATCGGGGGAGCAAGGTGAGAAAGAGGGATGGATTTGTTTAAGGTATCGCATTTGTGGTCATGTAGATTATAGGAAAATACCTTTATTATGAGATTACCACAACTATCAGTTAGTAAAAGTTAACAAAATCTTCCAAAACTTACACATAGAAGGTTTCCATGTGAAAAAAATACAAACACCATACGGTATGAACCAAGTATGAAACAAAATAAAACCTAGACAACACGACATCATTTATATTTCGAAATCTAAATTTTCCATCCATATAACATTGATCTATATACGATGCGCTAAAAGGGTAAATAATAATGATTATTTTACTGTCCGATTTTGATCTTTTTAAATTACTTAGTTTTAGGTGTTATGAAAGTTATAGAGCAGTAGGATTGTAAATTACGTCTGTCTAATAATTAATTCAGATCAGAATTCATATTAAAGAGGGAAATGTATTTATACGGCGTCACTATCTTTGATGCCATATAGAGATTGTAAATTGTTATCAGTTTCGGAACAGAGCGATCGAACGCGTGTAGGGAAGATGGATGTGGTCGCAGTCTTGTGTTGCATGAATGGTAGTGTAAGGGAACCAAGATAATAAAGAGGATTTAATTTTATTTGAGAATTGGTACGTAAATTTTTGTCATTGTACGTGCAAGTTACAACTCGCTCAGAAGCGGCTGCTTGTAGCTAGGGCGGACGTGTATCACGCTATGGTCACGAGGTGACGCCGTCGAGTCAGCACTTTTACGCTCGCTACATAGCGAGCCTGCACGCTTTAGTCGCTCTTCATTCTATACGGGACGGCGCGCAGCAAACATGTAATCGTTCACAGAAGGTAAGACATGCAGCAGCCTCGGTTGGTCTCCAAAGTTAGTTTGCTGGTCTCCAAAGTCCAAAATTAGTTCGTTGGTCTTCCAAAATTAGTCAGTTTGTTCTCCAGGTCAATAAGTTTGGTTTTCAAGTTAGTCAGTTTGTATCCAAAAGTGTTCGGTCTTTGTTGTAATAATTCCTAAAGTATTCGGTTGGTTTGAAGTTGGATAATATGTCGTAAAGTAGCTCAAACTGCCCCGGTGTAACTTATTTGGTTGATTAGGCTTCCATTTATATGTGTTAGTAGAAGATGCCGCCAGTTATAAGAATTATTCAGTCGTCGTTGTATTTCAGTGAATATGTGTATGTGTGAGAGAGCGGCCTATTTGTGTTAATGGTTGTGAAGTAATAAGTGATTAGTAGGAAGCATTCGTTAAAGTAAAGGCAGTAATTATGTGGTAACATTGAGCAGTAAATTCAGTTTAATAATGCAAAGACGTGTCATATTCTCTTCGTGTCAAGTAGTTGGAAATCGGACTAAAATGTATGTTAGGTTTTTTTATATTAAATGGTTTGTAACTTATCCGCATCATGTTTGGTCTCAATAACACTCGTAGACTAAGAATCCATAGCCCCACAAATCCTGATATGATATTGCATTGTGTTTCAGAATAATATTGTTAACTTGATACTATAAAGAAGAGTGAACGGAGTTTTATTTCCATGAGGTAAGAAAGTATAAAATCAATCGCAGTCTGGTAATCTCTGCGTAATCAAAGAGTACCTGGTGTCAGATCCTGATATATTGCTAGAATTAACATCTCCTAGCTAATTTCCTCCTCCCCCCCCCCCTTTTTCGGTTACAAGTAAAAGTAAAGTTAGATGAAAATCTTTGGTAATGTTGGATAGTTAATATGATAAGCAACCACTCGTGCCATAACACACACAACCCCCCACAAACTGGTTGTTCAGAAGTGGGATAGCAAACATGTGCGTGATTAAGTCTGAGAAATATGTGTTTAGTTGTGACCAACTTTCCGCAGTGAAAATTTGTTCGTGATTTCGTTTTGCATAGCTTGGAGACTAACTGAGGTATGTTGCGTGTCTTTACTAAAAAAAAAAGGGGTGTCTGGAAATATTCTTTGCAAAAGATAAAAATTATTTTAAGAGTTCGAAATTGAGCAAGTTACAGTTGGCAGCAGATGGCGTGCAACAAGTTAATGCCAAGATAGCGTACAGATGGCAGCAGCGGAGAAGATGGCGACAGCGGAATGCGCGCGCAACTCCAGCAATGAGCAGCAATAACAACATGGCCCCGAGATGAAGTAAACAAAGCAGTCGACGCCAGAATATGTGAAAGTAAGTGCATTTTAATCTCTTGTCAGTGTGTAGGGACATCTCTATAGTTAAAAGCATTGTAAAAGATAATGTAATCGAGTTTGTTCACAAGTAATGGTAGGCAAGCAAGTGAGTGTGCGTTGTGGCTTGTCGGGAGTGCGTATTTGAAATCTGTACTAAAGTAAGTGGCAACAGGCGAGCATGACCTATTCGCGCGTAGTGAGGTAATAAGTTGTATTTGTGTAAAAGGCGCGACAGTTCGAGAAATCCCTCCAGGGCACGAAGTGTAACGAGGTGAACATATAAGAGATAAAAAATGATGTAAGAAGTAAATGAGGTTATACGACAGTAGACTAAATTTTTCGATATTGTGGTATTTGGTTAACTATTTTGTGAAACTTCCTTTAGAGTGCAAACACGCAGGTGTTTCCTTTGCAGAAAGTTAAATGGCAAAACACAGATCTAATGTTGTATGTGAGGGAGTCATGACCCGAAATGCAACTGCAATTCAGATCTATTAGCTTGTCACATCTTAGTTTGCAAGTTGGAAAACGTGCTGGCATATTAACAATCTATTTCCATAGGTTAAGCTAACACTGTTCGTTGTTTCTCTTTGTGTATGGTTTTAAAATTATCGCCATTGAAGGGTAGAGCTACAAGTGGCTTAATGGTGTAATACTAAGTCTATTGGTCAAGTTGAAGGGAATGTAAAGCATCAGTAGTGGTTAAGTGGTAGTGGTTCACCCAGGTGGTTTGTTGAGGTTACACAGAGATTATGAGTTGTATTGTCTAAGGATGAATAACAGAAATGTGTCTACATAATGTTACCTTCAGGCAACTGTGGTATTTAGTGAAGTGTGGTGCCCCACGAAAGCATGCATGTAGTGAAGAGTCATACGGCCGTATGTGGAAATGAGAAATATTTGAGAGGAGAGAGGGTTATGAGTTGATAAGTGTGTTGAGTTGTCAGTAAGTCTCGCAGGAATAGGAATAGGAACAGAGTAAAGAAGAGTAAGTATAATGGTGTAATAATTGTTGTGTTGGCCACTAGTGAGAATATGTGTTGTATATGGAGTAATATAACGAAGGCATTCCTAGACAGAGTTTGACATGATTTAAGTAGCAGCCACCAGTAAGTGAGTAATTAGTGATTTTGATTTTGAAGGCACACATGATTTTGGTTATGTTTTGGGTTTTGCTTGCTTGGTTATATCAGTAATGTGTTGTAATGTTGTGTACACTGGTGATGTAAATGGATGTAATTTGGTGAAGTTATAATGGGTTTAGTGATGACGGTCATACTTAGTATACCATATCATGCTGTGTGCAGATATGTCATCACATGTTGAAGTATAAGTAAGTCTGTGGTGTTGATGGCAGTTAGGATATTTATTTGTGTATGATTGAGTTAAGATCTGATCTGTTACAGTGCAAATAGAGAATTGTTATGTGTTTGTGGTAAAAGAGTGGACAGCTGATATGTTAAGTGGACTCTGGTCATAAAAGAAGTTGCAAGTTAAATTATAGTACCCTGTCATTGAGATGTGATGCAACTGAAGTTCCCATGTAAGGTAGGAAAAGTATTTTAAATTGTAGTGGTCAAGATTGCCCATGTGAAACTGTTGATATGTGGTATAGAAATTTGTACAGTCTGTAAGTGAGTGATAGTACACCACCGATATCCAGGTATCGCAACGACTGAGTTTCTATTTAGTACAATGCAGTAAATGATGTGGCGAAACGATTTATTGTTTGTGGAAACACGAGAGTGTAGACCCAGCTTTAACGTTATCAGACAAAATACAGTGTTCATGTTCGAATGAGGGAGTTGCAAACCCAAATTTGGCAGTTAAACGAACCTAAAAGTCTGTCGTCCATTCAAACACAGCAGATGTATTATATAAACCTACATTGAATTCTTCATATGATGGTAATTCTAACACTTGACTACACTAACATCAAAATAAGGTTACAGATAAAGCCATGTAATGAATCATTTAGTTGAGAGAAGTGAGCCAGGACTTTGATTATTTGGAACTGAGAATCATTAATAGTATTTTCTGAAGTTACATAATTTACAAGTAAATTCATTTTCCCCCTGTTACATTTTGTTGTACTATTCACTATGAGAATTTAAATTATTAACTCTTCTTGGCATATGTGTTCACATTTTAATTAGTGTTGCAATGAAAATATTAAGTAAATTTCAAAAGACAGTTCTAAAGATGTTAAGTTGCTGTGAGTTCCTCTGAAGATAAGATTAAAATTGAAACAAATTTATTGTGGCTCAATAGTTCATTCATGTGAATAAGTTACTGGTATTAACATCCTATTAAGATTTTGGAGTATAGTTATTTGGTTGAAAGATTTTCCTGGGAGTAAGATATTTAAAGAGTTGAGATTTAGCAACCAGAGATATTTGTGTGTCCACAAGTTTTCATCATTGTAATGGCTTCTTGTAATGTGTGCAGTGCTTAAGGAATTTTGCAGAAGAATTAGCGCAATCTTTTATCCATCTGATTGAGTGATTGTCTTGCGAGCTGGTATGAGTCACAGGTCTTTCTATTTTGATTTTGAAATTAGTTTTGCAGTGAATTTGGACTTTAATATATTGTTCTGAGATTTTATTTATGTCATTGATGTCATACTGTGTATTTAATTTATTCTTTGGTTTTCTTATGTGTCATATTGGAATCAAGTTGTCATGAAAAGCAGGCTGTAAAGGGATGTATTTAAGTTGGTTTACGAGACAGCTAAATGGATTAACAGTTGTTCTCAGGTTTTGACGAGTCCTTTTTCAATGACGTGCTCTTGAAGGTTGCTCTAGGGCGTAAAACTGATGCTCGTGGTTAGATTTAGGGGATGGACAGATGTAATAGTGACATTCTAGTTCTCAAGTGACATTATCTAAAATTTGGTTTTGGACATTCATGATTTTTTGACAGAGTGATGGTAAAGTACAGTTGTGGTATCGAGTATGTTATCAATGCTTCACTTTCTATTTGGCAGTGTTTTCTAAAGTGGACTAGTAAAAAAAATTGTTGTGACTCAGTAAACATTATGGACCTGTAAGAATAAGAACTGTGTGGTTAATTTAGTTGTTCAGCAACGTCTTTCTGGAGAGTGGTGCGTAGAAGCAAAGTTACGTTCTGCGTTTATAATCGTCAGTATGTAAGAAACTGCAATAACCAGAACTTTTGTTGGTAGCTACTGTTTCCTTTACGTTAAACCTTCTCATCCGTATTAGGCTTATAACATCTAGGTCAAGAGAGCTTATTCAAACTACAAGATTCCGCAAGATTAGTACCAGCTGAACGAGTGACAGATTATGTTGAAGAGAGGTTATGTTGTCATCGTTGGTTTATAGTTCTGCAAGATGTCTGATATAAAACGAATGGCAAGTATGTTGACATCCAGAAATTATCATCGTTGGTTCAGAGTACAAGAAGAGAAGAAGATTTAGAAGTTCAACGTTTTGAAAATTTATCAGCAGAGACTTTAGCAGTTACAGTATCTATATTTTTGCCCAGCGTTGTCTGTGTTGAAGAATTATCACTTTATTTGGTCTTGATTGCTATATTGAACTATGTGTGTGTTGTGAAACGTGTGACTACATTGGACAGTGAATAATGATAGATAGCAGTTCGCAGCTTAGTCTGAGAGGGACGGCCGACTGCAGGAAAAGTGAGTTCCTCGAGTTTAGCAGGTTTCGTATAACGAGTAAAATTATGGCTCAGATGTGTATTTTGGACAAGAGGGGTAGCACACAAAGCACCATATCACTTAATTCAAGTTGCAAGTCTAAAGAAATTTCAGTACATTTTGATGTAGAATTCAGTTTGGACATAATTGGTTTATATTTTGTAACGTTTATTAATTGTTTGTTGAAATTGTTGTAAGATTGTTGTTTTGAATTTGTATTGTCACTTCTTAGCCTTCGTTTAGTTTGGAAATTGATGTATTGTTGTGATTGTATGTGATGCACTGTGAAGCCAAGTATTTGAGGCACTGAGTTTTAAGGTAATTGATGTTGAGATATGAGATAAGGAAATGTTGAGTAAGAGGCAGTTACTGTTATGTGATGAGATGATACTGCTAAGAATTAATAATCAGATCAATCCTATTGTGTTGGGATTATGTGCCATTTTTGTAACACCACCACAGGCTGAAGTCAGAGAGAGTAACCAATTAAGTGAGAAAAATAGCTATGAAGTCAGAGAGTAACATTAAGTGAGAAATAGCTATGAAGTCAGAGAGAGTAACATTAAATGAGAAGTAACCATTAAGTCAGAGAGAGAGAGTAATTATGAAGTACTTGTACCCAGTGATGTTGATAGTTTGTGAACCAGTTTTATGAATTTGTTGGTATTTCATTTATAAATGTTTATTTGGAATCTAATTTTTGTTCTGAAAGTGTAATGTATATACGATTGTGAAATATAATGCATGAGTGAAATTTTAAGTTGATTTGGAAGAGATCTATAGAATTATTGTGAATATTTTGTTTTGTTTGAGAATATGTGCATGTTAAAGATAAATTGAAGATGCAGAATCAATTTTGAAGTATTTGCTTTAAGAATTTGATGAATTTTGATAATTTTGGATTTGGTTGTTTAGTAAATTTGAGTAATGATTTTGATTTATAAATGTTAACTTTGTGATTTTGATTTGTATTAGAAATTTTGTAAAGAGATGCTCCTACCAGATAGTAGTTCCTATCAGTTTTGTTGAAAGTAAAGTCTTTGAGTTAATTAATGCTGACAAGAGAGAGAAAGAGATTAAATGCATCTTGCTTAGTTAAAAGTGGTCCATGGAACAGATGTAATGATTGTGATTTAAGTGGAAACAGAACAAGTACTGTCGCAGATTATAATGTTTCAGTGTCTTCGAGATGCGGCACGAGAATGATGAGCAGATGGACCAGTATTCCAAACAGCTGAGAGAGGTCAACAACCCAGGACGTCAGAGTTTCAGTAGATCATCACCCCAACATCAAATTCCAGACATCCCTAACATCAAGATGATCGTCAGCCCCCCCCCTCAACATCATCAGTTCCTGACAGCCCTAACATCAAGATTGTCAACATTCCCCCCCCCCCCTCCAACATCAACATTGATCAACTGACGTAGTTGTGTAGAAAGCTGTGGACTTATCCAGTAATTGATTATTTTGTAGAACTTAGTAGAAAAGGAGTAGATATTTCAATTTGGTATCATAGTAACTGTAGTTTGGTGAACTTAGAACTTTCAGTAGATTTTGATTTGTTGAGTACACTGATGGACTTCAATGATTCAAGTGATTCTGGGACTATTAATTGATTTTTAAGAGGACATTGTAATTTAAAACTTTTAATTTTGATTTCATTGGTAAATTCCATTTGATTGCAATTTGATTTTTGAATACTTGATTCTGAATATTGAGATACTTTGATTATTTTGGTTGTTTATATTTCCAATGACACTTTGAAATTGATACAAACAATTTTGTACACTTTAATGATTTTATTTGATGATATTTATTTGACTTTGTGTGATGTTTCTTGAAACTTGAAGATAAATTATTGTGTTTTTCAATGAAGTCCGCAGGTTAGATTTTTTCTCAGAAGAGAACATGACACGATCAAAGAGTTTAAATGTTTATAGATTTTTGAGATTTTACTATGTGATCAGAGAGGCAGAGTGTTTGTGTGAAAGATTTTGATTTGGTTTGATTTTCATATTTTTGATTGGTTGTTTGAATTTCATTATCTTTGGTATTGGTTAGGTATCATCGTTGATTAGTAGAACTTGGTCTCGTAACTGAAGAGACGTGGACGTCTCTTATCCCGGAGGGAGAGTGATGTAAGGGAACCAAGATAATAAACAGGATTTAATTTTATTTGAGAATTGGTACGTAAATTTTGTCATTGTACGTGCAAGTTACAACTCGCTCAGAAGCGGCTGCTTGTAGCTAGGAGCGGACGTGTATCACGCTATGGTCACGAGGTGACGCCGTCGAGTCAGCACTTTTACGCTCGCTACATAGCGAGCCTGCACGCTTTAGTCGCTCTTCATTCTATACGGGACGGCGCGCAGCAAACATGTAATCGTTCACAGAAGGTAAGACATGCAGCAGCCTCGGTTGGTCTCCAAAGTTAGTTTGCTGGTCTCCAAAGTCCAAAATTAGTTCGTTGGTCTTCCAAAATTAGTCAGTTTGTTCTCCAGGTCAATAAGTTTGGTTTTTCAAGTTAGTCAGTTTGTATCCAAAAGTGTTCGTCTTTGTTGTATAATTCCTAAAGTATTCGGTTGGTTTGAAGTTGGATAATATGTCGTAAAGTAGCTCAACTGCCCCGGTGTAACTTATTGGTTGATTAGGCTTCCATTTATATGTGTTAGTAGAAGATGCCGCCAGTTATAAGAATTATTCAGTCGTCGTTGTATTTCAGTGAATATGTGTATGTGTGAGAGACGGCCTATTGTGTTAATGGTTGTGAAGTAATAAGTGATTAGTAGGAAGCATTCGTTAAAGTAAAGGCAGTAATTATGTGGTAACATTGAGCAGTAAATTCAGTTTATAATGCAAACGTGTCATATTCTCTTCGTGTCAAGTAGTTGGAATCGGACTAAAATGTAGTTAGGTTTTTTATATTAAATGGTTTGTAACTTATCCGCATCATGTTTGGTCTCAATAACACTCGTAGACTAAGAATCCATAGCCCCACATCAATCCTGATATGATATTGCATTGTGTTTCAGAATATATTGTTAACTTGATACTATAAAGAAGAGTGAACGGAGTTTTATTTCCATGAGGTAAGAAAGTTAAAATCAATCGCAGTCTGGTAATCTCTGCGTAATCAAGAGTACCTGGTGTCAGAATCCTGATATATTGCTAGAATTAACATCTCCTAGCTAATTTCCTCCTCCCCCCCCCTTTTCGGTTACAAGTAAAAGTAAAGTTAGATGAAAATCTTTGGTAATGTTGGATAGTTAATATGATAAGCAACCACTCGTGCCATAACACACACACACACCCCCCACAGTAGCTCTCTTCGGAGAGGACGTTGAGGAAGTGAGCACACTTATCTCTGTCGGCACAGAGCGTAAACGACACTAGCGCAGCGCCTCAAGGTTACCAACCATTCAAGCAGCAGACACGTGAAACCCATAGGGTAATAACTCTAGGACACACAATATATTTTTTTAAACAACAACTTAGTGTCTCATTCGTAGTAAAGCTACCGCGAGATCGCTGTCAAGTACAATTCGGACATGCTTCGTAGCCAAGACTCACTCTCCGCCTTAATTAAACACGCTAACTGCTTTAACTTAATTTTTAAGTAGTAGACTACATCTGCTGAGACATACTTTAACATTAACGACGAGAAAACGTGCATATGTGAGTCGTAAAGTGATGCCAGGGGCCCCGTTAAACTATCTCAGCAGTACTTGTACGTGTGTCCGGACGGAGTAAAGGGCATTAAAGGAATCTTCGTCCCTGATGAATAACACAAGGGACTCGTGAAAGAAATGGAAAGCCATCAGTGTTTACGGTCAATATTTCTGTAGTAATTGTAAAAAAAAAAAAAAAAAAAAAAGTACTGGAAACTTTTATATGAATATTAACTAGTAAAATGATGTTGGTATTAATGATTTTTTTTATGTTAATGTAACGCAGTTCTGGTTTATTGTATCTTCTTCTGTTTCTTGACATCTTGTAATAAGCGATTCTCGTAGTTGTGATCAGGCCTTGTTGGTTGCACACGACTATTACCTTCTTACTATTCGCACAAGGCTATCACTTAGACGAATTTTGAATATGCTCCTCGACTAACTAAAGAATTTCAGTACAAATCTTTTTTTTTTTGTTGTTTGTTGATAAGACGGTCATTTCCAGGTTCGTTAATTGATACGAGAATACATCATACGATTAGAAAGCTCAACAAAATATGTGAATCGCAAGTATCCTCGATATTTCATCAGCGTGTAAAAGGACGGTAATATATTTGTAACAAAGATGAGAGATAACTTGAAATCAAAAAATCAGGATCATAAGTTTTTTACAAGCTGTGATGGCATCTTTTTTGCTTTTCCACCACATCAGCCTGAAAATATTGCGTCGCCCATTCCCAAGTACTGACGACGTTCATGCATCAATGCTGGCGAGTCCAACAGAAGAATATGTTGTCCGTGCAGAGTGTCAATGGAAGTATAAATTTGACTGTAACGTACGAACTAAAACCTTACTATTGCTGAAGAATTTCGTTAGGTTTGTCAAATTCCTTACATTATATGAACGTACTGATTACATTTAATGTCCTTTCAATAGTGAAGGGTGTTAATGTCAGCAGTAAGATATTCCTTCATTGTAACGACGAATACATTACAAAAATGAGACCACCACTTCAAAAGATATTAACCGCAGCCAAACCACTTAGAAGCCAAACAGGCCAGTGCAGTTGCCACATTGTATTCGGACGGAGAAACATTAAAGTCAATGTCAGACTAAATCAATGCATAAGATAAAAAATTCACAGAATTTTTAACTTGGAAGAAACTCCTTTCATGAGCGAATGGTATGCACTACCACAAAATATGAGTGTAAGGAACTTCAGTTACGGTTGTATACAGCGGAATCGTGCTGTGCATGGAGCCGCACACGTTATCCAGACGGGTCCTCTGGCTCGTAATGCTGTCTGCCTGCACATTGTCAAACAGATTAACTGTCGGCTCGCTCACAATGGACACTGCCGTGAGACGGCCCACTGACAAATAGCCTGCACCTGCCAGGGCTCGCCTACGGTCCACGTAGTGAATAAGCGGACAGACCTGCGCATCAGCATCTTGGTTTTGTCACTGCGACAAATGAACAATCCCTCCTGAGGGAACAAGAACCACTCGGGATTTGTTGCCTCAAGAACTGATATACCGTGTTTCTACAGTACCAACAAGAACTGAAGGCAAGCCTACGACTTCACTTTTCTTCTGTATTAATCATTACCTTATCACGATTTAATCTTTAGCAGGGCGAACGTTTAGGACTGTTCCACGCCGAGTTGTCTGTAGCTTCCTCGACGTTAACACGCAGAGTTCGTTTTCCCATCATCACCACAACATATGACGCCCAATATCAGCTCTGAGACGTCCCCGAATCCGACGCGAACAAGTTAACAGTGACTCTGCAATCTGAATCGACTGCGCCAAAGTGTCTGAGAAGTTTACTCGAAACGTATGCAAACAATCCTGCAAATTTCGCTACGGGAAAACGCAACAACAGTTTTAAACTCTTAACCTCCTTCCAGGACAACCGTCTTTAGTACTCCTAACTGCAGTCTATCCATTCTGTTTTCAGTCAGAAAATGATATCATATCACTACGTAGTAATCACTTTTGCCTCACTCTGCGAATTCCACGCTAAATTGCATCAAATGGAGTTTCCGTCTTATATTAAAATATCACATCTGGTGCGAATAGAAAGCAAAAGCGGGGAACTCACGTTAGTAATTGAAGTATAAAATTTGTAATAATTATTTCTAACATATTTCCTGTGTCAAAAATATAGCCATTTGCACAATTAGTATGAAGAGATTAGCGGGACCATCCATTTATTACTTGACAACATAAAAAGCTAAAACGGCTCTTGCGTGATTCTATAGATTCTTTTCAACATGACATTCTCTATTTGCTTCTTTTTTCCTCATATACAGCAAATGTTGATCACTGTACTATGTATAGCAGTTATTTGTTTTAATGTTCTTAAACGGGCTTTGTTTTATAGAAGATGGATACAGATGTCTGTTCATTAATAAGAGCGTAGTGGATTCACAATAAGGAGGACGCGGGTTAGATTTCCGGTCCGGCCAACCATATTTCGGGCTTGCGTGGTTCCTTCAAAAGCCCACCGTCAAATTCCTTCCCATTCATTGCCCTTAGATCCACCTACCAGCTTTAATAACTTCGACACAAAGCCCTAACAAAACGTAAATGTTTATTGACGATGGAATTATAGTCTTTCCGCAAAGGCAGTTATTAGGCTCCGCCTTTAGTGCCAAATCTTCAAATCTGTAAATTAAGCCGATTGTATACAAGGCACCGCGAGACAATAAATTAAGACAAAATCAAGGTACGTGCAGACAAGAGCCAGTCGATGCGAGACGTGGTTAGCAAATATCAGACAACTGCTGTAGGATCTGAGTTGGAAAATATCGAAAATAAGAAGTGTCGTACTTGAGAGAAAATGTTTCAGAAGTCAATTGCTATAATTTTACACGAAGGATGTTGTAATATTCTCTTGCAATAAGTATTTAAACCTCTCAAATGTAAATGTGACTAAACTGTGTTGGAGCCTCAGAACAAGACATCACAAATAATTGTGACTGCAGGTGGTACATGCGACGAGTGAACACCTCTACATAGGCCAGACTTGCCGACTTTGAGAGGTAAGTAGAAAATCTATTGGATGGAGGACCAAATAAAACTAGACAAATACTACTAAAAAGCCAGGACTAACACTCTTAGCCCTCTGGTTGTAATCAGGAGCGCTACTATTCCGAGAAATCCTCTAGTTTTTCAAGAGGTAAACTTCGTATTAAACCAGAGTCTCGTTCTAGACGCAGTGACAGGGTTCTGCTTCTGATTAATAAAATTATAACGCAACAAGTAAAGATGATGTAGGATCGTAATTTTTCACGGCGTTGAATATTAATATATTTCTCTCGGGCTTCCAGCCGTGTTAATATATCATATTTGCGCAAATATGATATATTAACACGGCTGGAAGCCCGAGAGAAATATATTAAGTAAAGATGTTTTAGCAGTAGGTACCTAGGATGAAAATGTGCTAAGAATATCGAACTATAGCAAGCAAACTATGGCATCCCAAATAAAAGTTCTAACTTACAAAAATGGTAATGTGAGTGACTGAGCTATTATATTTACGTAGAAGCCATGCTAAGTTTTATGGTTGTAGAAATAATAAATAATGATTTGGCTAGTCTTAACAAACTTAATCAGAAGGAAATAAATAGAAACATGTGCTTCATAGTGTTCGAAATTAAAGGTAAATTGAGCTGATGTATACATGAACTAATGTATACATGAACTAATGTATATAATTGACTATTATTTAATGACTGCATTTAATATAGTAGTTAACTTTGGATCCTGGAGAATAAAAGAAATAAATGGTTAAATGTAATATTTACTTCAGAGATTTTAGCATCTTATTTCCACCTCTTCATGAAGGAGTCCTTCCAGCGAAAAGTGTAAGACTTTTATGAGCGGTCGTAATAGACTTCTCGTCTCTCTACAACCTCTTCTCTCTCTCTCTCTCTCATTTTTTCTGCAAACCACCCTTCATTTGAACTACCCATCTCTTCCCAGGGCGATTAATTTGTCTCTTCTTTTCCATTTACTGCCATGGTATTCGGCATTTCTACATCCGCTTCACATAGCTATACTGCTTTTTATTCTCTCGATTATCAGTTGCATTTAAAGTGTCTTCTTATAGTTTCATTTTTGACTTTCCCTTCTCGTTTTCTTGATAGATGATGTAAAAATTTCTTTTCCCAGCCCCCTAATTTATTATTCTGCTTTTTTATTTTTTTGTTGCACAGTTCTCTAAACTGTATGTCGTAACTTGTACGAGATATAAATTGTAGATTGACTATTTAACTCTTAAGGGTACTCTATTATCCAAAAGTAGATCCCTTCATTACCCCGCTTTGCACTTCTCGCCACGCTCCTCCGGCCCTTGATACAACACCAGCAAGGTGCTTGATTTAATACTCTCTCCCTCCACTAACAGGTCATGCTGAGTCCTATCATCTTTATTGCCACTCTCTTACTCACAGTCAAACTCAACTATTTAGATTTGGTTTTCAGTAATCCAAGTCTCTCTGTACCTCCTGAGTAACTTTTAAAATTATAATTCATTGAGACTTAAAAGCAATGCAAAGAAAAGCAATGCAAAACAAAGCAAAAGTTTCGTGACGTAAGTAATAAGACTTTTTTTAAAAAAAAGAAGAAGAAAATACAGTATTAAAAATAAGAATTCAACGAACTTTCATAATAAATAATTGAGCAGAAATACGAAATTAAAAAGGCTGTATTTACATGTCATGATTTTATACTAAGCACAAGAATATGCTTTAGTTTTTGTAATTAGTGCATATTGCAGATTGTACTCACTCTATATGTATATATATGAAACCCCGCGATCGTTCGTCGTGTGTTGAGCCGTACCAGGTCGCTTGTGCACCAACAGCCACGTTACGTCATCCGCTGAAGGTTTAATTTGCATCTTAATTGCAACTAATCGGCGACCGTGGATAAGGCCCAACATTGTCCAATTAAGGGCCGTAATTAAGCCACGCTGAGTTAATGCCCTCCGTGAAATATTGCCACGTTTCACAACAAATCCCAACTTGCCCCGTTCATAGCTATTTACAGCCACTTCAATACAAAGTTTTCCAACCGCATTCGACTATCATATTACGGCCCAATTGGTTACAAATAAACTCTTCTGTTATTATTAGACCAATGCTGTCAAATAAGATCAGTTGCTATTAAACTGCTTATTCCAATATCTGTGTAGCAAAACCAGCTTCGTGCAATGTGTTAGCACATTTTAACAACACTAAATAAAATGAATGACATGCAGTACTGTAAGAGCAATACAAAAATGTCTTTACGGCTTCAGCAACGATAATCTGTTAATAGATATGTCATAAAAAGCGTAACTAAAACGCAAAGAGTACTCTTAATTATCAACAAACTAGAGGCAAATATAATTAGGTGAATACAGAACATATATGGTAGAAAGATAGTATGGAAGATTAAGGTGGCACGATCATGACATGAGAAGAGGTGAGGAAGAGAAAATCAAGAAAGTATGGGGATTCCTGTGGCAGGAAAAAGATCCAGAGGGAGATCAAGGAAGGTGGGCCTCGTGAACTTAAGATTAAAAGAAGAGGACGCTGTAGACTGGGAAAAGTGGAGGAAACTCAATGCAGCCGATACCTAATGCTGTGGAGGAGGAACATAAGAAGGAGATGGTAAATTAAAGTCAGCAATCAAAGGTACCAAATTTTATGAGAAATGTATCGCGTAAAATAAGTAAATCATAGGAATGAAGCAAATGCAATTTCCCAGGGTGTTAGGGTGCCGCCATAACGTAGTCTGGATTGGTCCCTGATATCCGACTAAAAAATAGATGTTCTTTCAACAGACTAACAATTCTAACAGTTGATGGCGTCACTCATTTAAGCTTACATCTTAGCAGCAGGCACGAATTTACGATTGTTCATTAATTGTGATGGAGGAGTTGAACCGGCGGAAATTTTCTACAGACTTAACTCTTAATATTACGTGAATTTTTAATTTCAATTAATTCATTGTTTGAGATAAACTGTTCCGCGGCTTCCTCGACCCCACACCGTTATTCTCAATGTCAACTAACAGTCTATTAATACCTTTTCGCATTCACATACTCCTAGTTTTCCCCCAATATCCACCCAGCCCTCATCGCCAACATATGCTTTGCACGTAGTCCTCACTTTGTTCATCTAATGACTGCCAACACAGCTGACCGATTGCTGACTGCTCTACAATATTTTCGAAATGGAAATCAAGCTGCGCTTCCTAGTTTCCTCCCCAGCTCCTGTTTTTGATAATCATGTTGAGGGTTTCATACTATTCCACCATACGCAAGCATGGCGTGACTTTGTATCCCGGTTTCCGCGTTTCAACGGTACATTCTATCGTCGTACTGCTTGAAAACTTTCCCTTCCATCTCCCCAATGAGACCTGAACAACTTAACTTCTGGCTATAAACAAAGGAGAGAATCGTTCTTTAGAATAATTAACAGCAGCGGTCGCAATACATTATCCTGTGGAGCTCTTATTCTTCCTTTCATCTTGTCTGATATCACATGTTCTATCTTGATTATATGTTATCATGCAGTGTACTAAATGTGTGTTCTGTAATGGTCAGTCAGCAAATTTAAGATGATTAATGAAAACATTCGTTCATATCAGAGTCATAACTGTTCTTCATATGTAAACAATATACCGGTAATAGCAACAAAACAGAGATTTTCAACTGAAATCTACGAAATAAGTCGAATATTAAACGTGGATGGAGAAAAACTTTTAAAAAAAATCTCTGAATTTACAAATGTCAGCCAAAAAACTGAAAACTCAACCGAACTTCATTAATTTTATATTCATGGGATCACAGATTTAACATTCGATACTATAACAGAACCAACAGTACACACTTATTGCTCAACATGAGGTGTACGACTACGGACCCTAAAATCCAAAATTTGAGTCTCGTAGGTATTTTCAAAGACCCTTGTCCTGTACTCCACTTCTGGCAATGCTTGATTTGTTTATGTGAATTACATCAGAACGCTTCTGCAGCTCGGATTCCTTTGGCCGGCAGGATGATCGGATCATGTTAGGCGGCTACCACAATGGCGGATTGGAGAGTAGGTAAGAAACTCGTGTTTCCACGCCATTTAGACAACCCGAAACTACTAAATATTTTGCTGTATATTAATATTTTTTATTCTAAAGTGGTGTAAAAATAAAACCGAATAACAAAAGCAGTATGTTGAGTTGAGTGGGAGTTGGCAGGTAGTGTGCAGTAGTGCGGTGTGGAGGGTGGCGGGCGGGTGATTCATCGGCCCGCGCGCTGTGCGGCAGAGTCGATAGCGACTTGGCCCACCTCAGCTCACCTCGCATCAATGGCTAATGCTCGCAGAGCCCGGAATAGACGCGCCCAACAGCTGACACCAACTGCGGGGCGCACGAACCCGAACCATCAAAATACTGCCAAAATCATTACTTATTCTTGTTGAAGTTCTCCTCAACTGATCTTTAACTCTTATTTATGTATTCGATTATAACTGTCATTCGGCGATTAAGAAATGTAGTAGTGAAAAAACATTTCGTGCAACAATGTTGTAAATAACTCCGATTTATTTTAAAACATATTATTAAATTATCCTTTATGCTCGTATTTTTAATTTGAAATATTTATCTAGGTCTCAAAATAATCTTTCTAAACCTCTGTGTGTGGAATAGTGTACTCTATGCTAGCGGATCATGGACTTTACACATACCAGAAAGAGAAACATTGAAGCATTTAAAATGGGGTCCTGCAGAAGGATGCAGAAAATGAAGTGGACGGATAAAATAAATGTAATCTGGAGATGATGGGTGAAGAGAGAAAGAAGAGACAGGAACAGGATGGTGTGTCACATTTTAAGGCATGCGGGTTTGGTGAATTTGTTAGTGGAGAGAACAGTTGAAGGTAAGAACATCGGAGGTAGACAGAGATTAGAATATATGAAATAGATAACTGAAGGGTTATTAGGGGTATGTTGAGATGAAGAGTTAGCGCAAGATACGAAAGAGATGGAGGATTGCTTCGGATCAACAGAGAGGCTGATGACAGCAAACAAACAAAAAGTCGTATTTCAGAATTTTACAGTGAATGAACGTTGTTTTGTTGTTTTCACAGATGGAACTTCAATATCTTTAGTGATATATTCAAATTGGAGCAACTACGCGCGAACTTTTATTTAAAATGGAGAAAATAAAAACCAGCGAGACAATCCTCATAAGAAAAAAATGAGATGCTGGAAGGCTGCCCTGCTACTCAAGCAAAGATATGAAATGTTTAGAGGAATCTGTACCTGACAATATAATGTTTAAACTCATCTTGATATTAGAAATTTTGATGTAAGAGCACATATATCTTACATCCAAACAAGTGCTACACCCACGTGCTTAGGGTCGACAGACAATCTTTTCAATGATTTTCATTATGCTAACCTGTCAGCAACAGGAACATCATAATCGAGCTTTCGTATAAACTGGTAAAACGAAAAGAACGAAGAACTAACGTAATGTTTGCAACAAACAGCAGGTAAATATGGAGAACACACGTAATATCACGAAAGAACTGTATAAACAACTGTAGTTTTGAAGTATTTTGTCTATGAATACCTCAGACACAGAATGGGATTCCATTCACAAGCATTCGGTGCTGCTACTTAAAAATAAAAAATCCATGTATTTAATTTAACAACTACATTATTACCACCTAAAAAACAAGTTTGAAGTTTAAAGTTACATAATTGCTACAAAATTGGTAAAGATAGACGCTTCCAAGGGAAACCGATTTCTGTGAAGTGAGAAATCTTCTTGCAAATATTGGTAGAGAGCTAACGACTGTTCGCTGAAGGCAGTTCTCAACAAGGAAGCCGAATAATAGCGTCTACTGTTCTGCGTTTGAAGCCTACTGACGGAAGTGTTAATCCGCAACAGTGTGGCCACTGTTGGTTTTACGCTTGTTGCGCCCCGGCCTTAACCTGGACCAACATCGTTCCTCTTGTAAACAAGGATCACTGCGATTCGCCTTCGAGGAAATCGTTTCGACATACAGCACAACCTTGGTAGGAGCTCCCAGTAACACCAAGGTGTTCGCATTCCCTCAGCAGCGCAAACCCAGTAGTCCTTCAGTATTTGCAGGAGGCGTCTCTTATGGTACGCGTCCGTCATTATTAGTGTAAATAAACGGAATGAACAAAAATACGTTAGTTGATGCTTGTGAAAGCACGGAAGTTACGTCAAGAAATATGCTACTAAATAAAATCATTTGAAACGTTACTCTCTGGTCATGATCAGGTGTTTCTCACCTCCTCAGAAAACTATAGGCTATACAGAAAGCTACACGTAGTCAAATCGTATAACTGTGAAATTTAAAAAAAAAAGTCTTATATTTGCATGGTTCCTGCCTGCAACAGACATCGGCATTTAAATATCTGGTATATAAACGTCACACGTCGGAACGGCAGAGACCATGAATATAAGTTAAACAATTTTTGTGGTGCATGGAACAATTAAAAGCACGCTGGATACAACTTATCAAAAAGCGAACCGAATGAAATTCTCTGGAAGTTAAACGCGGGTCCTGAAAGGCCGAATACAAGCTACAGAAATGAAGCAACGGATGAAAGCCACAGAATGATGGCTGAGGCGGCAGGTTTCGTAAATTAACACGGTTCTACTCAGGCGATCAAGGTAATACCTCACAATTGTTGTACGATGCAGTAAAGCAGATGTCATATGTAATGAAATAATAAGCCACAAAGTAGAAGAATACGAAAAAATGACACGGCTAAGAACGATCAACAAAAGCCTTCCGAAACTGGCTATGAATCCAAGAGGTAGAAGAGACCGCGTAAAAGGTTGAGGGACCAAGTCAGACGACCTAATTCCTTAAGAACAGTAACATATTAACGGGAGACACCAACAGTAATTCTGCGCTTATACATCAACTGAAATATACCATTTCCTCTGTTTTAGAATTAGCGGCAAAAAAATTTACACCCGGACAGTTTACTTAAAGTTAGTTTTACAGTCACAGAAATAACACCAGCATCGCGGCAAATGACGCAATTAATTTGGAGCAGTTTTTATTACGGATCTTAAATTTTATTGCGACACGCTAGCAGCATCCGAGTTCATCATTAGTGGGGTACCCTCAGCCCATTAGAAGACCAACAGAATCATTAACGGCTCGAAACAGGAGTCTGCCATTAAGTTTATCGTCGCACGCGTTGGAACTGAGCACTTCTCGTTTGGAGAGAGCAGTGCCCGAACAAAGGAATCGGGGCCAGACATTTACGAAAATTCTTGCGTCCCATTTTGGACAGCATTCACGTGGTGGGCGTTAGACGCTGGCAGCTTTCTACACGACGAGCCTCACAATGGGCACGGTGTCCCCACGGCATACAGCCGCTGGCTCCACAAACTACTCTCACTGCACAGGACACTGCAATCAATCAATGCACATGAAACAAGTTTATCCGAATAAAACTGCACGCTCTACTTGCAAATTTTCTTATTATGCGGGAAGAAGGGAAATTTGATGGCGAACTGTCTGTAATTGACTTCAGGTTACGAGTCTACGGTAGAGAAGTAGACGGAAGTTAAAGTGTCAAATCAAAACAATTTTTGACAGGAAGTATAAATGAAGTTCACAAATTTATTACAAACATTAAAAATACTCCACAATTTTTGACGACGGAAGTTGGATGAATAGAGAAAGTAAAGAAATTTAAATAGTTAGTGGAAAAATAAGGCACTAAAACTCAGTCGTGAAACCAGGATGGCGAGTGAATGGCTAATATTTAACTACAGATTAGATAAGCTGTATTTACTAGAAATAAGAATCATGAAAAGTCTTGGGCCCAGTAAAAACAACTGAACTATGGCAGTTAAGAAGTAATAAAGAAATATTCCAGAATTAAAAAAATATAACAGTATCGATAGCAAAAAAGGAGATTGTTGGTTTTTGACATATTTCTAGAATCGATGATAACACATTAAAAGATATGCAATTACCTTCAGGAAAAAATCAACAACAAGCTGGATTCAATACGTCAAGAAAGATTTGGAAAGTAATAATAGAAAAGGAAACTATGGAGATAGAGATATTTAGATAAAAATGTATTAAGTATGGAAAGACTCCAAGGGAGAAAAGGAAAGAAATCCTGTCCGAAGTGGTCTGAAGAGAGGAGGGAGAACCTAATGAAATGGTGAAGGAATATTGGATTGAACGAAAGAAGAAACAAGAACAAAGGATGAAGAATTGAAATTGGCAGTTGGTCCTATCTACCTTCATCAGAAAGAAGAAGACATTTCACATATTGCAGGTAGTAAAAATTAGTGGCATTTATTGTTACACAAAATGCTATTGCCATGACAGTCTGGTTAGCAAAATTATGAGCTAATTCTGCTTTATTAGGCTCATTAAATAGAATGATAGGGAACAAAGGGTCGAAATAAACCTTGCTGCTCCAGTACACATTAATTAATGTCCTGCGGATGGTTGATGTTCTACTTAGTATTAAACTTCTTTAAATAGGTTAACAAAAATCACCAAGCGCAGAAAAAATGGCAATTTAACCCTTTCTACCATCAACGCCAAGAATTAGTACCAACTGTCAGTAACCTTGTCTAGATAACAGATAATTTGATCAATATTTGCGATAAGAACGCATACCGTTGATACTGATTACTGTCTGCATGAAACGTAACATTTCATATAGTGTCTACACGTTGAAAAATACAGCTTGACAAATATTACGGTAAACACATTACTGGAGAGGTAATGGGGAGTGTACACTGTGGTGGTCGCGCTCTCACACGTGCTGTCAGTATATCAGCAGAACAGCTTTCCTCCGGCTCGTGTCCCTAGTTGCTTCTCTAACCAGCAGCGTAAACTCTACTTATTCCTACACACACAGTGTCTGCAGGATACACGAGTGTCGAAATGTTTTCAGGGAAGCTATACTCGACCCGATAGTTGTCATCATGCGAGGCACGGCTGTGACCCCAAGAGCTGTGAACAAAAGCAACGCTGGTGTCGAGTTGAATAGCCGGACAAAGGAGCAAATGGATTGAAGAGTCGCCCTCGGGCGCGGCAGCTCCGCTTGAAAGGCTTTAAAAATAGCCTATCACAGCGCAACACATTACAAATGGAGCCGGCCACAAGCTCACCACACACAATCAGGTCGTCATATGCCTAGTCCACAAGCAGAAAACATATTGGCAGGCGCGATAAGAAAAACACTCACAACAAACCGTTACTGGCTTCTCAGCATATGTATTCTCTCATGTGCTTTGTCATAGAAAATCGTATTTACAGGTACACAATTTCGATACAAGAAACAAAAATAACTTGTGCAAAACACAAACATCACTGGAGCTAGTTGTTCTAGGATACATGTGCTTAATAAACTTCCTAAAAGTATAAAACAGTTTGTAGGTAATTACAGATGTATCTAAAAAAAAACTAAGGGATTATATAATTGGCAACTGCTATTCCATTCAAGAATTTGTACAAAAGACTTAATTGTGCTTAATATGATTTTTGTAAAATTCAGTTGTAAGAATTATATTAGTTTTTATTTTATTTTTAGTCATTCTTTGTAAAAAATACTAATTTTTCACTAAGATTATTATTCATCTTGTATTTATATATATATATATATTAATAATGAAATGTTTCAAACCCCAGAGGTCTTTCCTCAGCTGGGACTTCAGAACAAACGTAACGAATAGATAAATCGCTGAAAAACTGATTGATTTGCGTGGAAGAGATGTACAGATAAACAACACTAACCAATCTTATAGGGTTTTAAAGTGTTTCAGAATTTATTACAGGCAGATAAAAATCTAATTCTTGGTATCTGTGTAATACCCTAAACACTGGCATTTGTATACACCCCCTATTAATCTTGCTTCTCTGTTGAATACGTGCCGCCGTGGCTGCGAAGGCAGGTCGCTGTTCCTGACTAGAGTCGTGCATGCAAGGTATTAGTTAAACCCCAAGTGTGTCTTCTGAAAGACCGCAGAAGCGAGAATTTCCTACACAGAGATTTAATTTTCGACAGGACTGCAGGAACATTACATGCATTAAATACATCCAAAATGCAACGATATTGGTTAACTCATATACCCGGATTCTGATGCGTCATTGGGAACTAATTCCGAGCCTCACTGCAGCCTTAAGAAGTGGTTTTGCTTTTTAGGACAACAGCAGTATGTATTCTTATTATGTGCGAATGGGGAAAGCATGAGTCCAGGTTCGAATGCCAGTTTCGGTTACAACTTAAAAAATCCCTTAATATGTCTTTGTCCTCTTTCAGAACATGTTTTGTCCAACTGAAGCACACCAGAACGTCCAAAAAAGAAATTAATGGTTCCAATGCAAAGTGCAAGTAAACGGCAATAAGCAATGCACACCTGACTGATATTACGATCATTTATTGTCTTTGGTTAGGTGTACATTAAAACAGATTTTACTGTCTCTTCTCTACTGTACATTAAGTATTAGGTTGCAAGATTTAAAGGGCATTTAAGCAAAACTTGTTAGTGGAGGTAACAGACGAAGGAAGAAGTTCTCCAGGAAGGCTTTAGAATAAATGAAGCAGATGATGAAACACTGCGCTGTAACGGGTATGTTGATATGAAGAGATTAGCTCAAGATACGAAGAGACGGAAGATTGCATCAAACCAGTCGAGAGACTGGTAACAAAGGGGTAAGACATACAACGCCGCGAAAGAAATGAATTGGGGTTATATACTGTCTCAGTTCAGTTTGTCATGAAATTTTAGTAAAACTGTGTAGAAGTTTTAAAGGGCGAAATGTACCATTCCAAATTGATCACCACAACTTTTGAGGAAAGTCTGAGGAGTTCGAGAAGTATAAAGATGTGCGCGATCAAGAAGGGTGCTCAGCGTTATGATACTTGGAGAAAATACCTGGAACCCATCAATAGGTGGAATTTACAGGCGATTGGCAAACATAGTGGAATCGATAAATATCTCCATCCATTTCTCTCTAAAATGTGCGTTAATGGTAGTTAGCACTTTTTATGATGCGATATGCGTTGCCTCCGTAAATACGAAAAAAAAGTTACATCCGAAATCCAGTACACCGAAGTTTATACCCATGCCCATGATGAAAAGTTTTACACACCCAGGTTTCATTTAGCGTAACATTTCTTTATTACCAATGGAAGAAGCACAATTCATGCACACCAGCGTCAAACTGTGTGATACATTTCCCATAAATTACGATTACTTCGCACTAAATATAATAGTAAAATTATCTGTTTTTTCGACGAATAAAATGTTAAAAATATATGTGGTATTATCGCTTCTTCCGAGAGATTTTCCATAATAAGTATGTCTGTACTGAAAACATACAGCACAACGCAGCAACTGACAACAGTTACAATTTGAACCTCAAAACCGCCTTGCCGTCTTTTAGATTAGTACGGAGAAAAATTGCTTATTGGAAGCACCAGAGAGGCTTTTATTTTTTTTTTAAAAAGAAGAAGAAGAAGCATTGAGCAGTGCCGAAAGAAATAAAATACTTCAGTATGATAATAATAACTTCGCGTGTTCGTAATGATCTGGTGTTACCTAACCCGGCAATCCTGCCGGGTACAGAGGATCTACAGTGTAACGAGGAATCCGTTCTGACGTACTTCACATTACACAGTAAACTGTGGCAGAGCTGAAGGTCGGGTTAATGATCTATGAAACACCTCTCCGAGATGGGGATCTCTCGATCTCCAGTCATACTCCATCACCACTGAGCCACCAGACCGCTATACCGCACTATGACAACGCTTGCCGAAGCGAGGACTCCATACAGTGTATTCTCGCGACGGCAGCCTCCACGTACCGCTAGCAACCGCTTCTGACGTATCGTAAACATGGCCTTTTTTTTCGGTATCCGCTAGTGAGACAAACACCATAGCTGTTATACCTGACAATTGTGCCTGTAACATAACAGAACAGCATTGTTTTTTAATTATACGGAGGTGAAAGGCAGCATCTGACTATACAAGAGAAATTCCGCTAGTGTAATTTTGGTGCGGGTCCTGCGTAGATGCATGGGAAGGAATGGGTTGTGGTTATGTGGTCGCTCTCAAAGACGTTCAGTGTTCTGAAGCAAGAGAACGCGGATGTGGTAGGACAGAACAGCGTCAGCAACAGTGAAATGCAAAGGAGCAGACTTCCAAACTTCTGTCAGCTAAGGGAAGTAGTGTTACGAAATGTGCTAATATCGAAAGTGCCAACTGCGGAGAGCTTCGTGACTGGTTTATTCTGTGGAGTGTGTCGACGGGCGATGAATTCACCATAGAAACAAACAAAAAAAACAAAACAAATTATGCCGCTGTAACCTTTTCAACGATCGTAGTCCATAGTGTGACTATTACTTCGAGGTTTACTAAAAGTGGATGGGGGAGGGTGCATTTTACCTATCCGAAAGTGTAATAGTTTGGAAGGAATATACGGGATATGGCAGGTGGTGGCCATGGACTTTTTTGAAGAAACATACCGGCATTCGCTGGAGTGATCTGGGAAAACCATGTAAAACCCACATCAGTTCAGGATGGCTGGAGTGATTTATGGAGAATTACTCCTGTCGGTTATTAAGTTTACTTGCCCGTTAAATCCTTCTTATTCCATTCCCTAATCGCTAGTGACAAAATTAGTACAGAAATGAATCGATTCTAGCACTGATTTATCTTATTTTCTCGGTCATTCCTAGATATGAATGTTGCTGCTAGTAATATTTGTTTGCTGTCATTCCGAAATACGTCAGTCGTGAATTTTTTAATTAGCTTCTGTCTAGAACAACGCCTTTGGCGTTCCAGTTTTTCGCAACCTAACTTCTTCAACGTCACACCTAAGTTTTCCTTCCAGCTATATTTATCTGTCACAATATTCTAAGTGAGGACTCACTAGTGCTTTGAATGCAATCGATTTTTCTTCCGGTGTGCACCGTTTTAAATTATCATCTAGAAATCGGAGCATACGATTTGCTTTCCCAATTACATTCTCGATATGGTCATTACACGAGAAATTATTACGAATTTTTACCCCTCGGTATTTAGCGGAATCTACCGTCCTAAGGACAGTGCCATTAATTGTATATCCAGAGCTAAATGGTGTCGCCTTTTTACTTATAAGCATGACTTGGCATTTTTTTAGCGTTTAATTCCAACTGCCAGTCTTTACACCAAGCGATTGTTTTCATAATATCGTCTTATAACACACTTAAACAAAAATGCTTCTCCATTATCTTCACACCCGTCTCTCCCAATTCAAACATAACAGATCTCCAACACATTAAGACCACGTACTATAGTTTGAAAGTAAAAACAGTAATTTCCTCTGTCATGCAAATTATGGCCGAGGTTACCGTTTATGACGTCACACAAAACTCCGATATTATTTTTTGTAAATGACTTCAAACACATAATGTTTGCACATCCGGTTATCGCTGTGTGGAAATCCATGAAAATCCTCTCCAAATATATGATATTAAAGTTGACTAGTACAGCCGCGTAGTCTTGTGTAGTTCGCGAACGAACTAGTTCGGAAGAGCGCTCCCACGAGCGAACTACGCGAACTAGTTCCCAGATCTCTCGCTCCTTAATTCGTTAGTTCGTCCGATCCTTTCCCGAAGACCAACTTTTGTTTTAGTTTATTATCTAAAAGGTAACACAGTTCGCTGTGGACACATTTCACTGAAGAGACAGATATAAAAAAAAATTAAGGAAATGTAACTGTTAAACATTAATAATTATTGCAGATGTCAAAAACGGAAATTTAACATGGAATGTGAAAACAAATCACACTTTGATCCCATTAACACTTAAAAGACAACTATCAGTAACCAAAACTATTATAACAAAGAAGAGAGCGCGTGAAGTAGTGCTAGCAAAGCGAGCGAACGAGCTATCTTTCTGGAATTCCAGTTCGCGAACTAAACACAGCGCTACCGCTCGCGAACTAAACTGAGCGGTATCGTTAGCGAACTAAATTGAGCGCTACCGTTCGCGAACTAAACTGAGCGGTACCGTTCGCGAACTATCACCATTCGCCGCTAGGATTACCAACATTTTTTCGGTTAATGGTAGAATGTTTTTTTAGAATAACCTATAAAAATATAGTACACTTCAAAAATATAATATTTTACGAAAGAGTAGAAAAGGACAAAGGATATGATTTTTTACTATTTTATTTTTTAGGTTATATTTTTTTGCACTTCTTGCATTTTTAACAATTTCCTGTCTACAGTAAAATTGTCATATGCTTTATCGCTTTCAGTTGTTAAGTTAATGTCGATCAAAAGCTCATTTTTACTAATGAAATACTGCTCTTACTTTTACCTAGATTTCGTGTAATATTGTTATTTCAGAGTAAAGTTCGTTCACTTTGATACTCATTTTTCTCATAAATTTAGAACCTCTAATATTGTCTCACAGCCATCAAATGTAACCTCGTGTTTTAAATTTAATTTTTGGATTTTCTATAGCCAATTGCTTTCATTAAAATCTAACTATTTACTAAGATATTCCAGACTTTTATCAACGAATACTGGAGCATTATTTTTAATATTATCACTTTCTGTGGAGAATTAGGCTTCTAAAGGATTTTTCTTATTTTCTTAACAAAAAAAAAAACAGTATCTTTTACATTTTTCTAGCGCTGATTTTAAAGCTGACATAATATAATACTTATCTCAGTCTGTTGGTTAACAGATTTGTGAAAGTTATGTAAAGAAATGACTTGCGAAATTCAAAAAGATTTTAACTTTTGTCTCTTCATCAGTTTCATTCGTCACCAAAATATTGTGAATGTGTGTTGGATTATCCTCCCCTACACTAATAAAAAAAAAAATAGCTCAATGACTTCCAATTTACTGGAAATTTACGCACTTTCGTTATTGTTACCACTTTCTCATTCAAGGACTATCATTTTTATATGTCTAATTGTTAGGTATCACATTGGAAGTATTTCTTAATAATATAGGTAGTATTGTTTCTGTCATATAGTACTTAACTTGCAGCCAATAGTAGAATTATATTTTGTTCATGATTTCCAAAACTATATATAAATAAAAAAAGCCGATTACTAATAAACGGGTATTTTAATTCATGAAAATAAACGCATTTATAATATTTTATAAGTAAAGTTGTGTTGTTGTTGGGGTTTAAGGGCGCGTCGACGTCGGGGTCATTAGCGCCTTATATAAGTAATGTTTCTTCCATGAACTAATAAATAAATCCATTTAAAAAGCAATAACTTTTGTTAAGAAGGTCATATTAAATTCCATTTAGAAAAGACAAAAAAAAAAAATGATTATGTCCTGACATAACAAACAAAATAGCGCGTGCAGTAGCGGTAGCAAGGCGAGCAAACGATCTGTTTCTCTGAATTCGAGACGCGAACTAACGAACTAAAAGAGTGAACTAGTTCGCGAGGGAGCTGCGAACTAAACTGAGCGCTCTTCTTCGCGAACTATAATGCGCAAGTCTACAGCCGCGTACTCATTAGCGAGCTGTAACTGTAACCAAACGGATACAGTTACGAGGTTCTAGTGTGTACGCTCACTATAACCGTAACGACGAGCCGACTCTATCCGCAGTGTTCGTTGGGAACTCCGCGATGTCGGACGAAGTGTCTCTCTCTTGTGCAGCATACTTACTTGTAGATGCTTTACTGGATGATTATAAACGGCCACGAAGATGGCATATTCATCGAATGTATCGAGAAAGAAGTGATCTAATTCTTCTTTTAAGAAATCAACAAATGAGTTGTCATTACAAAAATTTCACGAGAATCTCTCCAACTGATTTTGAATATCTAATGAACATAATTGGGCCCAAGATAGAACGAAGAAACACTTCGTACCGAGAAGCAGTGTCGGGTCAAGACAGATTAGCTGTGACGCTGAGATACTTAGCTACTGGTGATTTTTTTTTTTTACAAGTTTACAATATCTTTTTCGCATTTCCAAACAAGCCATAAGCTCAATTGTCCCTGAAGTGTGCTAGGTGTTGATAGGAGCTTTGAAAGAACAAATCAAGGTAATCCTTTATTCAATAATAATAAAATAATAATGTAATTTATTTAAAAAATCATACATAATTTTCTAAACTCATATCAGATGAATACTCGCTATTGTTGCTGTACGGGAATTATGGCGAGTTGTGCAGAGGAGTTTGTTGGTTTTGATTTGAGGAAGAAGTGGAAGGGCAAACTATATCTGGATTTATAGTGGAGGAAGAAACTGAAAGGTGTAGAGTTTGTGTAGTGGAGTAATAACCATAATTTTGTATGGAGTTATAATGTCCTTGATCAGCACGCATAATTAATTGAAATATTTCATGTTGAGTTGCATTTTTTATTTCCTTGGTATAATTTTTCAATTTTTCCTGTATAAAATCAAAGAAAGACCGTAGTTCCGTATCCTGTTTCGGTTTATATACTGCATTTTTCAGTATTCCCAAAGCCTCTTTCAGCATTTTTAATTTCGGATCTGGTTTTAGTTTTTTATTGAATGGTTCACGTAGTGCAGCGTCACTGTCAGTTTTTGTGTTGCCATTGAGGTCCTCCACCTACAATTTTTTTTTGTTTATTAATGATCAATAATAATAATTGAAATAATTTTATTTATTTAAAGGTTTATTTAGCCTTGCAAAATTAAGGCTGCCAATACTTGGGATTCCATAGGACACTGCTTTCGTGATAGACTTCTATCAACTGAAGACATTTATCTTCTGTCCATTCACTCATGACGCTTGAGGATACGGGTAGATTCGCAGCGTGCAACAACCTTCACTCTCGACGTCCACGAACGCACTGCGAGCGCCCTTTGATTCGCAGCAAAAACCGATAGTCGTCGGCTCGCTACGAATGCAACGCGTTCCGCTCGCGAACCACGTACTCACTATCGTATTTGGTAACAGTAACGTGCAACGGTTACAGTTACAGCTCGCTAGTGAGTACGCGGCTTAAGATGTATTCTACAGTGATTATAATATGACAGAAAAATGACTGCAAGGCGTTGAGTGAGAAGAGAGGATATCGCGGAGAGTATATCGCCTCGTTCCCTCTTTTAGGTTAGCTTTGGGCTATTGCCTTCCACAAATATGACAGATATAGACACAATCACTGCAAAATGTGGGTATCTCAATATAGGTAGTAGGGGGTTTTCTTTAATTAATCCTTGCAGCGTTGCCAATTGTAAGGGTAAATCTTAGAGTGGTAATTAGCAGTGATTGTTAATTAGAAAATCAGCTCACGAGGAATCACAGCTAAGTATCATAGGTATTTAAATATTTCCACTCCATAAAAAATAGCAGCATGTTATGGACGAATGACCCGATTAGTCGCGACCAGTTTTAGCTGCCCTTCACTTAAATTCGTTAATAAAACATAGTAAATCAAGATATGAGTCGAAATTAAGGAACTATTGTTATTGATTAATTGTAAACAATGTTCCTGAACATTCACTTTATTCTGTAAAAACAGCGTCAACCAAGAAAATTAAATCTCCACAGTGCATTTACATTAGGTTTACTGCACTCGATATATTAACTTGACAAGAACAGATTGCGGCCCGGTTGCGGCCTCTACAATCACCACACGTTCAATACTTCTGATACCGCCATAATGCAGAGACTTCTGCTCGCAAGTCCGAACTTACAGTGCACGACTCTCCTCTCTCATCAACCAAAGATCTTAAATACTACGAGCAGCTATTAGCTTATGCTACTTCAAAGACTAAACACACTACTGTGCAATCTTACCAAACAAAATCTTAGAATAGACACCATACAGAAACTGAGAACATATACATCAGTACAGTATTATATAAATACATACAGTTAATTAAAGCAAATAGATGGGATGTGATTTTGTCACAAAGTTAAAAAAACGTTTTTAGCCTTACTCAAAGTTTAGCATTGTTTTTTATCCTGCGATTTTGTAGTTCTTATTAAAAAAAAAAAATATACGCTTTAACAACCGTAAAATTTGTGTTCCCGAAATGAAGAAGTGTTTAAATATTTTTCAGCTTAAATTCTTTAACTGACGGTGTGTTACAATTTTGCTTTCTAATTGCTTTACGTTTCATCGTCATAGAAGTTGTTACGGGCAAGAAGGAACCGGACATATGAGGGGGCAAAAAGAAGGGGAAGAAATTTGGCCAAGGCTTTTTGAACGAATTATCTCGGAATTCACCTGGAGTGATTTTGGGAATACATGGCAAACCTAATACTTTAATAAATTACTTAAAGATAAAATACTAAATTAAAAACTAGAAAGTGAGTCTGTGATCTTTTTCAAATGTTTTGACACTTTATTATAAATTATATACCATCATCTGTTAGGTACAAACTCAAATGTAATTTTGTTTATTAGATTATCAATCACATCTGCAAAATCATAAGTAACCTCTGCTGTATAATAACATATATCTTTAATCATTTCCTGTATTATCTTTGTTTTTTCCAGTGTTAGATGTACTGAATCATATCTGCTTTGTTTATATAACGTTAACTTTCAAATATTGTATATCGCCTAGTACCTACTTTTATGTAATGAGAATGGGTACGTGTGAGTTTCTATGGTGTCGTGATTTAAGAAGCCTTAAAAAACGTAAGTTTGATTAGATAATTATTCCACATCTACCTAATTGCAAAATCTTTATATAGTGCAACACTCCACAATTTTTTTTCCAGGAAACACACCGAAAGCGGTAATGTTGCTTCCTGGGAGTGGTCTATTTTTTTTGCAGCAGTAGCTGTACACACCAACGATATACGATGTAAACAACCAGAGATATAATACATCTAGTTAATCAAGGAAGCAGTGAAAAATACATTGTACATTTTTCTCCATTGCCGTGTGTGAACTTTCAAGGAAGCCGTGAAAGATTCTCAATTTTTGTCTAAGTCGGTATTATTAGAGGCGGAAAAGGTTGAGGGAGAAGGAGATTATAAATAATTTTAATTTATTTTCGTAGCCGTGACAATATTAGTTAATGTCTGGTATGAGTTTTATTCATAAATGACGAGAGAATTTAGTTTCTCAAATTACCACCAGGTACCTCTGCTGCTGGACTATAGCGGTATATTTGAATCTGAACGAACGCGATAAGGTAGTTTTGATCCGATATAGTTGAAAGTAGATTGTTAAATTTAAAAATAAACAAATATAGAACGATGAATGAAGCAATTTGTAATTTGTGTTGTAACCAGTAATTTATTTTGGGACCTTATTAAGTTCTTAGTGATCAGAATAGTTGAAGAACAACAACTTACAAAATCTTTGAAGCATACTCTATTCATTGACTTTGATCATTTTGGAAACCTTTTATCTCCCTTGCTATGTGTAATGCCCTGCAGTCACTGCTGTCCAGGCCTCACTTCAACATAAAAAACAGTTTACTTTGCTTTTATGTTGCAATTCAGCCTGGACCACATTTAAGACAAGCCACAATGCATGCCAGAATTGCAACCATTTTTTTTTTCTCACCCAATACAAGATATCTTGTCCAGGAGGCATTCTGACATAATATTTCTTTCTTTTCATCATTTTGAAAACCTTTTATCTCCCTTGCTATGTGTAATGCCCTGCAGTCACTGCTGTCCAGGCCTCACTTCAACATAAAAAACAGTTTACTTTGCTTTTATGTTGCAATTCAGCCTGGACCACATTTAAGACAAGCCACAATGCATGCCAGAATTGCAACCATTTTTTTTTTTCTCACCCAATACAAGATATCTTGTCCAGGAGGCATTCTGACATAATATTTCTTTCTTTTCATCATTTTGAAAACCTTTTATCTCCCTTGCTATGTGTAATGCCCTGCAGTCACTGCTGTCCAGGCCTCACTTAAACATAAAAAACAGTTTACTTTGCTTTTATGTTGCAATTCAGCCTGGACCACATTTAAGACAGGCCACAGTGCATGGCAGAATTGCAACCAATTTTTATTCTCACCCAAATCAAGATATCTTGTCCAGGGGCATTCTGACATAATATTTCTTTCTTTTCATCATTTTGGAAACCTTTTATCTCCCTTCCTATGTGTAATGCCCTGGAGTCACTGCTGTCCAGGCCTCACTTTAACATAAAAAACAGTTTACTTTGCTTTTATGTTGCAATTCAGCCTGGACCACATTTAAGACAGGCCACAGTGCATGGCAGAATTGCAACCAATTATTTTTCTCACCCAATACAAGATATCTTGTCCAGGGGGCATTCTGACATAATATTTCTTTCTTTTCATCATTTTGGAAACCTTTTATCTCCCTTCCTATGTATAATGGCTTGCAGTCACTGCTATCCAGGCCTCACTTCAACATAAAAAACAGTTTACTTTGCTTTCATGTTGCAATTCAGCCTGGACCACATTTAAGACAGGTCACAGTGCATGGCAGAATTGAAACCAATTTTTATTCTCACCCAATACAAGATATCTTGTCCAGGGGGCATTCTGACATAATATTTCTTTCTTTTCATCATTTTGGAAACCTTTTATCTCCCTTGCTATGCGTAATGCTCTGCTGTCCAGGCCTCACTTCAACATAAAAAACAGTTTACTTTGCTTTTAGGTTGAAATTCAGGCTGGACCACGTTCAACACACGCCACAGAACAGGGCAGTATTATACATTGTAATAGAAACAACACAAATAAGTTCTGATGAACTTTATTTAAATGTCGTCACACAAATTCCTGACTTTCCCGTCGATTATATCAAAATATTTCCTTCTACGTAATATGTCCACTCTTCTCTCCTCCACACATCTCTCTAACCACCGCCAAATTCCAATGAAAGCATTAATTTTTTTCTTATTTATTACATCCGTCCTACAAAGACGGATGAAGTCTATAAATAAATCAAGAGGACAACCGTTCCCAAAAAAAAATAAAAAAATACAACAATAGGCAACCGGTCCCTGTACTTTAATTGGCTCCTCCATATTAAATTTCTGATATATATTGGCCATTTCATCTTATCTCCTATCAACTCCTGAACGTCCTTGTAAACCAAGTAAAAACTTCGCCTTGTTCCCGTAGCCATAATTACAAGTTTCAAGGGCATTCATTTTCGTCGACAAAGGTATTGTTAAACAATACCTCTCAGCGATACCCAACGAGTTTCAACCAAACAGAAATAAATGACCAAATAGGGGGGGATTAAGAAATCGTGCATTCATTATGTACTTCTGAAAATATACTGTATAGCGAATTTTCTCTGATAATACTGACAGCAATATACAATATTTCCATCAACGTTTTCCGCCTGTAATAATACCGACTTAGACAAAAATTGAGAATCTTTCACGGCTTCCTTGAAAGTTCACACACGGCAATGGAGAATAATCTACACTGTATTTTTCACAGCTTCCTCGATTAAATAGATGTATTATATCTCTGGTTGTTTACATCGTACATCGATCATGTGTACAGCTACTGCTGCAAAAAAATAGACCACTCCCAGGAAGCAACATTACCCCGAAAGCTTTACTAATGTCCAGCACAAACACTTCTCACATAGAAAAATTTAATAGTAATGAGTTTGAAAATGAAAATTACTTCTCGCAATGTGTCACGCACAGCGTAAATTAAAACATCAGCAAAAGTATCTGTGTTGCTTGTTTAGCTGTCAGTTGAAACAGTTACAGACTTTCATAAATCCATTTATTATGGATAAAGTTAAGAAGTTAATAAGAACGTAGGTGTTGCCACATAGCAGATCACTGGGCCAACAGTTCATACGTGTAGTTCACAAGCTTCTGACATAGGACACTCCGTTGCGAAACTATACTGTTCAAGGACAGAAAATCGAACCGGAGACCTTTCGGTCCGCAGACAGATGCCTAAACCAGTGAGCCACCAGGGTACTCTTTCATTTTTGTAATCTGTGGGACTGCAATGGTTTTCGCAGAAATGAATGACTCTTTTTAGTCTACTTCATGTGTGTATTACCTCCCCTAAGAGATGAAACAGTCTGAGGAAAGTAGGGCCTCACGCACCATATCTCAGGTCCACAGCTTCTCTTTGCTCAGGACAAAGGAACGACCGTCATTTGATATTTGTTCAGGAGCTGAACATTTCGACAAACTCTGCGAGACGGAATCTCGTGGGAAGATGGCTGCGAGGGTAGTCTTTTTGAGAGAGAGACTCGCAAAGTGCCTGTAGGACCACAGGATTTCATTTAATCGTAGAATTTGTTATTTCTGACTACGAGAGGTATAAAAAAAACTTCTGTGATGCTCAAGCGTTGTGAATTTACATCTTATGCATCGAACTTCCGTTTGGTTGATTCCTGGCATCTCTAAATATAATACAGATCTCCGCATCCATTTCTATGATGCTGAAGTAGGGTTATTCAGTATTTTGTCTTTTATTATTATTATTTCTAATTATAAAATAAAATAATGATGTTCAATATATTCGAAATGAGTTTAGGATTATTGTTTCCACTTGAATTGCAGATAATATTACACCCCATGTCCAACATATCATCAGAAAAATGTGTCCTTATCCATGTTTTATAAGCATTAATAATACCAGTATAAGTACGACATTTTGTACTGAACTGCTGCCAACGATCACACCGTATTCTGTTGACGGAATTCAATCACTGGGTGATGGTTCCTCTTTAAGACAATGAATTTAAAAAGCTGTTAGTAAAAACTATTTAACAACCTTCTGTTAAATATATTTAATTGGTTCCATCGTCAAATAACCCATGGGAAATTGTTTCCTGTGGGATATTACAAACAAAGAAGATAAAATGTTTGGTGTCAAATTACTAATTTAATGAACAAGTTTTCCGCTTTTATGAATGCTTTTATCGTGAACCAGATTCTAGAATAATTTTTGTATTTCAGTTTTTTTTTATTAAAAAATAGTCACAAAATATGTAAGTCGTTTAACAATTTCCTGTAAAATGTGTTTGAACTAAATAGAATCTTATAAAATCGTTTATTTTATCTATTTAGAAACATGAATGTTGATATCTGCAAGGGCAGTAGGATTATGCGTATGTATTATTTGAAAATTTGTAAGAAGACGTTCGATATATGTAGCAAGTTCGATTCGAAGACAACCAGAGCTGAATTCCCTGTGTTTTAGGGAGGGAAGCTGCATATGGAACTGCCAATTCTGGTGTGTCTGACGGCGAGGTCAGCCCCGCTGTTGTAACGTTTCCTGTTTAAGCTCAGCCGCAACACTGCCTCACATCCCGACAGGCCTGCACAACACTGCACAAACTCCACACTATCAACGTCAGATTTCGGATTTATAATGGCACCAACACTAATATTTCTCTGTTACGATAAAATTCATTAAAAACTGCCGAACAAACGGATAATCGCAGGCGGCGTAAACACTTGAGCAGGTGACAACAATACAAGTGCTTCATTATGATGCTTCTCAAAGAGCTAATGGACTGCGTGTGGAGTATCACTGTCACATATGGCGGAATCAGAACTCACTTCACAACAAATTTTGAGTGGACGGGAGAATATCAACACTACAACTAGAAGTCACTTAGGACTTCAAACAAACCCGCGAACGCAAATGTTCTCGATGCTTATCAACTTTAATAAAATGCGTTTCGTCTGAAGACTGGACGTGAACACGACAGTTCGGCAATCCTCGGCGCGTCGGATGATGCCCGAAGTGTTAGTTATACTGGCCGCCACCAGAGCGCTGCTTGGCTAATAAGGGATTCTTAAATAAATGCATTTCATATAACCTGCAGTTATATTGATAATGGGAAGTTTAAATTCCAAATAAATAGCTACACTGATTTTATTTGCAGTTATATTTTTATATGGAAATGTAATTACGATGCCAGCCAAAAGGCAATTATCTCTTATGTAAGACAGAAATATGAAGGGCAGAGATAAAAATATTATAATTCGATGCAGAGATTTAAAAAATTACTGTGTATCATTCGTTCAAAGTTTCATGTTGCTTTTTGTTTACTTATGATGACTAGATGCAGAAATTCATGTAAGGAAAAGAACATCCGATGTTTACGGCTAAGCAGTTATTAGATCCATATCACAACATAAGAATTTTTTGAAAAAAAAGGCGAGTTTATTAAAACTCAGAGAAACTTTACATGAAACGCAGGTTACCATGACATACATGAATGAAATAAATGTATACATTTTTTAAATTGTATTTAGAAACTTTTTAATAGGAATAAGAGTTTCATAATTTAAAACCAAATCCAGTTATTTAAAAACATCCAAGCCGAATTCTCCGGGAATTGAATTAGAAAATTTTACGCACATAAAGAAAAATATCAATAGAAAGGATAGTAACCAATAGTTATTAGTTTTTAACCGACTTCAAAAAAAGGAGGAGGTTCTCAATTCGTCTTTTTTTTTTTTTTTTTGGTATGTATGACCAGCGATATCTTCACTAATTTTGATCCGATTTAAATTAAATTTTTTTAGTGGATAGAGTATACCTCCAAAGTGGTCCCATATGAATTTCATTGAGAAACCACCCCTTCTACCCCCCTCCGCCCCCTAATTTTTAAACAAATCCACATTTTTTATTCGATCTTGATGAAACTTAGAAAATTCAGAGAAAAATACTATCAACTTTTGGTTTAAAAAAACTGAACCCCTCTCCCCCTATCCACCCCCTTAATTTTTGCCAATTTTCTTTATTCAAAGCTACAGTCGACACCATGGCAATTACATGTAGTTTTTCATGGAGAAGGATTCTGACCAAAAAAATCAAAATAAAAAACCACCCCTCTCCCATTTACACCCCTTAATTTTATAGAAACCTACATTTCCTATCTGATTTTTACTGAACTTTGCCCAGGTATACTTTAAAACAAAGAGAAAAATCCTGTCAATATTTGGTCTTCCAAAGTTCAACCCCCCCTCCCCCTCCTTCCACCCCTTTAATTATTGTCAATGTTCTTCATAAAAAGCTACACTCGACACCGTTTGACCGATTATCATCAAAGTTGGCATATACATATAATTTTTCATGGAGAATCTGACCAAAAAATAAATTAAAAAAACCACCCCTCTCTCCTTTACACCCCTTAATTTTTATACAAACCCACATTTTTTATCCGATTTCGATGAAAATTTGGACATGAAATGTAGTATCAAAAGAAGTGGAAGTAAAAATGGCTGTGCCACAGGGTAGCGTATTGGGACCATTGCTATTCATTATTCTAATGAATAATTGTGTTGATTGTTTACTATCTGAAATTAGATTTTTTGCAGATGACATAATGCTGTATAAAAGAATAAAAACGATAGAGGATTGTAAACAGTTGCAGGGTGATCTGGACAGGATATCTAATTGGGTTGGTAAACATGGAATGAAGATAAATGCAAAGAAGAGTCAGCTTATTAGATACACAAATAAAAAACAAAAGGTTAATTATGAATATAAGGTGGGAAAAGAATTGCTTGCTGAAGACTTGAAATGTAAATATCTTGGAATTACTTTTGATAACAAACTTAACTGGGCAGGAAACATAGGACAGGTGGTAGGAAAAGGTTTCAAAGTTCTGCACTTGTTGGAGAGAGTGATGAGGGGATGTACGTGAGAAGTCAAGGAATTTGGTTACAAAACTTTGGTCAGACCATTGCTCGAATATGGTAGTGTAGTATGGGACCCTCATTTTACGTATCAAATACAGGAGTTGGAGAGGGTGCAAAAAAGGGCTGCTAGATTTGTTTCTGGAAATTATCGCAGAATGCAATCAGTGACGGATATGATAAAGGAGCTGGAATGGGATTCATTGCAAGACAGGAGGAGGATGAGGAGGGTCATGGGAGTGTACAGGGCATATACTGGCGATGAGGCATGGAAAGATATTGCAATAGGTATGAAAAGTAGTGCATGGAAGGGAAAAGATGACCATGACCACAACCTGGCACTCGATTTCAGGCACAAGGGTGTGGGAAGATTCTCTTTTATAGGTAAGGGTGTCAGGGATTGGAATGAGTTACCAAGAGAAATGATGAATAATTTACCGAAAACTTTGAAAGAATTTAAAGATAAAATTTGTAGAGGGCAAATGTAGGTAGGTGCAGGATAGGGGGAAGATGGGTGTGTAGGGAAATTACCACCGGAGCCTGTGCTCCACTGCAATTAAATTAAATTAAATTAAAATTTAAAAAATAAAAAATAAAGAGAAAAATACTGTTAACTTTTGGTTTGAAAAAACTGAAACCCTCTCCCCCTATCCACCCTTTAAATTTTTACATTGTTCTTTATACATTGCTACAGTCGACACATTTAACTGGTCTCCATTAAAGTTGGCATATGCATGTAATTTTTCATGGAGAAGGTTTCTGACCAAAACAAAAAATTAAATAAATAAATAAACCACCCCATGTCTCCCTTTACACCCCTTAATTTTATAGAAATCTACATTTCTTATCTGATTTTTATTGAACTTTGCCCATGTATACTTTAAAAGAAAGAGAAAAATCCTGTCAATATTTGATTTGCCAATGCTCAACCCCTTTCCTCCTTCAACCCCATTAACTTTTGTCCAATGTTCTTTATAAAAAGCTACAGTCGCAATCGTTTGACCGATTACCATGAAAGTTGGTGCTTATATGTATTTTTTTCACGAAGAAGGTGTCTGACCAAAAGATCTAAAAACCACCCCCTCTCCCTATTACACTGCTTAATTTCTATACACAACCTCAGTTTTTATCCGGTTTAGACAGAGCTTAGCAAATTTTTACTATAAAACAAAGAGAAAAATGATGCCAAATCTTAGTTTGCAAAAAATGAACCCCTCTCCCCTTTTCCACCCCCTTGATTTTTGTCAATTTCTTTTTAGAAAGCTACAGTCGACACCATTTGACCGATCTTTATTAAAGTTGGCATATATATATGTAATTTTTTATGGATAAGATCACTGACAAAATTTAAAAAAAAAACTACCCTAGCTCCCCTTCCCTTAATATTTGTACAAAACCCACATTTTGATTCGATTCGGTTGAACTTCGCTTGCGTATACTTTAAAACAAATAGAAAAAGAAAAATACTGTACACATAACTTTCACAAAAATGCAAACCCTATCCCCCTTTCTACCCCATTAATTACTGTCAATGTTCTTTATACAAAGCTACCGTTTCTTTCTGATTTTGAAGGAAGTATGCACATGTATACTGCAAAACAAACAGAAATATACTGTCTACATTTGGTTTCGAGAGTCCAAACACCGCTCCTTCCTTTCCATCCTTTAATCTACAGTTTGTATCCGATTCTGAAGGAAATTTGCACACGTATACTTTAAAACATACAGAACAATTTTGTTTAAATTAGGTTGCTGAAGCCCAACCCCTCTTCCCTTCTACCCCTACCCCTCCTAATTGCCAATGTTCTTTATAGATACCCACAGTTTTATTAGATTTCCATGGGCCACTGCACATGTACCTTATAAAAATAAAAATAAAAAAAGTGTCTATATTCTGTTTGCAAAACTCTACCACTTACTCCCTCACCCCATTTAATTTTGGCAAATGTTCTTTACGCAAAGCTACAGTTTTTATCTGGTTTAGATGGAAATTTGCACGTAAATACTTTAAAACAAAGAGAAAAATACTGCCCACACTAGCTTTACAAAAAACAAACTACTCTTCATCTCCACACCCCTTAATTGTTTTTTTATACATACCTACAGTTTTATCTGATATCAATAGAAATTTACACACTACTTTAAATCAATCAGAAAAGGCAGTCTACATTTGGTATACAAAAGCTCAATCCCTCTTCCCCTTTACCCTCACCCCTTTTAATTTCCAATGTTCTTTACAAAAATCCACAGTTTTAAATCCCGTCAAAATCAGGTAAGCTATTTTTAAGTCATGGCATAATATTTATAAAATAAATGTGTCGTAATGTCTCAACATGTACTTCAGATTTCAACTTTGATCCCAAGCTTTCACCAATTAAAAATCTATATTTTTTGTGTGATGCCGGAGCAATCAGATATATTCCAGAGAGATTTCTGTACGTGGTATGTATTAATGCCCAGATGTTACATGTTTCGGTTATCGAGCAGCAGCTTTAACAGATGTTATGATAAGATCGAAACATAGCCTGACATTCCTTAACACAACTCCCAATTCACCCCGTTCTGAAAGTGGTTGTGGTATATAAAGACAGAATTCTTCTTTGAAAGCAAGCGCATTAATCTGAGCTACCAGGAAGTTCGCAAAATGGGAACTGCTGCGGCATATTTAAAATACCAAACGAACTATAATACCACTAAAAATTTAAAAATAAAATAATTGTTTAAAAAAACATAGAAACCGCCTTCAAAAAAAAAAGCACTAAAATTTTTAAAATAACTTTATACCTTGCTTAGGAAAAAGTAAATCTAAATAGACAACATTTTACATTACTTTCATTTTGAGATTAATTAGTTATTTTTGGAGTCGGTGCCAGCGAAAGCAAGAAAAACAAGAAGATAAAAACAATAAGGAATAACAATAATACATAAAAAATCATGTTACTGCTTACCTTCAATTAATGCTAGAAACATGTTTCAACAAAACTGAAACATACAGATGATATGCCGATATTATACTCTGTAATTCGTTTACTTCATGATGCAACCTACAACTGACACTGTAGCGCCAGAGATATGCATGGATGACCAATAAGGCCAAGCCACAGATTTAAATACTGTTAATTTGTTTCCCTAAGCTGTCTCCCACAATAACACTATCTGCCTCACGACATGCTGTAAAATATTGGGAAATTTTGTTCGTACTCCACGTTTCGCCTCTAATGCCAAAAGAAGTTCAGTAATTCGATCTTCACGATGTGACAGCTGGCACCGACTCCAAAAATAACTAATTAATGTCAAAATTTCAGTGAAAGTAATGTAAAATGTTTTCTATTTAGATTTACTTTTTCCTAAGCAAGGTATAAAGTTATTTTAAAATTTTTAGTGCTTTTTTTTTTTTTTTTTTGAAGGCTGTTTTCATGTTTTTTTTTAAACAATTATTTTATTCCTTAGAAACTTTTCAAGAACAAATTCCTACTACCACCATAGGGGATACCCGTTATTTTTGACGGCCGTTTCAACCAGTATGTAAAAAAAATATCAAAAAACATCGTGTAATGCATGATTCGTGCGGTGGAGACAGGAGACGGTGTGGGAGCAGGGTTTCACAAGCGGTGCGGGCGGGTCGCCGCTCATCAGACACATCCTGGGCCGGGCAGGATGCGCACGGCTACCGCCCTCCATACAGGCAGGCGTCTCTGCCACCACTTCCAACGTTACATGCTAGCCGCCTCATTAATAAATCACTTTCTTCTTATCTTCAACTGATTTAATACAATTTTTCAATTCCTCCTGTGGTGTCCTCGGCATCTCCAAATATCTATTACTCTTTAATGTCATTTCATTATAATTCTCTAATTCCAAACTTCAATTTCACTTCTTTTTATGGTATTATTGAGCTCACTATAATTAAATAATCAATCGCATGACCCTCCAAGGGAGAGAAACCTTCCTATATCTTCTTTCTTTATCTATAATTTCCAAAATAAAAGCATTTTGTACCTTATCAGCGTTCATAGTTGCCAAAATACTTCAATTTATCCACCATCCGCACTCGGTAATATTCAAGCCTCACCTGTACAAACTGTACTTCGGTATATTAATACCTATATACACAATCTTTATCCAGCATGGTTTTTCCTGAACGTTTTATCGTTCGAAGAACGTTGTTAGTCCGAATTTGCAATTGATATGATACATCTGTTATGGCTTTTCTTTCTAATTAACGGAATTCACTTTCTTCATCTGATGTGTATGTTCTAATTTCAATGATTAATCCATTTGTATTGTTATCATGTCTCTTGGACTTCATTTATTTATATCCCTATTGTTTATATTTAACACAAATGCCTCACCAAAGATTACGATCATACCACTAATCTATTATTATGATCAATATTTTTAAACCCATTTGTGGGAAGGAAATCACCATGAAAAAATTGTAAATGAACTTCGCTTTCTTATTTACTTTTATACGCGCTGACAAATCCAGTACGAAATTTTTCTTTCACTCCCTTGCTTTATTATTCAAAACACAATCCAAATAAAAGTGGTGATAAATTCATTTCTAACCTTTTCTAATGTTTGTTATTAGTTCAGAATTGCATCTCTAGTATACCGTTTTTACAAACTTAACCTGGTCTTCACTTATTAACTACTCTACTTCCTCTTCCCCTATATTTTGCTCTAAATTGATTTCTTAGTAACTGCAAGCGGTTTCAAATGTTTTAAGGTTATCAAAACTTTTTTTATTTCATCTTATGCTTTTTATAATTGGTCTTGTCACACAGTTGCTCAAAGTAGAGTATCCCTTCTATTTGTACTTTTTTTTTTACTAACGTGATTGTAAACTGAGTTTGTAAAAAATTTAAACAATGAATGTGTCAAGAAACATTTAGTTGACACTATGAGGAAAGAAACTGGAGCGTGTGGAGTCCTGTTACCCAGAAAGTAAAATAACCATTAATGGAAACTGGAATACGGAATATCGCAAAGAATAAGAAACAATGAACAATTCTATTAATATATTTCTCTCGGGCTTCCAGCCGTGTTAATATATCATATTTGCGGGACGTTTCGAAGGCGTCCATCTCTGCCTCCATTCTCAACCAAATGTCAGTGTGTAACTGTTTGTTTATTCAGCCGCTGCTACGGAAACGGTGGAAAACAAAAAACAACACAACGCGATTACGTCATCCGCTCTTCTGCTCGTTACAGGCGCGAAACTGTTTCAGCATTTTAATCGCCGGGTTCCAGGCCGCACTGAGTTGATAACCAGTATCCCTGTTCACTAATAAATCGGTTAATCTTATTTCTACAGCCTCTGTAATAACGCTGGCCCAAAAATCTTTGACCCGGGCTAAAATGGTTGTTTTTTCAAATTCAAAAGTGTGACCTTCTTGCACACTATGTTCGGCCACCGCAGATTTTTCTTCTTGGCCAAGACGAACATTTCTGGCGTGCTCTACACATCGCTGCACAATGCATCGCTGCGTCTGTCCAATGTAGCCGCGGCCACATTCACATGGTATATAATATACACCAGGGGTTCGTAAACCTAGGTCATCTTTAACACTGCCGACCAAGTTACTAATTTTAGTGGGTGGTCTATAAATTGTCTTGACTCCGTGTTGTGATAGCAGTCTACCTATTTTGAAACTTAGGGCACCCACAAACGGCAGAAAACGCAAGGCCCTTGGTATCACTCTGATCTCTCCGTCGATTTTCCTTCTGTTTAAACGCACGAGTAATCTGTCCCTGATTATAACCATTATTTAAAAACGTTTTCCGGAGATAGTCCAATTCACCAGCCAGGCTATGTTTGTCACAAATCCTTTGTGCTCTGTGTACCAAGGTAGTTAATACAGAGTTTCGTTGTGCCGGATGATGACAGCTGTTGGCATTTAAATATAAGTCGGTATGGGTAGGCTTCCGATACACAGTGTGTCCCAGCGAACCATCAGCACGTTTAATAACAA
>JARYHS010013630.1:171281570-171346266 GCA_031002005.1 Vandiemenella viatica | reverse complement strand
CTATAGCACATCAGTGTCGACAGAATATCTAATCAGAAAAAAAAATTGTTGTTCGCGGGAAACGCAAGACCTTCCATTTGTTTAGTAATAATAATAATAATAAATTCATGCGGTGGTGTATATTATTTTTTCCAATTTCCTTCTATGTTCAAACTGCCACAAATTTTCTAACGTTTACAGTATTTCTTTATAATTTTGTTCTTTCCTCCCCTACTGTTTCCTTTTACGTAAGGAAAACTCTCTTCTCAGATGACAGCTTATTCTTAACAACAAAGATTGGTGCAATTTTTGTAGTTGATGTTGCAGGCTTGTGAAAAATCCAATAATAAAATATCTGAAATAGGGTTACGGTATCTCTTGTTGATATTTCCGCTTACTCTTTGCGGATTCGAAGGAGAAATTACTTTCCAAGAGTACGATGTTGATAATTATTTTTGCTTCTTGTTTTCTACGTAATAGTAAGACAGATTTAAACTTTTTTTTTTACAATTACCAAGCCAACTATCATGAATTGATTCTATTCCTCTTAAAGCGGTTATCTAGACCATTTGTATGCTGTGATACAGATTCCATGTATCAAGCCACATATAGTTTGATCAGCGGAAGCCATCATTTACATTACTCGCATTCGTGATGTTTATGGTTTTCGGAAATCGAGTCATGTTCTTTACTCCAGACGATGTATTAACGAGTCATAAAACACTAGTTAGTCACCGAGTTGATTTTCCAGTAGTAGTAACAGAACGTGGTGGGTGAGCGATAACACTATGGCCTCGCATTCGTGAGGACGGGAATTCTAATCCCCACCCCGTCATCCAGACTTCAGTTATCCATTGTTTCCCCAAATCACTCCAGTCGAATGTAGGGATGGTTCCTTCAAGAACGTCCATGGCCTAATTACTTCCCGTTCCTTGCACCCAGTACATTCCAGCTTATAACAGCATCGAAAGGGCATACAACCATAGGCCTAAGTTAAAAAAAGCAGAGTCTAAAATGATCCACCCTTAGATGGTATAACAGTTTCGAATATAATTGCCAAGCTATTAAGTTTTTTACAGTAATTATCCGGGAAATTAATTCAGTATACGTAAATATCATTAGCATGTTTCTTCTTTCTCAATTATACTGAATTTTAAAACACAGCACGTATTATATCAACTGAGTTACTTGGAATTCTCTATGTGTCCTCTTACATGGCGATATTATGAATTTTCTTTTGCATGTTGCTGCACATTTCATAAGCTAATTATAAACTAAAGGTCTTTGTATCATATTCTTTCTTTCGACAGCTATCAGAAGCAAAAATAATATTTGAATTTCTAAGAATTCACAGAGCTAGATATGCTGCAGTGATAAATTTATTGGTAAAATAAAGTTTAACATCAAACAAAACTCTTTCACAGTTCTCAAACATTTCTGAGGATACATATATTTCATTTTCATCGGTTAAATAATAGACTGTTGAACATTATTTGGACCATTTTAAGAACATAAACCTACTTTGATTGTCGATTTATGATTATGAATGAGAATTCATCCAGAACTGAAAAGCCAACAGAATTCAAAAAGTAGTTACATCATCACGAAAGTTATGAGATCGGTCTTTTGGTCTTTTGGAAAGTTTAAAAAGCATATTAAAAATGATAAAGTACTAACTGGAGCACTGTATTTCATTTTAAGAACACAGTATTTGTGGGAAATTACTTGATTTTCAAAATTAAAACCATTTTGTCTTACTTCATGATGTTGGAATGACTCACAAAAAGGGTTTCGTTGAGAAAATTAAGGAAGTTCAACTATGAATTGTTAAAACATGTACACTGTTCTATCATTCGACTTCCTCAGATTTTTATCTTCCAAAACCCTCCCTCAACGAATCAAGAGAAGAAAGGAACTATAGAAAGAGGCGATAATGTCGTTTAACCACCAAGGGATTAAGTATTCATCGTAAAATTGTTTATGTTGAAAATACAAAAAATTGTAATAATGGATTTATCCAGTCATTTTAACGCAGAGACGTTTTCGAACCATCCCCATATTTTGTTGAAATTACAGAATAACAAACATACTTTGATTTTTGCTAAGAATATTAACTGAAGGGGCACTTACGTTAGGATACTTCAATAATATCTAATTTGTTTCAAAGTTGAGAAAAAAATAATTACATTACAAGCCTTTGTCACCAAAATTAGCACCAAAACACTTGACGTAATCATTTTTGCACATAGCGCTGTGTCTTTCCTGATTTTTTGGGCTACATATCTCCATTAAGGTTGTTCTTAGCCACTATATTCACTTTTATTTTGTACTTATAAGTTCTGTTTGTGAAAATTTGTTAGTAACATATTCCATTTCACCTGAATCAGTTGTACTAAGGGAAGAGAAGAGAGTTGGAAATACACATTCTTTCCTGGTATTTTACAATAGTTATACGTAATTGTAAAATATGCTTTAATCAGCAGATAGATCCTAGGAAACACACACTTTGGGAAAATGAAAGAAAAAAAAGTATCTGAGAAGCTGTAACTGTATACCATGTATTAGCGCTTGTGCTGTTTATTTCTGTATGTGTCACTTCGATCCAGCACCTAGTCTGGGCACATATCAAGAACTAATCGTCAAATGACAGTTGTTAAATACACCGAGAGCATTTGCGTTGCTCGGCTGCTTTCGTTCAGGGGCAGGTTTAGTATGATTGAATAAACAAGACGCTTGTGAGTATTCTCACGTAGTTTCACTTTTTATACTGCCATCCACACAAGACTTGTTTGCCAAATGAATTTAGTGGCAATACTCACCTTAAACATCACGGTATGTATGATGAAAGAATATCGTATCAACATGAAGGAAAACGAACGTATTATAAACGAACAACCTCAAAACCTATATCGGGTTAAAATTTCATAGAATGGAGGGAAAAATTGGAACAGAATCTAGACAGAAATAGCTTGAAGGTATTCGATACGTCGAATAGATGGAAGGGCGTCAGATATTGTATATCGTGATAATTCAGCGAAGATTGGTGTAGATTAAATTGCGTCATGTTGTGAGCTTCGGTTTCTGTACCGTATTATTCAGTACGGAAATATCTTAAGCAAGTTGAGTAGAGTGGAATCTCCATTCTATGCTGAGGATCTAGTCATGACAATGCCGATATTGCTATCCGAGACCAAAAATTGTTTGATGAACACGCATAAAATCTAATTTGTTAGTCTTTGTGGCTTAATGAATCCCACACACAACGTAACGGATAGACGCTGGCTGTGCCGGAGAAAGGAATATTACAGAGCAGCGAGTCTGTTGCCGATACGGAGAAAGGGATTAGCGGCGGAGAGCCGATGATTATTGTCGCTGTGTGTGCAATCAGCGGCGCCCACAAAGGAGACAGCGCACAAAAAGCCGGCGGCGCGGCGTGCTCGTTAACCTGGCCGCTATTGTGTCCTCGTTACACGGCCGCGTACGTACACACCGAGTGTCCGGCCGGCTCTCGATTTATCTTCACCCACCCAGGGCTGTCCACTCGCCGTTACTCCTAAAGTACTTCAGAATAAGGATCCAAACTTCGATCAGCTTAAATAAAATCAGAGACTGCCATTTTGCCTCATTTTGAATTAAAAATGTTTTGCAGTAATATTACTCCCCCCTCCCACTCCCTCCATTTTTACGTCAAAACGGTTATCGAAATTCTTTAGCATTTTTGTCAAAGCTGAAACGGTATCCTCTACATCGTTGAGAGAGATAGTCCTTCGTTTTTTTTTATGGCTTTACACCTCATCGACGTCGAGGTCATTAGAGGTGGGATGGGATTGGGAACAAGGGACGGGAAGGAATTCTGCCATGGCCGTTTGAAGGAAGCATCCCGGCATTCGCCTGGAGTGATTTGGGGAAACCATTAAAAACCTAAATCTGTATGCCCGGACGGAGATTCGAACCCGCACCGAGCGTGGTGGTGTAACGGCTAGCGTTCTGGCCTCGCATTCGGGAGGACGGCGGTTCGAATCCCCGTCCGAGCATACACATTTGGGTTTTCCATGGTTTCCCAAATCACTCCAGGCAAATGCCGGGATGCTTCCTTCAATAGGCCATGGCCGAATTCCTTCCATTCCTTGCCCCCAGCCTTTCCCGTCTCTAAAGACCTCGCTGTTAGAGAGACGTTAAACAGATTAAAAAAATCGAATCCGTGTCCTCCCGAATGCGAATCCAGAACGTTAACCGTTCACCCACCACTCTCGGTATATTCCTTCGTAGTGTGATGATACATATTAGGTTGTTTCCTTAAAATACCGCACCATGAAAACAGATGAAACATACCGTCGTATACCAATAATTTTATGAGTCACCTAAACCTAAAATCATCTATCTCCAGTTCTTTTATTTTATGTAACCTTTATATAGATTACTGTCCATTGCAAAAACGATTCATTGTACATTTCCCTTTACTCTTTTGTGGCCAAGTTTTTGCAATTTAATTTGCGTTGTGTCACCGAAATGTACCCAAAAAACTGGTACTTAATGGTCTGTCTCTTTTCCACAAACAACGGTTACAAATTTCAGGGACTGTCTGTACGTATATTTATCCCTTGCGATGAAATTTCATCGCTGCTGATGGTAACTGCATACCCTACTATAGGCGGCAGCGAAAACTTATCTCTAAGAAGATATAATTAGTGCTGTCCATCAGCGCACAATAAAACCACAATAGGTAGATAACGTAGGCTGAATCCATATAGTAAGTACTATTCCTACCGACTTCCCTCGATTTCTAATGCTCGAATAAAGGCTTCTTATTTGTAGTTTAGCTGTAAGAAGAAGTAGTTCGAAAACCAAATTTAGAAATCCAAAGAGTTATTTTTGGAGGGGTAAAAGGTCTTTCCTGCTATCAAAATGTTAATAAGTGTAACACACTGCCATCAACATTTTAAAATTCAATTTAATACAGTGCCACCATACTGACAGGAGACAAGATTTGAATGTTATAAATGTATTTTCTGAAACTGGAACGGTAAAGGAATGTAGACCGCCGTTTACATTTCATTGGTCATCCCTGGTGCAGTACGGTGATGTGATCTCTGAAGCAGTATATCAAAGAACGACACACAGCTCTCTGACATATTGGTGGTGCCACACGTGTAATAAATCAACACAGCCACCACAAAGGAAAGACAGCTTTTCAGTCTGCAGGCTGAACAGTACCAATTGCAACGGAGCATTAGCATTCAGAGATGAATGGGCCATGTTTAAGATCTGTGAGAGATGTTTAATAACATTTCATCCTTTGTTAATCTAATCGACTGTTTATGCTTAAACAACGTCTTGGTGAGATTTGTTGTGTTGCAGGATATTCATTTGATAAATGAAACAAGTACAGCTCTGATAAGTTAAACAAAAAAAAATTAACAAAAGTTTGTTCTTCCCAGAACTGCACATAAAGTGGTTTAAAAAAAATCTTAGGTTCCAGACTGTTTTAGCCTCTTCTTTCAGCGGAAGACAGAATTTAGGTTGCCGTTAATTTTGAAAGAATATTACCAATGAATTTCTCCCAATTCTGTCATTTTCTCAGATTTCTTTTTGGCGAGAATTTGCATTGCAGTATTGATTTTGTGTACCGTCGTGCTAAAGTGTTTGATTGCGCAGTACAACAGTCTTGACTTTTGTGCATATCGTGGCACTGAAGACAGTGATCCCAGGCAGCGTCAAGCTGAAAGCCGTCATTGTTCTATGGTTTCCGAGTGACCTCGTCCACACCTCTCCAAGGGATGGCGTAATCTTCTTCAAACGATTTATGTAATCCATTGTTTATTCCTTACATCAAAGGCTACCGGTGTCTGCTGAGCATTAATTCCCCCTTTCGAGAACATTAACGGAACATTAATCTTCTTCGACATGAAATTGACCTGATAGTTAAAATATCCTTGCCGAGCGCTACAAGCTTTATATATCTCTTCTCTATTTTATTTGAGATGTCGAATAATCCTAATCGGTTTCCTTACCTATACTGATAATTTCGTAAGCTCATTCACACACACATCTCAACATGATAATTTCGTAAGCTCATTCACACACACATCTCAACAGCTACTGGAGAACGATAGCGTCAAGCGCCGGCTGCGCTCGCAAATTAACAGTGACCAGAGATATCATTAGAAATTAGGTTTTATGTGCGCTGTTTAATAGGTAAACAAATGATATCAAATGAATTGGCAAAATACTTTTTTTAAATCTGATTTTCGTAGCATTTCATACTTGAAAAGAATGTGAATAAAATTTATGGCTGAAACAACATGGAACAACTTTTAAATAAAATATCGGTAGTGAAAGCACCATAAAAAAACTTTCAAAAAACTAAAATTATTCACGGCCTCGGCTGTAACAACGAACACCAATTGTCATTCCAGTCTAGGTTGAATTTCACTTTATACTAAACTTCTGATAATATTACCGCTTGACCAAATTTTATATAATACAGTTATTTGCTTTTTATCTATTATACTGACCACTTTCGTTAATGGTCTTTGTTCGTGGGTTATTAGGTTATTTAAAGTGGACATCGGTCTTCAGATATGTTACCTAAATGAGTATTCTGGTAATCAATTTCTTCCGAGTTGCGTAATCATTAAATAACGCCCGAAACCTGGAATCTGTAGTAAATTCTCTGGCCGTTACGGACACGATGACCAAAGATTAAATTATGAGTGTTTGGTCAGCTTCAATCAAGATCAATGATAAGCGTTCGAAGCAACTGTTGCTGTGATGGATGATCGCACTACGTTTAAATTAAATAGAAATTATATTAAAACTTTCCATAGTGAACCCTACGGTTGAAATAAGGTCAAGTTCGCATTTAACCAGAAAAGGTCAACCAGTCATAATAATTGACAGTAAAAACTGGAACTATTCTAGACGTGACTACAAAAAAAAAAAAAAAAAAAAAAAAAAGGCCACGGTGTTACACTACTAGTACTGCATTAGAGCAAAAGAATAATAGATTTAAATCTCAAAATGACATTAGAGAAAGCTTCCATTCGGAATCGGCTAATTGAAATAAATAATTCTGTGAAACGATTCGCGAAGGTGGTTCGGTATTGAAGCATGTTTCCACTAGAGTTTAAACTAACAGAAGGAAAGTTCATTCAGTGGAATTAAATAATGTCTGGTAAATACATTTTTCTCTGCGTACAATTTTTTTTTCAGTTTCATCGTGTACTGACGTGGTTCTAGAGTATAATATGCGCCAAACATTTTCGGTAGTGCTGAATCATATTTTCAAATTCATTTCCAATTTGTAGTGTAACGCGACGTGAAAACTGTATGTCTTTCCCTCAAGCCTCGCTTGTTATTTTACCCTGAGGCTTCCTAATGAAACATTAACAGACTGTTGTCATGTCTCCCTCTTTCACTTTTTCCCCTCGATAAATGATGTTATCTCCCTCTCCTCTCGCACAGCAAACCTGTTAGGAACACTCACAGACCAGGGGGTGCGTCAAGCCTAGTTTCACGCACCACACCAACAACTCGTCTCAAGGCTGCTCCAACTAAAAAATCAGCCCTTCTCTCTAACTGAAGGATGTTGCAGTGCTTACATTTAATGTATCAAGAAACGAAGAATGTTCTAATGCTACCATTTATGAAGAATGTATTTATTTTTACGTTTATTACATCAAGAAGTGTTTACTGCTTTACGCCCTGTCAACGTCGAGGTTATTAGAAGTGGAAAAAGTCTGAGGGGCAAGGAACGGGAAGTAATTCGGCGATGACTTTTTTAAGGAACCTCGGTTCGCCTGGAGTGATTTTCGGAAACCATGGAAAAGTGAAATCTGGATGATCGGACGGGAATTCGACCCCGAACGCGATGTCAGACCGTTACCGCTCGCCTACCACGTTTGGTATGTATCAAGAAATGAAGACTTTAATAATGCTTACATTTATTACATCTAGAAATGAAGAATGTTTCACCTTTTATATTTACTACATAAAAAACCGGGGCTATTATCTGGTGACATAAACTTTCCCCCTAAACTGCTTTCAAAACCTGCTGTCATCGACAGCAGAGGAAAATCTTCCGATCTGCTTATGGTGTGATTTATTAATTGTATTTGGTTTCGTATAAAGTTTTAATAACTCTCAAATTTCGGGTTTATTTCACCATGTTTCAACATGCTTACACACATGAAAAGCGCTTGTTTACGAAAATAAAATGACAATTTGTTGATTGTGGCATTGCAGAGTGTGAGCTTAAATATTTTCACCTCGAACATAAATTATTATCCATATTGTTCTCAGCTTTTATCACAAGAAAATTTACAGAATGTCAAAAGAAACGTTGTTTCTTAATTATTAACATGCCTCATTATTCTAAATAATACCTGCTTCATTATAATATAGAATACCAATAGGAGTACAATCTAGGTTGACAATAGGTGTTTGTGAGCCGCGTAAACTTTGTGCAAGTGTGTTTCGTGTTGTTCTGTTTGTGCAGAGCCTTATCCCTAAAAGTTTGAAAAATCTGATGTTTGACAAATTTTTTTGGTCGAGACCGGAAACTTCAGCAGTTCAACACCATTTTGATCTTAAATATTTTTCTGACTTTTTAAGACAAGTTTTTAACATCTAGTTTTTGAGACGTAATCTTCAATAAGTATTTTTCCAACAGTTTAGAATGGAAAGTCGGTACAATAGAGCATTAACATATACACGGAGATGGCTTGTTTAAATTGCTCTGACAACTTCTAGCAAGGACATTCTCAACAACATCTGCACAAATTACACTAGCAAATTGTATGCATTAGTATCAATTGCTGAACTTGATTGCTTTCTACCGTTCTATTAACTGGCGCAATAGCGAGCAGGTATTACGTAAACACGTTGAGATGTTTATAACTTGTCTAAATGATGTTGAAGTAAAGTCTAATATTCTGAAGCTGATGAGCACACCTAGCTGTAGAACGTGGTTTAACTTGTTGAACAAGCTGCTTTATTGCAAACATAATAGAGAGTCTGCCGCCCTGTAAGGAAGTTAGCCACCTCTGTAGGGGAGGAAATTGCATTAAGTGTCCGAGATCTGTCGAAAAGTTTTGGAGAACTCAGGGCAACTTGTCTCCTGATGAACATGGAAATCATATTTCGTGAACTTCATCTGTACCTGCTTTAAGTTTTTCGACAGGCGTCTTCACACTTCTGTCCCTATTTGAACGTTATCTCCTGGTGCATAATGGTCTTTTTTATATTGGAAAGAGCACATTCATACAAAGAACAGTAACTGAAAGGTTGATAAAGCGTAGTGTTAGTATCAGAAGTGAAGTTGATGCCTACGCTTAGTCAGTCGAGACTTATGACAGTGGTTAATGAATCATTTAATTTCAAACCTCGCCGTTTTGTTAAGTAACCTTTGCAAGTTTCGTATCATTGATGTTACAATTAGATACACGAAACTTTTTGTGTGTTATTCAATTTCATACCCACGAATTTAATATGAAAATTTCTTGCCTTGACACAGAGATGATATTGATGTCAATATATTTTTTGTGATGTTGCTACAAGTGTCGCAATATCAAAAGTCAAGTTTAAACTCTATCCGTAAAGTAGGTTTCCTTAAAAGGGTTTATAAAGTAGACATAGTGTATCTGGTTGACATGAATAAACTGGAATATCGGGCCTTCATAAAACTTTTCGTTTTGGTCATTTTATTACCAAAGAAATTTATCCAAGGCTGGTAAAATTTTGTAAGGAATCTGCTCATTCATTTTCAACAGTGAAGAAATTGGCGACTGAAATTAAATGTACTTGTACATCTCTTGAAGATCATCCATGTGAAGTGCTACAAACAACTGCAACAACAGTTGAAAACATAATATTGAATGAACGCGATTAATGCTGTACAAGATAGATGAGGCTCTAGGCACATCAGATGAAAGAGTAGGGTACTTTTTACATACAGAATAAAAATTGAAAAAGCTTTGTGTAAGATTCTGACCAAAAACAAAAGCGAAAAACAATTTCTCACCAATGCTTGGACCATTTCAAAGAGATCCTACCAATTTTGTTACTGGCGATCTAACTATGGGTCGTTCACTGCATGCCAGAAACGGTACGATACAACAAACGACACTGCGGCTGAAGAAAAAGAAGGTGATGTCAATTTCAACAGCCAGAAAGAGAAGGGTCAGTATTTTCTGGATCCAAAAGCTATTATTTTAATTGATTGCCATTACGGTTTCCATCCTAATCTTCTGGAACATCTAGATGAAAAAAAATCGCGAGGAGAGATTTGAATTACAAAAGAAAGAAATTATCATTCATAAGAACTACACACCTAATTACAAAAATGCAATGGCAATGGCAAAACTGAAGAATATGAAGTACGTATTGTTATCCAGCAGATTTGGCTCTCCCTGTCTTCCACATAATTCTAAAACTAAAGAAAAAATAATCAACGTTTTTCAGTCAAATGGAAAGATGTTAGTTACCTTGTTGGTTATTTTGGACAGTATAGAATTATACTTCAGGAATGGAATCCATTCAGTGGAGAAACATAGGGCAGATTGCATTAAAACAAAATGAAACTACGTAGAAAAATAAATGGATCTTTGAACTGAAAAACACATTCTTTCACTACCATACCTATAACTTTTCTGTTTAAATGCTCTTGTTGCCGATTCTTTATATTTTTCCTTACAGTACACCATGCCATCCATCAAAAGTCAGCGTCTGCCCAAGTTTTACGAGTAGGTCTATAGCGCCGCCTACATCGAGGTGGTAAATACTTGACGTTAGGAACGACACTTTATAACATTTTTGTCGAGAAATTTGACTGTTTCAGCTCTCAACATATTAGGAAATCGTCATTTTTCTTTCTGTTTAACTGAATAATATCTGAAAATGGAATTTGGATTGCACGACTTGTAAATGCTTTTCTGTCCTTAAGACTGTACTGCTGTTCCAACAGAATTACGATTGCGAAAAACTGGCAACCCTTACATTGTTTGATGTTAGGGAAATGTTATCGCTTTTTTTGCTAGATTATGGTACGGTAGTACTCTTTACTCCAAATTCAGGAATCTGAGGGGGTGCGAAGGAGGTAATTAAGTTTTGTGCGTAAATTACTGCAGAATACTGATATGAACACTGGATTTAGAGTCATTGCAAGATAGAAGACTTATGAATTGCAGCCACTGTGCGAGGCATACATATTGGCAAAGAGGCCTGGATAGTTGTATTGTTAAAAAACTTTGGAGTATAACTTCAGAGGGACGAGATGATTATGGCCACATCGTGAACTCTGGCATAATTGAATGAAAAATATTGTTTTGTACGAAAAGGGATTGGGGAACGAAATAAACTGCCGAGGGATATGCTGCAAAACTTATCTCAAATACTGAAAGAATTTAAAGTAAATGTTTCTGAATTGTAATAGTAGGTGTGAATATATGACAAAAGCGCACAGGGACATAAGCGCGATGGTTGGGGGCTGTTATACCAACCCTCGACTAACTGCACTGACACATATTCCTTGTCAGACATGATTTCTCAGCAATAGACGCAAATGGGCGGGTGTTAGCTCCTGTCAGAACAACCTACTATTATTTGCGACAGTTGCGTCGCTTGAAAAATGGGTTTGTTTGCACATTTTTAGTTGCTGATATTTTTCGCCACACGTGCGCTGATTCTAACTGAAAACAGCGTGTTCCATTTGCTTGACTAAATTATAATCACCCGACTGTAAATCCCAAGTGCACTCCTAGTTTTACCGTCCGCCAGGGCTCTAATACGCGTTTTTTTTTTTTTTTTCCTGGCGACACCGACATTCTAGGAAGGTAGGGGATTATACGAGGTGTGTGAGAAAAGTAATGAGATGGGTAACTTTGTGAGCGACCTGGCAACGGTATGTCTACCGGTCTGTGCTAGACCAGTTTGTTCATCTCTTCCACAAGCTCAGTCTGAGTTTCAACTCCGTTCAGCCAACACATTATTTTTGTCAGCGACATAAGTGAAGTTGTGTGTTACGAAAATAGAGCATCGGAATTTAGAGCACCGTTGTGCAATCAAGTTTTGTGATAAACTTGGGAACCCGCGAGTATGAGCTTTTAAAAGTTGAAAAAAGGCCTATGGGGAACATTTCTTATCAAGTGCACAAGTTTTTCGCTGACATAAATCATTTTTGGAAGAACCAGAACACAATGAAGATCAACCTCGCTCAGGGAAACTTTCAACTTAAAAAACTGACTAAAACGTTGAGCGTGTGAGGGTTCTTGTGAGATCAGACCGTCGTTTAACAATAAGGATGATGAGTGAGCAGTTAAATTTAAACACTTTCACGTTATATCAAATTTTGACGGACGATTTGGGCATGCAAAAGATTTGTATCAAAATGGTGCCAAAAAACCTAACAACTGAACAGGACAATCGAAGAAACGTGCGTGTTGACCTTCTTAAGAGGATTGGCAATGACCAAGAATTCTTCAATCGTGTGATCACAGGTGATGAATCCTGGATATTTGAGTACGATCCTGAAACAAAGCGGCAAAGCGAAAATGACGCACTCCATCATCTCCTCGACAGAAATAATATCGGTGAGCAAATCAAATGTCAAAACAATTATGATTTGCTTTTTTGGCAGTAGGGGTATCATGCATAAAGAATTTGTTGTTGATTTTTTTTTTTTTTTTACTATGTTTACTTATGGCCATTTGGCCATTAGAGGGGAGATAGGATTGGGGACAAGGAACGGGAGTGAATTCGGCCATGTCCTTTTTGAAGGATGCATCCCGGCATTCGCCTGGAGTGATTTGGGGAAACCATGGAGAACCCAAATCTGGATGCCCGGACGGGGATTCGAACCGCCGTCCTCCCGAATGCGAGGCCAGAGCATTAACCACTCACTCACCACGCTCGATAATTTGTTCCTCCAGGACAAACAGTCAACCAAGTGTTTACAAAGGTGTCCTTGAAAGGCTCAGGAAAAAGAGTGATTCGTGTGAGACCAGACATTTCAGACAAGTGGATGCTTCATGTCCCGTGTCACACGGCTATTTCCATCAGTGAATTTTTGACCTCAAAACGCATTCCTGTTGCTTCTCAGCCCCCCTATTCACCTGATTTAAGTCCTTGTGACTTTTTCATTTGCCGGCAATTGAAACATGTCTTAAAAGTACGCCATTTTGGAACTCTGGAGAAAATTAAAAAGACTGTGAGCGACCAGTTGAAGTCTTCCAGCGCTGCTACCAAGAGTGGAAACAACGACTCTGCCGGTGTATGGCTGCGCAAGGCAATTAGTTTGAATGGGATAATATTGTTGTTTGAAAAAAATAAAAGCTTTGAAAGTAAAAAATCAGTCTAATTACTTTTCTCACACACCTCGTAGACCCTCGTGCGCTTACGTCACCTGTGCGCTTTTAGTCTGACAGTAGTAGTTGCGGGGAACTTGAAACCGGGACATGTTCTCTATTGCAATTAAAATTAGAGAAACTTAATTATTCTCACTAACGAGTTGCACTGACGTTCTTCTAAGTTATTTCCTCCATAAGACATTTTGCAGACTCGAACTCAAAACCCTTTACAATCGATCTCTCGTAACTACAGTATCCAACAAGTGGAGGAAATTCTGGCAAGGGCACTAATAAGAAAAAGACAAATGTTGAGATTTGAGGCAGATAAGACGTGTGGTTATTAACTGGCAGGAATCCTGGAACCACAATGGCGTGGTGGCGGGCTGGCGCGTTTGTTTGTTTGATGTTCCCCGGGGGCCGCTCCCCACTTCATGCACCGCTGCACTAACCTGCCGTAGGTATCTTCGGCGAGGGAGCCAAACGAGGCAGGGTTTTCCCCCGTTCTCGCCCTCCTGCAGGCTTTGTGAGAGCTGCGGCCGATGGGCCATTGACTGACGAACTCCGTCCCAAACCGATTAACGCACTCCCTACGGAAGCAAACGGGACAGATTCTTTCAGATGCAGCTGGCACCTGGAACAGTCCTTAACCACAATCGAAAAAAATTTGTTCTGTGGTGCCAATATTTATTGACGAAGAGTAACCCGTTATAAATTTGTCCACTGTGTATGTATGAAATCAGTTGGCTCATTTGTTTAATTTGGGTGAATGAACACGAAACCATCCCTGCTAGTGGAAATTATGACGTCGATCTACAGTTTTTTCTCTCATATAGAAAAAGTACATTTATATTCAAAGAGTTATTTGCAGATTTTGTCGATTTTAAGTTTTACCTTATGCTGCCTTAAATAGTGAAGCTAATATAAATAATTTACTATTGTGAATGAGCGATCTGCTGTGTAGTATTAAGGTGTGTGCTTGTACATTTAGGCATGCCTGGCACCTATGCCACCACCAGGCGGAATTTTCACGTCCTTTGACATGACTTCTTCCTTACCATTCCTTTGCTTTGTGTATGGGAAGTGCGCATCGAATTTTTCATAGTTCGGATTCCAAAATAAGTTATAGTTACAGGCACAAATGTGGCGGAATGCGCGGCAGTCTGAAACTCATTTTTCTGTCTTTGAGTTCAGCGTACAGTAACCGTGCCGAAATCACAAATTCTGTGAGAAGATGAGATACGGAATGTCTTGGCAAATGTTAAAATTAAACTTAATTCATCTCCAAAGTTTCAACCTGAACACGCAGCATAATTGGTATAATTACTAATAGATGAATTTTCTTGTCCAACTTGTGACTTTGCAAGTGGTAACAATTATTCTAAGCCATCACATAAAAGATTGTTTAAGCAGATTAGATTCTCTGACGTTACTTCAAAAATTTATTGAAAGGAAAATGTATGCTTTGGTAAATTTCGTTGATAAAAATTAACATTTGGGTCTTGACAATGGGTTAATTATCTTTTCGGCAAGTAGGGTATTCATAGACTTCAGCTTGAATTACAAGAAATAATTGTAGACATCTTAGGAGCAGCAAGACCAAAATGGTTTGATCACATGATGACAATAGCACCATACAGACTATGTAAGGTATATTTTGGAAAATCAGTAATTCTAGAAAGACGAGGAGTTAATCGAATGAAGTAAGTACAAAAGGATTTGGTTAGTCGATGACCAAAGTTGGAGAAGATACTGGAAGAAAAATGGTGGCAAGATAGCAAAATGTAAAAGAGGCTTGTTCATTACCACCCTATGGGGTGGAGTGGAAAATAGGTGATGAAGGTATTGACCGACAACATAGTGATAGTTATTGATTTGAAAGCGAATTTAGGAATGTTTTTGTTTGTTTCCCTTATGATGATATGCAGCTTGTGGCTGAGGTAAAACCGAATTATGGCGCAGTGGAGGAAACCTGGTCCAGAATTAAGGAGACGGTAGGAAGTTTGAAGACACTCGTCCTAATATTTGCTCCGGGCTAGAGGAAGAGAGAGCGAGCCACCTTGACCGAGGCGATCCAAGGGCGACCGCCGCGGCGATCCGATTTCCCCGTGTCCCCAGGTCGGGCCGGGCCGGGCCGGGACAAGTGTCGGGAAAAAATCCGGTCCGCGGTGGGTGGGTAGCGGCGGCGTTGCCGAGGCGTGGGCGCTACCGTGTCCACAGCCCCGACACAGAGGTCGCCAAGTTACACAAAACAATAATCAGCATCAGCTCTGAAACACGCCAATGGAAAGGTAAGGAGCACAAAGAATGCAGTCAACCCTCCTTAAGTACCGCTATACTATGAAAGCCTATGAAAAACACACAGGATTATTATAAATGATGGAAGCGATTTCAGAAAATTACTGTAACTACAATATTTGACTCAGTCACACAGAAAAACTCAAAATTTATTTTTGACATATTACAGGAGCTCTACACGTGTCACCTTATTGATTTTACAGATATCAAGCGATAATCAAGTTGTTGCTTCAATCGGTGCAGCATCTCTCTCACAATCTATTCAAAGGCACTGTTGACGTCAGCTTGCGGTTCTGGTAGATCTGTTATTTAGAGGAGGCTTAAAACCTGAAAACAATCTCACACACAAAAACGCACGTGGAGATCAAGATAAGAAATGCTGATCACCACGCCCGATCAGCCGGTTTTTCAATCTACTGTTTAAGAATTCACGAACACAGTGATGGAAGGGAGTGGAGCACCATCTTGTTTGTAAATGAAGTCCACACTGTCGGTCTCCAACTGAGCATCATGTGTCCTGTAACGGTCTTTTCACAGAAGAAAAATGGGCTATAAATTTTAAACCGTGAGACTGCACAGAACACACTAAGTTTAGGTGAAACTCGAATGTGCTGCATATTAGCGTGTGAATTCTCTGTCCTCCAGATTCGGACATTGTGCCTGTTCATTATGCCATTCACAAAAAATATTGCTTCATCACTAAGGATGAAGTTCTCACAAAGCCCGTCCTCTTCCATAGTCTATTGTATCTGTTCCGAAAATTCAAGCGTCTGACTTTGTCAACGAGCGTCAGGCGTTCTAGCAATTGTAAACGGCAAGGCTTCTGCTTGTCGTTCCGTAATATCTTCCAGACGGACGATTATGAAATGTCTGCTTCCTTTGTTCAACTTCCGTGGGCTACCTGTACACTCGACCGCACGCGCTTAGAAGTTTCTGCAGTCACTGCTAACAGAAGCCTCCTGAAACTGTGAACTGCGCATACCACCGCCGAATGGGATTGACATTGGTGGATCTATGTTGAACTTCGTTATGGAGTATCGTTGCACTATTAGACACACTGGTGTGAATGAAATTCAAGCACAACATAGTTTTCTCACCGTCTATCGCCATCTTGACTGACTGTTCACGTATGCGATCAGTAATTTGAAACATGGCTGCAAAATTCTTCGAGTTTTTATGTTTGACTGTAAAATTTTGTGACAATATGTCAAACAATATAGCTACATTAAATTTATAAAATCGCCATACAAAGCATTTTGTTTAGTTGAAAGACGGAAACCCAAAACAAAAAACAGTAACGTAGTCCAATAGCTGAGGTTTAACAGTGAAATAATAATTAACTTAATGACAATTCTATTTACTAAAATAACTGAACATAAAATTTGTCTGTAACAACACTACATCAAATGCATTGTAATACTTCAGATGTTTGCAGTGAAGTTGCTGACAAAATGCATTATTTTCGTAATAAAAGATAATGTTTTACGGCAACCATCTTCTTTTTTAAATTAAGAAAAAAATGAAATAATGAATTTAACAGATTGTTTACTGAATGCCAATATTTATGGATCTAACAACATTACCAAAGACAGTGTCTCTACCAAAATAAATCGGAGCAGATGGAGATTCCGCTAAGAATTCGTAAATAGCTTTTACTCGTTTCTGTCCTGCTATAAAACTCTTACTATCTGAAGCGTCTTTCTGGCAATGATTACCCATTAGTAAGATCCAATATTGCATCAAATTTACCACTTTTTATGTGCTGCCACCCTTAACAACAATAAAATTGATCAGATACACTGCGACGAAATAAATTGATATTTTAATTGGTTTCATTTAAAATTCCTATGACTTTACAATGATTCGTTTTAATTGTTTAAGTCTATTGTATTCAATTGCTTTAATTACTTGGTTACATTAGACAGGTGCGATGAATGTGATTGATTGAGCAACGAAAATTATTGAAAGCAGAATCTGTTGTGGAAATAAAATAATTGTTTAAAAAAAACATAAAAACCGCCTTCAAAAAAAAAAAAAAAAAAAAAAAAAAAAAAAAAAAAAGCGCTAAAAATTTTAGAATAACTTTATACCTAGCTTAGGAAAAAGCAAATCTAAATGGACAATATTTTACATTACTGTCATTGAAATTTTTACATTAATTAGTTATTTTTGGAGTCGGTGCCAGCTGTCACATCGCGAAGATCGAATTACTGAAGTTCTTTTGGTGTTAGAGGCGAAACGGGAAGTATGAATAAAAATTCCCAATATTTTACAGCATATCGTGAGGCAGATAGTGTTATTGCGGGAGACAGCTTAGGGAAACAAATTAACAGTATTTTAATCTGTGGATCGGCCTTATTGGTCATCCAGGCATATCTCTGGCGCTACAGTGTCAGTTGGTAGGCTGCATCTTGCAGTAAACGCTTTACAGTTAGTATAATATCGGCGTATCATCTGTAGGTTTCAGTTTTGTTGAAACATGTTACTAGCATTAATTGTAGGTAAGCAGTAAAATGACTTTTTGTGTATTATTGTTATTCCTTATTGTTTTTATCTTTTTGTTTTTCTTGCTTTCGCTGGCACCGACTCCAAAAATAACTAATGAATGTAAAAATTTCAATGACAGTAATGAAAAATATTGTCCATTTAGATTTGCTTTTTCCTAAGCATTTAAATTTTTAGTGGTATTATAGTTTGTTTTATATTTTAAATATGCCGCAGCAGTTCCCATTTTGCGAACTTCCTGGTAGCTCAAAGGTTAAAGCGCTTGCTTTCAAAGAAGAATTCTGTCTTTATATACCCATCAACTTCCAGAACGAGGAGAATTGGGTGTTGTGTTAAGGAACGTCAGTTTACATTTTGTTCCAGGCTATGTTTCAATCGTATCATAACATCTGTTAAAGCTGCTGGTCTATAACCGAAACATGTAATATCTGGGCATTAATACATACCACATACAGAAATCTGTCTCTGGAATATATCTGTTTGCTCCGGCATCACACAGAAAATATGGATTTTGAATTGGTTTCCACAATGTGAAAGCATGGGATCCAAGTTGAAATCTGAAGTACATATTGAGACATTATGACATTTATTTTATAAATATTATACCACGACTTAAAAATACCTTAATTGATTTTGATGGGATTTAAAACTGTGGATTTTTGTGAAGAACATTGGAAATTAAAAGGGGTGAGGGTAAAGGGGTAGAGGGATTGGGCTTTTGTATACCAAATGTAGACAGCCTTTTCTGATTGATTTAAAGTATAAGTGTGTAAATTTCTATTGATATCAGATAAAACTGTAGGTATGTATAAAAAACAATTAACTGGTGTGGAGACGAAGAGTTGTTTGTTTTTTGTAAAGCTTGTGTGGGCAGTATTTTTCTCTTTGTTTTAAAGTATACCTGTGCAAATTTCCATCGAAACCAGATAAAAACTGTATCTTTGTGTAAAGAACATTTGCAAAAATTAAATGGGGTAAGGGAGTGAGTGGTAGGGTTTTGTAACTAGAAAGTAGACACTACGTTTCTCTTTGTTTTTAAGTATACATGTGCAGTGTTCCATGGAAATCTGATAAAACTGTGGGTATCTATAAAGAACATTGGAAAATAGGAGGGGTGGGGGCAGAAGGGAAGAGGGGTTGGGATTCTGCAACCTAATTTAAACACTGTAAAGGGAGACATGGGGTGGTTTTTAATTTATTTCATTTTTTTTGGTCAGAAACCTTCTTCATGAAAAATTACATGTATATGCCAACTTTAATGGAGACCAGTTAAATGGTGTCGGCTGTAGCTTTGTATAAAGAACAATGGTAAAAATTTAGGGGGTGGATAGGGGGAGAGGGCTTCAGTTTTTTCAAACCAAAAGTTGACAGTAGTTTTCTATTTATTTTTGACTATACATGTCCAAAGTTTCATCGAAATCGGATAAAAAATGTGGGTTTGTATAAAAATTAAGGGGTGTGAAGGGGAGAGGGGTGGTTTTTTATTTATTTATTTTTTGTTCAGATTCTCCATGAAAAATTATATGTATATGTTTATTTTGTACTCGTGAACAACCTGATTCTTCTTGTTACTTATCCGCATTGCCTTGCACTTTTTGCAATTAAGTGTAAGCTGCCATTTACGGCACCAATCGAAAATAGCATCCAAATCATGCTGAATTTCTAAGCAATCGTCAGAGCACCTTATTTCCCTATAGATAATCGCAACCAGCATTTGACGTTGTCACCTAGATCGTTTATAAATATTAAGAAAAGAAGTGGACCTATTACACTTCCTTGAGGAACGCCCGAAGTAACATTTATCTTAGAAGAGGCTTCCCCGTCAACAACGACATATTGTGATCGACCAGTTAGAAAATCACGTATCCACTCGCAAATCTGAGCCGAAATATCGTAAGCTCGAATCTTTAAAAGTCGGTTGTGTGGCACAGAATCAAAAGCTTTCTGAAAATCCAAAAAAAAACTGCATCAACTTGCGAACCTGCATCGATAACTTTCATTATGTCGTGGGAAAATAGGGCCAATTGTGTTTCACACGATCTCTTCTTCCAAAATCCGTGTTGACATGGTGTAAGTAACTAGTTCTCATCTAGAAACTTCATTATGTTCGAGCATATGACATGTTCCAGAATTCTGCTTCAGACCGATGTTAGAGATATGGGTCGATAATTCCTAGGATCACTCCGATCTCCTTTCTTAAAAACGGGAATTACCTGGGCTATTTTCCAGCTAGAAGGTACTTTTCTCTCTTCTAGTGATTTACGGAATATATCTGACAGAAATGGTTCAATATCTTCCGCGTATTCAGAAAATACTCTTACCGGTATACCATCGGGACCCGGCGCTTTACCCCACTTCAGGAGTTTTAATTGCTTTACAATTCTTACGCTATCAATTTCTATCGGATCCATCTCTAATTCCACACGATGTGGTAAAGTTGGGATGTTTTCCATGTTTTCTTGCGTGAATAAATTTTTGAATTCGGTGTTAAATACGGTAGCCTTGCCGCGGCTGTCTTCAACCTCCCGTCCGTCTTTTATTAGAACTGGCTTATTATTCCCACTACAACTTTTTTTACATACGACCAAAATTTCTTAGGGTTTTCAGTGAGGCTCTTAGAGAGATAATTTTCACGAAAGTTATTAAATGCCTCACGCATCGCATTCTTAACACGTCCCCTTATCTCCTCTAACTTATCTAAATCAGTCCGATGCATCGTCCTTTTTGATCGTACATGTATCTTCCTTTGCTTCTTGAGCAACCTTTTAACCTCCCGTGTGTACCACGGGGGATCGTTCTCTTCCCTGATTGTCCGTTTCGGTATATGCAAGTTCATACCTTCCCCGAGTATATGTAGGAATCGATGCCACCTCTCTTCAACGGTGCCTCCTGCTACTAAGAAGGTGTGGCACTTATGCCTCAAATACCCTCTAAAACACTCTTTTGAAGGCTTTTCGAATCTGTCGACTTTAGCTTTGAGTAAAGAAAATTGGTAAAAATTAAGGGCTTGGATAGGGGGAGAGGGGTTTAGTTTTCTTAAACCAAAAGTTGATAGTATTTTTCTCTTTATTTTTGGCTATATATGTCCAAAGTTTCATCGAAATCGAATAAAAAATGTGGATTTGTATAAATATTAATGGGTGGAAGGGGGTAGAAGGGGTGGTCTCTCAATGAAATTCATATGGGACCACTTTGGAGGTATACCATATCCACAAAAAAATTCATTTAAATCGGTTCAAAATTGGCGAAGATATCGCTGAACATACATACAAAAAAAAAAAAAAAAAAAAAAAAAAAAAAAAAAAAAAAATTACAGACGAATTGAGAACCTCCCCCTTTTTTTGAAGTCGGTTAAAAAGAACTATTATATTGTCAAACGCGAGTTAGTGTCGCACTCTGAGGATTCCATACACAAATGAAACTGAATTCACTTTAAAAATCTCTGACGCTTTTTAATAAATCAAAAGAAAGTTACTTTTAAATAGAATTCATTATTCATCTTTTTAAATTACATTTCAAATGACGTATGTATAGAAATAAAACATAAAAACACAGTAAAATAATTACCAGAGTCGTGAAAAAACATTTGAAAATTCTCAAAAATATATTTTCACTGAATATTTGTTACTCGATTCTTGAATTTCTTCATCGAAGGATAGACACTATTTTAGTGGGAAAAAAATATTTTCGGAGGTATTAAATTTGTCAAAATGACTAATTTACTTATAAATTCCAGATAGATTGCCATCATTAACTTCCACAGACTTCATATCATTTTAAATTTTGAAGGAATTTTAGGATCAGTTATTTCCGAAATAGGGGAATAAAAAGAAAAATTCCGAACATTTTGAGAGTAGGTGAATTGCTCCTTTTTATTTGATATCCCTGAAGTTTACCTGAAGGAAGTAATTTCTTCAGTTCCCTACTAAAACTCATACAGTTATTTTCAATTTTTATGATTTTTATAAAGAAATATTTCATAGTCGTCTAAAGGTTAGTAACATTTAAGTCGAGAGCAATTACAAATTTCCAAGATAAAGGGTTTAGAAATTATGAGGGTGCGACAGACTGATAAACCAGCGAATCAAGAAGGATTCAGTTTTCACTCATTAGGTACAGAACACTGAAAACATGAAAAAATGCTGTTTCTCGCTTGCTTATTTGAAATTTTTTACATGAAAATCAAATGAAATTTTAGAACTAGAATGAGTAATTCGGAAACAAAATAAACATAAGACCTGCAGATCTCATTCAGAAGTGCATTCTATGCTCCACTCTTTCTACTTGAATGGTTTCCAGTTTGAATCTACTCACAGCCTTTGTTATTCTGTTGGTGCTGTACATCTGCCCTACAAGCTCTTTCAGCGTTTAACACGAAAACCGTTTCTTCGTCCGTGTAACAAAAGTAGTTCCTCGAAATGGACTCCAGCTGATCCTGTAGAACTGCCTGGTTATCTGCAGAGCAGCAATAATCTGGGCTGAGTGAAAAGGCAGACGAAGCACATGCTGGGTTTGGTGGAAGCCTGCGCTATCTGGACGCAATCTTAAGTGCTATCACGACGGGGCATAAATTTTCATTCCTCCCCTCAAAGCTTAAGCCAAGGGACCGGAAGGAAGCAGATAACTGTTACAGCTAGCCGTGATTCTCAACAACGATTCCTGTGACCCTCTTGCTGTTCGTTCTTTTTCTCCTTTTTTTGTCTCTATTAAATAAAGATTTGTCGAATTGCCTTTGTTCTTTAATGAAATGCTAACAAAGCAGTCCCCATCACCTCTTAGAAAGAATGTCTTCAAATTATTGTTGTTTTTACTGTAGCTTTTTTTATCTTCCAATTTATATTATTCTGCGATCATTGTTAACATAGGTTCGGGGGCATCCATAAATTACGTGAGGTGAAATAGGGGGGAGGGGGGAGGGGGGGGTACAGCGAAATCGCACAAAATCTCACCAAGGGGGAAAGGGGGGGGGGGTTCGACGGAAATCTCACGTGAGGTTTGGTGAAAATTTATGGATGCCCCCTTATATTTCAGTCTATTGTATGCATATTGTGTAGCATGATTATGCTAATTAATGCATCTATAGAAGAGTACAAATTGAAATCATGTTTTTTTTTTCGTGCAGATGGGATTTTATTAATTAATAACAGAAGTAGTCATAAATTTCTTATCTTTGATTCGACATGGGGATGGAGGGATGAATATTATATTAACAGTAACTGAACGAAGCTCTGAGGCAACGAATCTGAACAAGTGAAAAACAAGTATGGCTTTTACAATACTGGGGGCTCGTCTGCGAATAGAGCTCAAAATCAATCCTAGTTACGTTTATCTAAATTACAACAAAAGAAACCTGCTGGAAAATATATTCGCAGCAAATTTGATCCACAGGAAATATTTTTATTAATTACCTATGTTACTTTGAAAGATTTTAACAGCCTGTAAATCATTTTCATTGCATGCATTGAGTAACCTAAAAGATACTCTGGGGGTAATATGGAAATTTAAAGTATTCCTCATTTTTTAATTAATTGTTACGACTATTCGACAGCGAAGTCATAACAGCCATTTTGGGATTAGCGACAATTCAATTGACAACGAACTTTTATGAAGAAGCTACTGCGGTGTTCACCGCTAGTGATTTTGGAAAACCAACCATAACCGAAATCTCTATGGTGGGCTCGATAATTATAATCAAACCAGCGCTCTTTGGAATATCTCTCTATTCACAAGGCTCGGCTAAAATTTTTTTGTTGCGCATATATTTACGAGTCGAGATCAAGAGCTTGTGGAAATCCGCTTAATGATCTCGTAGCATCATATCGCGAAAAAGATCCCACTGATGTACGCGACGACAATATTTAATCTGTTGCGAATGGTGAGTAACCTGGGTGATCTTAACGTAACCGAATAACAGTATTATGATAGGTATCATTCCAAACAGAAACAAACATTTTAATAATGGTTTTATGTAGACGAAATCATGTTTCATTAAGTCGGTTTTATTCGTATGCTGTATGGGGACTTTCATCTTCAGATCATATAGTGTGTATGGGAACTAGTTGAGTGAACGCAATTCGTCCGTTTCCGAGTACCGATGGCAGAGGGGTTGAAGACTCTGCTCGTGCCAGGAGCCTGCCTGCATGTGCTCTGTGACGAAAAATTGTGAGTCTCGCTCTACAAATAGTCTTCAGCAGTACTCATATGTATTGAAGTCACTGAGATAAGAAAAAGATAAGAAAAAGTTAAAACGACCAGCTAGATAGGTGTATGTGCTGGATGAAGAGCAATTTCCCGCTTCTAGGGGTGGAACACATACCTGCACTTACTGCAGGGCCGGCGCTAGGAATTTCGGGCCCGGGGTAAAATGGGCGACCTTTTTCTTAGCTCTATACAAACTAGCTGGGCTGGCGACAATGGGCGGATTGTTGGCATCGAGGCCTGGGGGCCCCTGCAGCCGGTGATCGGGGCCCCCATGAGCTGGCGGGCCCGGGTACATTTGACCCGCTAACACCACCCCCCCTCACTTAATGCTGGCCCTGACTTACTGGAATGATTGGTTACTTCTATTAGGAATACAGTAGTAAAATTCCATGAAAGTATAAACTGTTTGTTTGGATCTACTTTTTTCCATACCGGTAATCTGGAATTTGTTTTAGATTTCACTTCTTCAGATTTTTTAGATAGAGGACATTACTTTGTGGGTTACACCTTTGAACTGAGTTGATTCTTCAATCTGTTATATTACTAAAATTCATTTTTATGACACATTACCTACTGACATTTATAGAAAAACACTTGTTTCCAAACTTAAAAGGAATATAGTGGTGTTTCCTTTCTACATCTATCACTTACATACCAAAAATACATCTGCAGCTTACGAGTACTGTCTACTGTGTATTTTTTTCCGTACTCTATGCCATCTGTGTCCTTCATTTTGATGGAACTGTAAAGGTATATTAGTGTTCTAACAATTTCTTTCATTATACAATGAATAGTGCAAAAACCACAGTAATTATCCTGAGGTACAGCCTACATCCTTAAATTTTTCTGCAGGTTATTTTGAACATTGCATGAAACTTTTTTTTGCTTATACTGTGGCCGTTTACAGACCGCTCGAAACCTGAGTCCTTTATTTCTTCTCTTCCCAGAACTTCTTCACGTGTATGCTGATGGCTTGCCACATTTCAACTGACGTCACTTTGTTGGGTTACAGTTTTGGTTTGAGAACCGGAATTTTTAAATTGTTAACAATTCTCCTAATGTCTTCTTTGCTTTTGATAATGAAGTCTTTGGTGAACTTGCATCTTTCCAAATCCTGTTTCTTTTTGCCATCCTGTAATTTTTTTTCCCTTTTGTCAAGGAATGAAGTTGAATATTTAGCGTGTGAAAAGTAATTTTTTCCTCTTGCTTCTGCAATTTTCTCTGTTCTTAAATAAATCTTAAAAGCTATCTTTGTTCTTTTGGACCTGAAAATTTCTGCTTATTTTCCTTTCTTTCTCCTACAGTTTTTTCTCTTCTATTTCATTCGTTGTCAGACATTCTTATCCATATAGTGTCTCGTATTTAATTGCTATTTGACAGTGTCTGACTTTCGCCTGGAATTATAAGTTATTGATTTAGCGCCGTAACGGTATTGCGTTAGTTATAAGCAGGTATCATCTTCCTCAGTATTTTTTTACGGGTAGTATTACACAGTACATTTGACTGTATCCGCTCTCCCCAAATATTCAAAATTTATCAACGCATCCTAACCTTCCCTGATGAGTCTCTAGGTATTTTTACATATTGTGTCAATGCACAACGTATTTAATTTTATTATATAAGATTTTTAATCATATTTTAAATTTTTTGATTTTAAAAAATTTTCCAACATCGTCGGCAAAAGCAAGATCCTGTATTTTGTCTTAAGTCTTTCTCTTCCTTGTCCAACATGTTTTCCTTCTATGGTGTTCTTTCCTATCGTTTTTTCCCATTCTCATTTGATCTTATCCAGTAAAAAAGTGAAAAGAATGAGTGAAAGACGTCACCTTGTCAAATTTCTGTATTTTGAGATTCAGGAAGTTGTCTTTGAGATTCTGTTAAACAATTTTCTGGCTCTCATCCGTCCTCAGTTCTTTTAACGTTAAGAAAAGTCTTCTTCCGTCTATGGAATCGTACGGTTTTTATAAATCAACAAAGGTGACGAATGTATTGAGGGTCCGTGTTGCTCCAATCCTGAATATCGTTTTCAGATTGAATATTTGTTCTGGACATGATCTATTTTTCCTAAACCGTGCTTGGTATTCACTGATAGTGTGACCCTCTTCTATTTTGTCTAAAAGTGCTCTTGTAGAAGGTTCTGCACAAGTCTGGTTGTATAGAAATGCCTCTGGTGGTTTAATGCCTGTTATATATTAAATGATTTTCTATTTTATGTTGCTCATTTTCACCGGGGCGGACGCTGGTGAGTGTCCATCTAAATCCGCCTATTGTATCAGCTACTTGCAAGCAGAAAGTTAACCACACAAATATAGCGCTACTGTTTTTTAGATTGTTGGATTGTTTTGATAAGTATCCCTTTCTTTGAATAAAAATATGGCATTTTCTGTTACCCCGGTCAAGCCCTCGGCATCAGATTGCCCATCCGCCCTGAAGGAAGGGGACTGGCAAGGTACCTCCCCGACATTCACCTGGAGCGATTTCGGGAAACATCAACAAGAAAAATAAGTATGGTTCACTCAGCCTGCGCAAGTGCCACTGCGACCCCAAAGACGGCTGAGGTCAGACTTACCGCAATGAAAGAGTTCCACCATGAGTAAACGCAGTGGTCAGCTAAAGCTTCCTGACTAACTCATTAAAAGAAATCCCTTTTGTATCACAGAAATCTGTAATCATGACCTTTCAGGCAGATGAAATCGTATTCGTGTGTTTTTGGTGCAGAACGACTGTTTTAATTGCTTTTTAGTTTCTGGTGTGCAGTGGCGAACTCACGTCTTATCCGTATTAACAAATCGATGCATAAGAATGGCAGGATCCGTTTAATTGTATAAAAATTGTTGACACACTCGTTTTTGCATTTGTAACATGCGATACCTACCTTGCACAGAGATTTCTCACACTTAATTCTTTATGTAAAATGAACTGTAGGCTTTCTTTTTAAATGCCTAAGGTCTCCGCTGCGTCATTATAACTTAAGTGTATATCGTCCAACACTATATTGTACACCTGCCGGATGTTTCCATCTGTGGTTGCAGTTTTTGATCACTCTTTAAGTGAATCATCTTCGAGAGGTATAACCAAGTTCAAATTACTCATATCCTCGCTCTTAGAATAAACGGAGCAAATGCCTTATAAATCTTCACTAGATTTGTATAAACCGTCTAAAGTGAAGAATTTTGCTGTGGCACGATATTCCATTTTATCCATTTGAACAAGACATACACAGTAATTCTATTTTAAAAACCGTAAGAAAGGCATTGACAGCAATACCGGTACCATCTGTGGGTCAAATGGAGAAATTTTCACCATACAGTTGTGGAAGTAGTTCACAAAAGGTGCTGACTCGACTAAGGAAATAGCTGGGTTCCAAAAATAAATGCTGCTTTAGTTACTTAATTTTTTGTTTTAACATAATACTTCACTAACAAATTGTGGGTTATGTTTTCCTTAAATCCATTTGCAGTGACTAATGATCTACTGTTGGTTGTGCGTAGTGAGAGTTTGCTCACGCTGGCTGCCTGCGCTCTTCCATTATTCACCGTTAATGGAGCCGTGATAAGCCTCGGGGTGCCAATATGGGAGCTGCGCCCTGCAAGGTATCTCATCCAGCACAATGCTCGCTGACTCACCTGGTTGCTTCGTTTCATTATCATGTTTTATTCTGAACTTTCATTGAAACATGTGATTGGTCAAGAAAACAGTCTTGCCATTCTGATTCGTTACGTAAGTTTTTTTGTACGGTTTATTTCAATTACCAGATAGCTGCAAGTGCAAGCCATTTTTTTTTTTTTTATTTTTTTTTTTTTTTTTGCTAATGGCTTTACGCTCCGTCCACGTCGAGGTGATTAGAGACGGAAAATGACTGGGGCCAAGGAACGGGAAGGAAATCGGTCATGGCCTTTAAATGAAGCATCCCGGCATCCGCCTGGAGTGATTTGGGGAAACCATGGAAAACCCAAATCTGGATGGCCGTATGGTGATTCAAACCGGCGTCCTCCCGAATGCAAGGCCAGATGCAAGTCTTTTAACCTGGACGGAGAGTTTCTCTTTCAAAAACTGACAGTAAAAAAATTTTTTTTTTGTTTTCCCATATAACAGATAGTAGAGCTGTTCCCCATCCTTAACAAGTTGTGAATAGTAATTAGATGTGTTCAGTCCCATAGTGCATTTGTTGGATTCAGATGTGTTTTATGCCAACGATAAGACAGTTTGGTTGTAACAATAGAATAACATACGTTTGATTCCTAAGACTTCCGCGTCCGTCTTTGTTCATGATTAATAGTTTTTCGGGTTATGCCGCGTTGTTTATTGAAATACCTGAACTTTCGGCTGGTATCCTACAGCCTTCTTCAGAGATACTATTTATGTTTATGTTGAAAGACATTTGGTGTAATGATGATTATTAGGGACTTCTTAGGAAATGCGTATATTACATATTGGTTATATATCAGTTAATTGTGTGAGTCTTTCAATAAATGTAAAATAAAGGAACTCTTCTTTCACTCAATCTTTCAGGTAATTCACTTATTTATCAGTATATACAGTCTAGTAAGGAACAGTTTGCTGTTAGTGGGGTGCATTGCCGAAGATATCAACAGTTTGTGCATGTGTCCAAAACATCTTTCTCCTGAGGACTTGTGATAAGCTTTGCCAGTATTGAGCTATTCAGAAGTGGGTAAAGGGTCACAAGCAGAACTGGAATTATAAACCGAGATCGTTATATTTTTTAACTGAGAATCTCCAACTTCATTCTGAACGCAGTCGAATAGACGGTAAGTGTGATTACTGATTACGATACAAGTAGTAATCCAGACCACTGAGAGATCTCTTGGTGGAGAGGCTTCTCGCGCCTAATTTGTGATGGCAGGGTTTATTAAACGACATTTTCTAAAGAAAAAGTCATCTAGGATATCTAGAAACACCGTTTATCGCGTTAGTATTCTATAACTGATAATCCATCTATCATTATTATCACAACTAGTGTTGCAAACTGAAAAAAAAACAAAATGTTTTTTTTCAGATTTGTGAAAAAAAAAAACATGAAAAAAAACTTAGCACCCTCGTTTTTTTTCTAAATTTGGTTTTTTTTCAGAAAACTATATATTTGATAAATTATAGTTTTATTTATGGAACTTACATTTTACATGTGTGTTTTAAACCTTACTAAATAATGTAATATCTTACATAATGATTCATAAATGTATCTATATAGGTAACATAATTTTTTATTCGTCTTCTATGTCGGAACCACATTCAGTAGTATCAGTACTACCAACACTAGTTCGGCCGGAGTTGGAATTTTCTGTTTCTTCTTCTGTCCCCTCTAGATCCATAACTTCAGAAATAGTTACATTTTCTTTTACCGGTTGTATTGCATGCAAAAGCTTTTGAGATTGCAATTTTAAATTGTGAGCAAAGTACACACTGTGAATGAATACTGCCCCGATAGTTCTGTATTACGGTCTTTTAAGTTTGAATTTAAATATATTATCATACAAAATAGGAGCTTTATTTGATTTCAGTCGTTGGTTTACGCCAACGGTTGCAAGGAAATTATTCATAATTACTGACAATGACTCAGTATTATCACTATACGCTGCGAGTTTAACAAGTATATGACTATAAGGAAAGCACAACAAGTAATAAAAAGAGGCAAAAAACCATAGTTAAATTTCCTAATTTTTTGAAAAGATTCGTAGGTCTACAGATAAATTTGTAGGGCCTGGCAGCACTAGTTCAAATAGCGAGTATCAATCCAAACAATGGGGAACGGCCGAACGGGGATTCCTTCTCACGCAACCTAGCCTTTTCGGGAAGTCCCCTTTCGTAAAAGAAAACTTCAGTCGATGTTACCAATATTTTTGTAATTTTTTTTTCTACTGAACCAGAAAGTTATAGTAGATTTAAAAGTAAGATAAGTACTTAGTATAAACTCTAAAACAGTCATATTAAATGATAAATGCCTTAAAAATTTGAAATTTAGTAGTTATGAAAAAAAAACATGTCCCAGAAAAAAAAACATTGTTTTTTTTCACAGTTTTTTTTCATGTTTTTTTTCACGTCAGAAAAAAAACTGTTTTTTTACAACACTAATCACAACCGCAGGGCTACAGAGGGGTATAGTTTCAATTGTTCTAGTATTGGATATGGTAAATTATAGAATAAGTTGGATGGTATACATTAATACCATAGTTTAAACATATCACTTATCTCTGTAACGAAATAGCTAAAAAATACATTTAATCAACGCACACGCCACACCCAAGAAGATCATTTTGAAATTATAATTAAGAAGTTAGCAGCATAGCTTCAGTTTTCAAGCCTCTAATAAGAGGCAATAAGAAGCAACAAACGAAGAGGCATGAAACAATGCGATTTAGGGCTGTGTTATTATTCACTCTGAAATTCCGCTCGGGCTGGAGTTTGCGGCGGCCAGACCACGGGCGGCGAATGAGGAAGTAGTTATAGAGTTTGGTAGGGAGGGAGTTGTTTGGCCCCGGGGAGCGCATACCTCACGCCGCCACAATGGCTGCTTATCTGCTGCGCCCAACACTGTTTGACACGCAGAAAATCTGATTCCATCGCCCATGTCGCGCTCCTGCTAAGAGGTTGACTTGGATTGCATACAGACCACTGTGTGTTTTCAGCAACATAATAAAATTATTATACTCGCAAAGAAACAGTGGGGCTATAATGGAATAAACTGAAGGGAATCGAATCATAAATTACAGATTAAATATTTTCTGCAAGATGGTAGTGGAGGGAATAACCGTGAAAAAAGAAGAGATGGACCAATTGTGAACGTTATTGTGTATACGTAATTGCTTAGTTTTTATAGGCACGTTCCCCATATACTAGCAGGTACGGCGCTCCTCGACCCACTGCCAGGCGGTAAAAGATGAAAGGCGCGTACTGCCTACCATGTGCCGTGGTAATGAGCCTTAACAGATGTCACAGAAGTAGGATAGTGCTTTGAGGGAAACAAGGTACAGTATTTCATATATTTAAATCAGGACAGGCAACGCAATGACTATATGCATACATAAAACTGCAAGATTGCTTCTCAATAATCGGATGTCTGATGACGATAAAAACAAATAGCAGTCATTACACTAATAATTTAAGTAAGTATGGGATTGTGCAACCGCAGGACTTTTTTTTAAATATATATATATATTAACAGAAGCATCGAGAGGAACTTCCTTTGAAGTTTTTACGCGCGTTTCTGTTTTCATTTAAGGAGGATTGTTGTCACGATCCTCAGTAATAAGTTGATACAACGCTCTGGAATTATAGTATCAAAATTACAACCCTGATCTCAGCTTGTTAGAAATCCTTTCATTTGATTTTAGCTAGTGTTTCAAAATTCAGTACTTTTCACCGGTAATGTTAAATTTGGTTTTTATGAGTGTAAGGAATTTATAATTTCTGTTCTAATTACTAATCTGTTAAAAATTTGCCAATATGTTGGGACAAATTTCGACACAGTTAATTCTCAAGGTTTTTGTCTAAGGTAAAATAATGATGTTATCATTCTTTCAAGGATATTAAAAAACTGAGTTGTGCCAATTCCTTTAAACATGTCGATTTATTTTCTGTGTTCCTGAGCTAATGACAATTGTACTTCTCTGACACAATGAGCCATTTAAGCTATGGAGGTGAAGACGGTTCATCAGTATGTGCCAAATCGTCACTTGGTACAACAAATGTGGGGGAAAAATATGATAATAACAAAACTGTTGAATTTATGTTGTGTAAGACAATGGTTCAAGTACCAGTCGAGCTACTCCAATCGTTTTCATAAACAGATCGAAGTGATTGTTTAGCTGTTGTAATGCTTCAACCAGTTAAACGGACGTTTTAAAGCATCTACAACTAATTTTCCCTCTAACACCGATAAGAATGGGTCTGAAATGTATCAATTAAACATTTATATTTGGGGTTCTTATCCTTAGTCTAATAATTACAGAAAATTACACTTTGCAATATTTAATTTTACACAAAGTATTCTGATAATTACAATAATATAATGGGCGCCATTACTAGTAATTCTGATACAAACAAGCAAGAAACACATGAATATAACCGATGCGAGGTGAAGGTGTGGTGGGCAGTAATTGCGTTAGCGCTATTGTTCTAGTAAGCTGTATTCCAAGACTAGCTAACACGAACAGTCGGCGGGAGCGTGAGTAGTCTCGCAATACGGCACCGCAAGGAACAGAATATGGCGGATGCCGTCTGAAATTTTCCTATGTTAATAGGCACAGGGCGCTTTCTGGGAGGAGCACTGGAATCACCGTGGTCACGATATCACAAAATGCATATTACCAGCGTCTTATATCAGCAGCTGTACGCGGAAGTCGTAGCTTCACAGCACTTTAACACCACAGCCTGGATAGGCGTGTAAAACTTTCAACTCTAACATAGTGAAGGTCACACGCACTGCAGGCAGGGTCGCCACGTCCCAGGCGCGGCCGCGAAGTCCATGACTGGCGAAAGACTCTGTAACTAGCGAGCGCACGTCAGCACCCAACGGCGATCGCCTCAGGAGTGCTGTTATGTCGTCCTGCCAGTGATGTCCCGGCGGAAGGCGGAAGTCCCTCGCCGTCACTCATATGGGCCCCGGCATGGAACATCCGAGACACATGTATTAGCGGCATGGGTTGAGCGATTATCACCCGTTGGCCTCTCATTCAAAAATAAAAACGCGAGAAGCCTTCGGCGCTCCTAATAGGCGGGAGGGTGTGCTGCGGCCGGAAGTCTGCTTGCACACGATATTTTCCTCGCATGGATATTGAGACCCACTTGTTGGGTAGTCAAAGCTTATACCTGTAGTACAGACACCGATAGAGCACAGCGCCTACATGTGTTACCTTTGTAATAATATCAGATGGAACTAAAACATCTTCCACCACCGGCCAGTAAACGACACTACAATTGAAATAAACGCTTTAACATCTACGTGTGGGGGCATAAATTGCGTATGTGATTTTTGGTTGAAGGGTATTTCCACCGAGAGAATTCCGGTTTGTCGTGCATTAGTCATTCAAAAATTCCTGTAGGCAACCTAGATTTTTTCCTTCAGTGAATGGCAAAAAATCTTACTAGTTCCCACCTCTACCTTACTTTTCCAAGTAGCAGTCGATTAAAATTTATTCTTCCATACTTACTGGAAGCACTTGTCTTGCTGGTTGTGGCACCGTGATGGTGGCCGTCGCTGACACGGGGTTAGCTGGATCCAGTCCTGGTCGTGGAGGAAATTTTCACCATCAGAACTTGGACGGCAGGGTAGGAGACGTGGTGGTGCGCAATTCCTAATCACTGGATTGTGAGCTTTAGACCTGTATTAAATCCCAAACTTTTCCGCAGTGAGTACGGAGTGAGGGTACACGACACTGGTGATGGTGATTCGTCCGTTAATCTATCGGATCAATTGGTTTCTTTTGGAAGAGTAGACCAGTAAGGGCCAGCAACGGAATGCACTTTCTCCCTTTTTTCACCTCTGATCTACAACACCCTAAACTGAACACAGACACCATCACAGTAGTTCACACTTACGAGAAGGCGACGGGAAACAAGACCAATTCATCTTTCCAGATGTTGGCAAGGAGGGGTAAATATCCCCCCATAACCACCTATGCTTAACACGGGCAAGGGATTCACGGGAATTAGAAGAATAGCTCTTCAGAATAAAGCGCAGGACATTAATCATACCCGTGCCCCAAAACTAGGCACATGACGGAAAGAGGATTGCATAGTACACTTCTTTAGTGATAGTAAACTTAAGGATAAAAAGAGGAAGAACTGTTGTGCTGATTTAGATCAGAATGGAGAATGCGTATATTTATGTGTGAATTTGTAAGTTTTTAGACATTTTAGTTGCTAACCGAAGAAACGCTAATATGGATCAGTGAATTCTTATAAGTATTTTTGCACATTTCAAGTTTCTAGAATTCTGAAATCAGTCGGCGTGCTGTAGACATTTCAGTTAATACAGGGTGTCCACAAAAGGACTCCCTGATTTCAAAATTAAATATCTCGAAAACAAAGATCGATAGAGGAATGCGGTAAACGTTATGTTTATTGTGACAGCTGTAAGAAGTGTATACAGCAGTGTGAAATAATAGTTACAAAAGCTGCTAACAGATGGCGCTGTACGCTGTACAGCTCATATCAGCATACATAAGTGAAATAATCGTATGAAAACAATCTTTGCAAACAATCACATCACAATGTTTTAAAAATGTTCACCATTGGCACTACAGAGTGGCGCAAACGAAGAATGAAATTCGCCATCACATTTCTTAGTGTCTCGACCGAAATGGATTTACATGCCGCAGAGATTGCCGATTCCAGCTCGTCCATCGTGGCGGGATGCTTCGGGTAGACCACGTCTTTCACTGTGCCCCACAAAAAAAGTCACAGGGAGTCACATCCTGCGAATATGGAGGACAATCCATACCTGCACCAGTAAATTCGGGATATCCCAAAGCAATGACTCGATTCCCGAAGTATTCCTCAAGAAAGCGAAACACTTGTTCGGTCCGATGTGGTCGGGTCCCATCTTGCATAAACCATTCAGTACCTGGTCGATCCTCTAACGCTTGCTGTGTGGCGACAAATTGTTCCAAAATTGCAACGTAACGTGCACCAGTGACCGTTTCTCGAATGAAAAAAGGGCCAACAATGCCTCTGCTGCATACTGCAGCCCACACAGTAACTTTAGGAGAATACAGGGGTTTCGCTTCACACCAATATGGCTTTTCGGAACCCCAAAATCGCCAGTTCTGCTTATTCACGTAGCCATTCAGGTGGAAATGTGCTTCATCTGTAAACCAGATGCAGCCAACATCAAATCCTTCACTATCAATCATTGTGAGCATCTGAGTAGCAAAGGCAACCCTTTGTTGCACAGCTCGTCCGGGTATGGCCTGGTGCGTTTGAATTTTGAATGGAAACATGTGTAGGCTCTTTCGCAGTATTTTCTGCGTGCTGCAACGCTTCAAACCAGTCTCCGATGCAATTCTACGGACGGATGACATTGGATTTCGCTGAATAATTCCAGACACTGTGGTGATATTTTCAGGCGTAACTGCGGTTGGCTTGCGGCCAACATGCCCCACTAGATCATCAGTTACGCTGCCTGTTCGTTGAAATTTTGCGAAGAGCGTACGAATGGTTTTCGCATCGGGTCCTTTTGGAACATTAAATCGTGCTTGAAAACTTCGCCGTGTTGCCGTATGACTCTCTTCTAACCTGTGGTACTCTAGCACCAGAAAAACGCGTTGTTCAATGGTGTGCATGGTTTTAAACTCTTCCTTCGGTACGCTAACCTCCTTTCACGTTTCAATGGTGGAACTGATCGCCCTGAGCTTCGGATCACTATTTAGGCATTACGTATGGCGATTACAGCGCCATCTGTTAGCAGCTTTTGTAACTATTATTTCAAACTGCTGTATACACTTCTTGCAGCTGTCACGATAAACATACCGTTTACTGCATTCCTCTATCGATCTTTGTTTTCGAGATATTTAATTTTGAAATCAGGGAGTCCTTTTCTGGACACCCTGTAGTTTCTGCTCTCGAATAATTTTAGGCTTATAAATGGAGATTCCTGAATTAATGGATAAAGAGATGAACAGCAATTCGTACAAATGAAAAATCGTGCAAATGGATCAGTAAAATTAGAGCGTGCGCAGGTCGCTGATTGGATGCACAGCGTGTCACTATGGCTGCCTGCCAAGTATGTCTGCCGCTCACTGCTGGCTCGTTAGTCGGCGCTCCTGCCTCTGCGTTATTTGTGAGCCGGAAAATTACAAATCGTGCCCCAGCGTACTAAAGAGGTCTTCGTTGTTCGCCGTCTCCGCTCCAGTCTTATTTACCGAAACCCGGGGTTTGTCACGTGTGCTTGATAACAAGACCGTCCTTGTTTATACTCTCTGCAACTGGTAGTATCAGTGTTTCTCCACAGCTACGTTCTCCCGCGTGTCACTGCTAGACTCATTTTATTTACTGAGGGTTGTTTCTTATGGTGCGTCGCCCCGAGCTACTGACCTTCGCGTGGGTGGCTGCACGCGCTAAAGCGCTATCACATTGGTTCCAGGAAGTGCAGTTGCCGTAGGCTGAAATCCCGGACCCAGTGTGCCAGCCGAGCTCACTGCGGTTTAAGGCAGTTTCCTGCATTCACTACTGCGAACGCTGTTCGGCCCCCAAACTTCTACTTCATAGAGTATATATTTTTTAAACAGAAAATACAAGTAAGACCCACGTTTCACGGTCAAATAGCAACACTTAGCTTCGCCTCCTCCCACCATGAGAATACGATTATCAATCCGTCATTGAAGTAGAAATGGATAGTGAAGCTCTACCTCCGTAAGAGTTCATGATGTATCTATGACTTTAAAGATTCCACACGTTGGCTGGGTAAAAATAAATAAATAAAATTCTGTTGAAATTATGTCGCATCTATAGAATTCTGGGATCTATTTCGCGGTATTTAAGCGTTGATCATTCGTCCATTCAAACCGTCAAAATATGACGAGTAGTTAGCAAATTTTTCAGTGCCCACCAATCATTTCTTCCGCCATGAAACCGAACGTGGAGGGTGAGTGGTTAACACACTGACCTCGCATTCGGGAGGACGCCGGTTCGAATCCCCGTCCAGGCATCCAGATTTGAGATTTCCATGGTTCGCCAAATCACTCCAGGTGAATGTAGGGATGCTTCCTTCAAAATATCATGGCCGAATTCCTTCCCGTTCCTTGTCTCTAGTCCCATCCCACCTCTAACGACCTCGACGTCCACGAGGCGTAAGGGGGCATCCATAAATTACGTGAGGTGTTTTTCTGGATTTCCGTATCCCCCCCCCTTTCTGGTGAGATTTCAACGGACCTCCCCTTTTTTTCACTCACCTCACGTAATTTATGGATGCCTCCTAAAGCCATAAGTAAAAAAAAAAAGTCCGCCAAGAACTGACGGTGGAGTCTACACCCCCAAATGACAGGTTCCTTTCTTCCACCGGTCCAACAAAAATGTCATTTGGAGATACAGACTCCGCCGTCAGTCGCAGTTAGTTTAAATGTCTGATGAATTTCGTCTCTCAGGTTGTATGTTTGAACTGATCATTGGGATGAAATATCAGCTCCTGCACATGAGTAGCTGACACTTGAATAGGTTAAACATCTGAGCTATTTACATAGTTCAGAAACCAAATGCTTTTTTTTTTTTTTTGTAAGATGGTTTCCTGCAGAGATTAACCACTAGATGTGCTCATGTTGTATTATGTTATTTCACCTGCTACTCCACTACTTTTTATATAAAACTCACCTAGCGAAATCAGCAGTTTATACACTGAAGAGGCAAAGAAACTGGTACACCTGCCTAATATCGTGTAGGGCCTCCGCGAGCACGCAGAAGTGCCGCAACACGACGTGGCATGGACTCGACTAATGTCTGAAGTAGTGCTGGAGGGAATTGACATCATGCATCCTGCAGAGCTGTCCGTAAATCCGTAAGAGCAAGAGGGGGTGGAGATCTCTTCTGAACGGCACGTCGCAAGGCATCCCCGATATGCTTCATAATGTTCATGTCTGGGGAGTTTGGTGGCCAGCGGAGGTGTTTAAACTCAGAAGAGTGTTCCTAGAGCCACTCCGTAACAATACTGAAAGTGTGGGACGTCGCATTGTCCTGCTGGAATTGCTTAAGTCCGTCTGAATGCACAATGGACATGAATAGATGCAGGTGATCAGTCAGGATGTGTACCTACGTGTCACTTGTCAGAGTCGTATCTAGACGTATCAGGGGTCCCATGTCACTCCAACTGCACACGCTCCACACCATTACAGAGCCTCCAACAGCTTGAACAGTCCCCTGCTGACATGCAGGGTCCATGAATTCATGAGGTTGTCTCTATACCCGTACACGTACATCCACTCGATACAATTGGAAACGAGACACCTCAGACCAGGCAACATGTTTCCAATCATCAACAGTCCAATGTCTGTGTTGACGGGCCCAGGCGAGGCGTAAATCTTTGTGTCGTGCACTTAGCAAGGGTACACGAGTGGGCCTTCTTGCGGAATGGTTGCACTTCTGTCACGTTGAACGATTCTCTTCAGTCGTCGTTGGTCCCGTTCTTGCAGGATCTTTTTCCGGCCGCAGCGATGTCTGAGATTTGATCTTTTACCGGATTCCCGATATTCACGGTGCACTCGTGAAATGGTCGTACCGGAAAATCCCCACCTCATCGCTACCTTGGAGATGCTGTGTCCCATCTCTCATGCGCCGCCTATAACACCACGTTCAAACTCAATTAAATCGTCATTTTAGCAACAGTAAGCGATCTACCGCCTGCGCCAGACACCTTTTATCTTATATAGGCGTTGCCGACCGCAGCGCCGTACTCTGAGTGTTTACATATCTCTGTGTTTGCATACGCATGCCTATACCAGTTTCTTTGGCTCTTCGGTGTATATGCCATAGGGTAAAATTTACTAACTGCAAGGGTTTTCTCCTTCTTGAACAATTCTATCCGAATGGTCTCCTCCATACGTGAACCAGTTGAACCCACCAGATCAACACTGTCATTGATTATGGGAGTATCCAACTTGCCCTGGCTTCAATACATGCACGTAATCTGAATGAATTTTCAAACTCCTCACCAATGGCTTCAATAATTACACGATATGTGAATGAAATTTCAAACGACACACCATGCTGCAATCTTCTTGTACGGTCTAACCGCCACAACGATATCTCTATGTTAATAATAATTTCATAATGCTTTGTTGGCCGGGATATCATCGAAGGGTTCGGCCGTCGATTAACAGAGTTTCGTAATCGTACCTGGTTCAGGGCACCTACAGTTTAACGTGAAATCCGAACCACGAAGCTCTCTAGGGTATTTTACATTACACAGAAAGCTTTAATGGAGGTGAAGATCGGGTTAAGGCTCTTTGAAAATCCTCGCCGAGACGGGGATTCGAACCTTGGATCTTACTTTCTTCAGTCAGGCGCCTTAACCACTAAGCCACCAGACAGCTCATTTCTTCGTTCTTAATGTAAAATAGAATATACTTCGTACGAAACTTAAAGGGGTAGTTATAAGATAAACTATGAAAGATACAGCGCTGCAATTGCAATCAATTTCGCAGAAAATGAGTGATGAGGAACACCTGTGTGTGAGCAGGACTCCCCACCACCCACACCCCACGTAGCACAGTAGAGAGTTGCAGCCCTGATGGCCAATAACCCACGCAATTAGTGGTCGCTCCATGATTTATTTACGACCAGCACTGACCAGAGCCTTTCAAGACGGTCGTAACATAAGGTGGCCAAGATTTATGCTCGTCGTCGGCTACGTGCCAATTAAAAGCCACGAATTGTTGCGGCCTATTATACGCCGGCCTGCTGTCGATCGGGGACGCGGTTTTTATCTCGAGAGACCCACCCACCATTACTGCCACAAGCGCTCTCTTGAGTTTTTATTGTTGTTGCCAACACTAAAGCCACCCGCGAAATAACCTCGGCGTTGTTCCAGGCCCGCTTCTAGTCATTAATATACATGAGGACGCTGCGACGAGTGGGATCTAGCGCGACGAGGCTCCGCGCGCTTTGAATACTGATCGCTCGTCTTTCTGGTCTTTGCGAGTACTTTTGTGAAGAAAGTGGCTTACGTATCCTTACGGGATTACTGCTCAAGATTGATGGGGGACCTCTGCCTCAATGTCGTTACATCGATTACGGACTGCGCAAAGCTAACACAAATTAGTTTGTGTGCCATGCAAGGAATACAGCTTCCTTCCCGACACGACCATCCACATACTTATACAGGGTGCGGCAGAAACAATGACCCAGTTTACACATATTATTTAAGCATCAATAAATACACTTACACATTATTAGTGTGTACTGTTTGGAAGAACACTTCATACAATTTATTACACAAGTCACTTTTTGTAAATTATGTCTTGCAGGTGTCCACCGTTGTTGACGATGCAAGCTTCGGCACGAACACGCAGATTCGCCATAACCTTATGGAGGGTGTCGCCTGTTATTGCCTCGATTTCGGCGTGAATGTTGTGTTTCAATTCCTGAATAGTTCTTGGCCTGTTCGCATACACTTTGGATTTCAGGAATCCCCACTGATAACAATCACACGCCGATAAATCAGGCGAACGGGCTGGCCAGTGAACATCACCAAAGCGAGAAACGAGATGCCGTGGAAACATTTCGCGCAAGACTTTCATGGATCTTCTGGTTGTGTGCGCTGTTGCGCCATCCTGCTGGAACCAGAAAGACTGCACGTGGATATTTTTATTGCGCATTTCCTGCATTACGAACTCTTGCAACATAACAACATATCGATCCGATGTTACAGTGACACAATGACCTGCATCATTTTCAAAAAAATAAGGACCAAGAATACCCTGCGCAGAAACGTCACACCACACAGTAACTTTTTCACTATGAAGCGGTTTTTTCGTGAATCTGGTTGGGATTTCTAGGAGCCCAGTACCTACAGTTCTGCTTGTTCACATAACCCGATAGATGAAAATGGGCCTCGTCCGACCTCATGAAATTGTCGAGGAAATCGGGTTGAGTGTTGATCATCTCCAGGAGCTGTGTACAGAAAGCTTGACGTGCCTGCTGATCTCTGTGCAATAATTGTTGCGCCACTTGGAGCTTGTATGGATGGAACTTCATATCCAGATGCAACATCCGTCGCACACTTCTGTCTGAGATGTTAAGGACTTGCTAATGCCGACGAACTGATCGCGTTGGACTACGCAGCTGTTACTCGTGCAATGTTTTGTGGGGTGCGAACCGTACGTGGCCTACCAGGGGGCGTCTTGTTTGATGCAGATGCTGTTGCTCTAAACTGTTGGACCCATCTCCTAATCGTCTTTATCATTCCGACCAATGTTAAACTGTTGCTGAAACAAACGCTGCGTTTATATCACACTATCACCACATTTGAAAAATGTTTCAATCACAAAAGCACGATGTGCATTCGACCAACAATCCATACTGACTGACAATGCTTTCAACTGCACTACACAGTGGTACCAACATCAACTGTCTGGGAAGCCGTGTCAAACTGTAGCGCGCAATTTAAAATGGGTCATTCTTTCTGCCGCACCCTGTACCACGGTACACAAGTATTTTTATTTCGTTTTTTGAATACATATAAATATATGAATACATAAAAGTTTATTTGACATATAAATGTGAGTTGGACAATTTATGGACTCTTAGTCGGACGGTCTTTCTTTCCATAGAACATAATTTATAGTCGGTGTGGGTCTGCCTTTAAGACAGTCCTTCTTGAAACATGCTCATCAACAAAGAACCCCTCATTTTAGTTATAAAACTCTCTCGTAATAACAGCCTTTATTGGTATACAGTAAATGTTATGTTTAAGTTTACCAGTTGCATTGAAAACATACTTACAACTAAATAAGATAATGTAATTATATTAATACATGATAAAAAACATCTATATGTATCCTTCAGTTCATCAAAGTATGAATCACTGAACCTAAAATCTATATTTAAAACTCTCAAAATGGATAATTCGTGTGTGTTTTTACAGATTCCAGTGGTAGAAAAGTAATTAATAGATGATACTATTTATAATTTGATAAATCACCTCAGTATTTTGAAACGGATGAAAATGAAACTTTAATTCATACCTGACGATATAGTTAAGAACTACTTAATGTACAGGCATGCACAAGTGATGGTGATTTCTTATCTGAATTCTGCCTATCATCGTTCAGTCTAATAAAAATTCCAAATGATTGCTAAATTAGATTGAAGGAATTCTCCTAGAAGTCACTTCATGCCCCCATAAATTTGTGGATTATTTTTATATGCTCTGTGTTCGGAGCAAAGCAACGATGGAAATGGTAAATTTAGAGATCTTAAACAACTTTTTCATTTTAAGTTGATTATTTTTTAAGTGATATCCATGTAAAAATTACAAATTGGCTGAATTAGGAAATTTAAAAGAAATTTGCTATCAGGAAATATACTTTGTTACTTGTTTAAAGCGGCTGCAGTTTTTGTATATGAATGATCGTTATGCCTTAAATTTCATTAAAAAAAAACCCGAAGGTTATGGGTCTGAATCTAGGGTCCCGTTGAATTTTCGCTAACTCTGGCGTTAACCTCCGACAAGGCTTGTTTATTGTATGTGATGTTGGCTATGACATTTAAAGGATTTTCAGTATGGTAAACGTTTCCTGACTGCGTTTCCAAATCCGTGTAGAGTTATGACTGTTATGACTTATGAGCTTGCCACGTTTTTGCTCTGAACCGCTCCACCTAGACATGTAGCCTTCATCATGGCTGTTGCTGTTGTTAAGATCCTCCATAGGGAGGGTTTTGTGCGGCTAACTGGTTTCTCCTGCACCTGCTAAGCCTACTCACCCGTTATGGACTTCTCCTCTCTTCACTTCTCACCTCCGACCTTATACCGGCAGAGGTGACCCTACCTGGAGCTTAAGCCTAAGCCCCCGCAGGCATCGCTATCAGAATAACTGAAGTTTCTAAGCCTCCTCACCACACCAAAGGGTTCGCTCAGTAATACAAATATGACATTTAGCTCTCGAACAATGACAGTACGGAATTAAAAGCGAATACAAAAAGAAATTCTGAAATAAAAAAAAATGGAAGATAGGAAGTCTGAATTAATGTACTGAAAGATATAAAAAGAAATGGGTAGAACGTGTGTTTAGAATGAAAAACTATATACAGTCAGATACAATAACGAATTAACAGTCCAAATGGGAAATGGCCTACAGGCAGACCACGCAAAAGTGGAATAGCCAAATTATTTTTGAAAAAGGAGAGGGGTTTGTAATAGATATCAGCCTGGAGCTTAAAGTAAGGAGAAGTAAGAGGCTACGTGATTCGGATTGTACTTTATAATGTGTGTCCAGTCTTTTGGTGTAACAACGCTGCTAGGAAACGATAAAACAGGTTGACACTAGGCGGAATGTTTGCGATAAGTTCCCAATAGAAGCCTACGAAATACTAAAGATAGTAAATGCGCAGCTGCATTCTTGTTAAATCCTATCTGGTACGACCTTTGATTTTGTGCTATGTTTAAGTTGATGTTTTTGTAACCACTTCTGATACCGACTGACAACTTTTCAAAAGATTCTATATGAATATTAAAATCCTAAATTGAATAACATTTGACCAAAAAGTTTTTGCGATTCATTTTAGACGTCATAGTAATTTGTATTTTTGGAAAGCCACCGGCTGCTGTTTCTACTTTTCTAATTCTTGCAAAATTACGATTAAAAAATTGAACTGGCTTCCTAGTTTTTTGTCTAGTTTAGTATTGAGAGAAGTTTCGTTGATAGTATTCTCCCTAAAAGCTCAGCTGAAACTAGCGTAGGACGAAGATAGTATCCCCTCTATGTCTATTCACTGCGGAATACCCAGGTGAACCATTTTCCACATTTCCTTAACTACTTTTTAGTAAGTGTGTTAATTATCCGACGAATTTTAGGTTAATTTTTTTCAAATATAATACGTATATCAAAACATAAAAAAAACTGAATTGAGGATTGTAACGTTAACGATGGAGTAACTCCATTGATGCAAGAAATACCATAATTTATTTCTCCTGCAATCAGTTTTGAGAGCAGAACTTTATTACAGTGAAAGATTTTGGCACGTATTAAATAACCTATGGGTTGATCATAGAAAAAGTAATGTGCAGTTGATTTTTCAAACTGTTTTATGTGACTCTTGTTGATGTGTCTGATTATATGGATTCCTTCTGGGTATACTGGAAATGTAAATGCTTAGCTGCAAGCTATAGGCATTATATACTAGAATTTACGAGTGGGAAAATATAAGTAATTGCGAAACATACACTGTGAACTTAACAACGCACCTAATGCCCAATGTATAGAAAAGCTGAATGAAGAGAATTCGAATAAACACAGACATCCCATAACCTCACTCACTTTTACTAGAGGTTGCCCAATTGTACAGTTTTTTCACATTCCATAAAGAACATACGGCCACTATTTCCTTCAACCTAGAACCAGGAATGTGTTTGGTTATCGTTCAGCTAATTCAAACGTTCTCCTTCGGATAGTTTGGTTTTGATACTGGTGTCTCGGCGGAGCTGTCAGCTAATTCAGCATTAATTACGGCAGGTGGACGCGGCCGTGTGTGACGGCGCCATTGTGCGCTCGTTTCCGGAGCTTCCGCTTCCGCGCGGACCGCTTTGTGAGCTATGCGACGCGACGCGACGCCCACGATATTAATTACCTCGGCGTCCGTCCCACTCGCTTCCGAGCCGCCACGACTCACGGCTCATCCAAACTGCTCGACTTGGACGTCAGCTGCCACTGGTGTGTCCACATGTGCTGCAAGACCTCACGACCACGCAATCCTCGTGGCTGGATATCCTACGTCATCGCTCTAGCTTTATTTAATATTTTCTGTAAAGTGAAGAATATTAGCGAGCGCTGATCATCTGTGATCGACAACCCAAAGTACTATCAATTCAAACAGACACTATTCTTTCCAGAATGCTTAATTTCTTCTCGTACTGAGGATTTTGGTTTCTGAACCTTCCTTAATGGTATAAACACGTGATATCACTATAAATTCATCATACTACTATTATTTTTCGTCCGGCTAAAGTTAGAAGGTCGAATTATAATTCTTCGTCTGTACTCAATTGCCTATGCAATCTACACTGGTCTCATTCTTAGGTGATTAGATGCTTCCAGTACAAACTAGCCGCTGGAGAATTAAATTTAATTGCTACTTACACAGTGTACATATATAAAAAACAAATAGTTACCACGTATCTGCGTTCTCTAATAACTTATCGTGAAGATTTCTTATAAGTGATTAATCTGGCATAACTTATTATAGCACGATAGATACTAGTAACAACATAAAAAAATTATGCTACGAATATCATGTTCTTTTTTTGTGTATCTCAAATAAAAGTGGTATTCTGAGGTATACGTTACAAAAAAGGACCTTCAGTTCCTTCGTTGTTGTATGCAAAAACTATGTTTTAAATTATCAAAAGGAGAGTCTGTAGAAGTTTCGAATCATATTCGAGGATTTCAGTTAAGAGTTTGTTACTGGTGTGAATTATTTGGTTTTGTACCCGTGGAGAATTACAAAGTAAACGTGATTAATCGTCTAGAAAACAAATTAAGCGTCTTTACGAAATTATTTTTGTGCTGTGGTGCATTTTTTTTATTGCGGTCTGCCTCGCCGGCCACTGTACTGCTGCATCGAGTGGTCACATCTGGAACGTGGAGAGCGTGCAGTTATTCTGGAGGATGCGGATTCGATGCACGGGCATGCCATCCAGGCTTTCCATTTTCCACAATCACTCTCAGCCCCTCCAAAAATGCCACTGCCAAATTCCTTCCCCTTCTTTGCCCTCAATCCTATCCCAGTTCTAATGATCATGTCGTCAACTATCCCTAGGGCCTCCTTTTTTATTATTATTACTGTGATTATGAATGAGATGTTCACATCACTCCGTAATGACTCTTTCCGCGCTACTATGTGCCTTGTGTGTCAATGTTTGCAAGCGTAAACAAGCTGGCGGTCCGCTGTCGATCAGAATGGGTTTGGCTTTACATACGTGTGCGATGTGCACATACATTACTGCGATGCAGGCTGCGCCTGTACCAACAGACCTGCCGGCAGCTGCACAAACACCGCAGGCGGCGACCCACGAGCCTCTAGTCTACTTCTGTTCCACCATACCACGCTGGCTGCCCAGCTTCGTTCCTCTCATCCATAGTCTTAGGCAAAAGCATTCTAAGTGAGTTAATAAGCGGTGTGGACCGTATTTGTACCAAAAGTAGTAAAAAAAAAAATCTCGAGGCCCAATAGGTGGGATTCAATTTTCAACCCAACATGACACATGCGAATTTTCTCTAAAAATGCAATGCACTCTTTCCAGATAACTTATTCTCAGGGGGAAAAAACGGATTTTTGCTGATCATAAATATGTTTCGAGTTCTCAAGCGTTGTGATCAATCACAAAATCTCTTTATTATGATGTGTATGAATGGTGTATCAAAAATGCAATTTTTTTTGTTTTGTTTAAAAAAAGCTTTTGATAATGTTTGGTGGAACATGGTGTTCAATATCAAGAAAGAAGAATACTACATAAAGTATACAATAATTAAGTGGCTATTAGGGAAGTAGAGAATCATGAGAGACGTGCATCAGGACATGGGTTGTAGGAGGTATGTTGAGATAGAGAGTTTGACGCAAGATAGGAAGGTATAGAAGATTGCATCAAACCAGTCGAGAGATTGATGACAGCAAAAGGAAAGGCCGTTGCTCTAACAATTGTCAGTATTTTATCGATTAGAATTTAGAAGAGTCATTATATCAGTTGAGTAATCATATTTTGATCTCTCACGTGTCACGGTTTTTTGGAGTTCTGGTTTCAAATTATGTTGATACACAGACCAGTTATGTTAAAGAGCCTTTTTAAGTAGTCGCAGACTTGGCAGAAATATTTTGAGTGTCTTAATTTGTGTTAAGACACAACAATATAAACTTGCTAAAGAAAGATGGTTTGAAGTAGCGACTTGATGCCGTTATCGATAATGCACCGCCGCAGTATTCCTGCAAAATGTTTCTCAAGTTAGCCAGCATAGCGTTTTCATCTCGCTAACTTTGTGTTGGGAATTTCTCGTGTTTTTTTCAGGTGAATAATTTATGGCCTGGCTGTTTTTCCTTCCCCCTCAATCTTCATGAACGTTACAGTGCTACACTGCTGCTTCATTTAACTATATTATACGCAAAGACAGTAAGACCAGCTTATCGTCCCATGATGGTGCTTCTTTATCACGTGTCCAGTCTCATACATAAACAACTTTCAATCGTGGAAACACTGATGCAGTTGTTAGAAACTGTTTATGAACTATCCACATTTCGCTTATGAAATAAGATTATTGTTCGTCTGTTGGTGTCGAATCCGTGAATCTGATACTGTACTTCATAAGGCATTACTGGAAGCCTTGTATCACCAAGTGCGAGATTATGACGCTGTTCTGCTGACAGACGGAGGCTACAGTTAAGCACCCACTGCAAGCTACGCATAGATCGCGTTACGTTTCGGAGACTGAATTTCAAATACAAACAATATGGCGAGCGTGTAGGGTGAGCGATGACGCTCGGGCATCACATTCGGGAAGACGCTCTCTCAAAACCCCCCGCAACCATCCAGATTATCGATTTCACTTGGTTTCCCGAAATCACTCCAGGAGAATGCCGGGATGGTTCCTTCAAAATGCTATGCTGCAATCCCTTCACTTTCGATACACCCAATCCTTTCCCACGGCGACGAGGCATAAAGCTAACAAATCAAACTAAACTATCCATATTAGAATATAACTGCATTTAACATTTTAACTTGTGCGAAATTATATGAAAAATTATTAGTGTGCTGATTTACAGAATTTCAAATGCTGCAAGTTGTGTTAAGTAACAGTTCAAATTACCCGTGTAACTGAACTGTGTGAAAACTAAACTATGAGCAAACGTTGCACGAACCAACATCTATTCCTAAATTGAGACATCACTAATCATTTCAAACTGAAATTATGTATTACCGATGAGTTAGCACGAATTTTGAAACTTATCATTCGGAATGAAAACTTTGTAACGTATAACACTGTATTAATGATAGTCTTGACATGGACTTTACTATCAGAAATTAGATTGTTTGCAGATGACATAATGCAATCAAAACGGTAAAGGACTGTAAACAGCTGCAGGGCGATCTGGACAGGATATTTAGTTGGGATGGTAAGCTTGGGATGAAGATAAATTCAAAGAAGAGTCAGCTTATTAGATACACAAGAAAAAAACTAAAGATTGATAATGATTTTAAGGTGGGGAAAGAATTGCTTGCCGAAAACACGAAATATATATATCTTGGCATTACATTTGATAACAATCTTAACTGGGTAGGAGACATTGGATATGTTATAGGAAAAGGTTTCAAAATTGTGCACTTTTTGGAGAGAGTGATAAGGAGATGTACGGGAGACTTGTGTTACAAAAGTGTGGCCGGGTCATTGCTTGAATGTGGTATTGTAGTGCGGCACCCACAATTTGAGTAACAGATACACGAGTTTGAGAGGGTGCAAAAAAGTGCTGCTACGTTTGTTTCTGGAAATTATCGTGAACGCAATCAGTAACAGATATGATAAAAGAGCTGGAATGGGATTCATTGAAGACAGGAGGAGAGTGAAGAGGGTCGTGGGTGTGTACAAGGGGTATATTGGTGATGAAGCGTGGAAAGATATTGGTGTAAGAATTAAAAGTAATGCATGGAATGGAAAAGATGACCATTACCACAAGCTGGCACTCGATTTCAGGCCCAAGGGTGTAGGAAGATTCCCTTTTTTAGGTAACGGTTTCAGGGATTGGAATGAGTTACCAAGAGAAATGATGAATAATTTACCAAAAACGTTGAAAGAATCTGAAGAAAATTTTGGAGAGGGCAAATGTAGGTGGGTGTAGGAAAGGGGGAAGATGGGTGTGTAGGGAAATTGCCACCGGAGCGTGCGCTCCATAGCAATTTTAATTAAATATTATTTACAATTAGAACATTATCAGATTGACGTCCACGGATCCCGAGGCTGGTTGGGAGAGGTTTCTGAGAGCTGTTGTGACTGGGGCCGGAAGATTCGAACCGGGACACGGCTGGGTTCCTGGGAAGGCGCGTATTATTAGCCGGCAGACAGATGAAAGGCCCGACGACGGACAAACGAGCCGTGAGCTCCACGCATAGCCCTGCGTTCCTAGCCGCTGATGCTTACGGCGCGGCGTTCCCTCTCCTCTGAATGATGAGACAGTTCCTCGAGCAATAACCATGTCACAAAACAGGCTGTTAGGTATGCATTTACCTCTTTTTTAAAGACATCTGTGTATTTGTAGGGAATCAGATAATCTACATAGATTATGGACGTAAAGCTAAGGCGCTGACAGGGGAGTTGGTGGACGAATTAAAGGAGGGATGAATAGTTGCTGAAGATCTTGAAAGAGAATGTGTTTCCACAGTAACATTGATGAAAAGGCGTTGATGTGATCCTTTTGTGTAACAGGCAGCACACAGTTGGCGGTACAGTTTTACCGATATCAGCAACAGTCGTTGTTAGTGTCAGCTCTTGCTACTGATTAGTTGTCATAGCAAAATGTACGATAATGGGGAACTAACTGCTGATTCAAAATGAATCTTTGAGAATAAGATGAATGTGATGAATAAAGATCCGCCACGCTGCCATGGCCAGCTGTGAACTTGAGTTGTCGGTTGGTACAGTCATTCCTTTGAAACTAGTAATTGCTCATTTCTACGTTATTATTTGTTAAACCTAAGAGTTTCTTGAAACAATTACTGAGAAAATTAAACATTATAGAACTTTCATTCGGTGAAATTTTAATATAAGTAGCAACGATGCTACAGTCTCTGGAGTATAGATGCGTTTTCCAGCCAACATTTTAGTCCAATTATACCTATTACTCTAAGTGAGCATATAATCTAATTGAAAATCTTCTGCTGTTGGGATCTGATGTCCTGGCGGACGAAACTTTGTTTTTTAAATGATTTCTACCATTTTGTGTGTGTATGTATGTTCGTTTGAGACAACTAGGACCATGTTAAGCCTTCGTTTGGCTTGATTTCCCTTTAGGTGTGTACACATCCACGTTGGTCCTATGGTTCCAGAGGGGATCTACTGTTTAACGTGGTACCCGTTCTGGCGTAAGTGACATTAAACAGCAAGCTTAGCCAGAAGTGAAGGTAAGGCTAAGGGCTTATAAAAACCACCACCGAGGAAGGGATTCGAACCAGGGACATTTCGGTCTTCTGTCGGACGCCTTAACGACTGAGCCACCAGGCCCCTCTTTTCACATTTTTATTTTATTTTTAAGAATTGCAATTGGCCAAAAAAGCCATACAGCCAAGTCCAGAGCTTAAATTTATATTTTCACCATTGTGTATGTCATTCATTCAAAGCTTTTTATTTCTGTCAATGAAACAACAACCTAAGACGAAGACACCACTTAATTAAATCCAACCATGCTGTAGGCAGGACTCGAACCGACGCCCTTAGGAAAGGAAGCTAGGTCTCTAGCTCATATGCTACCGGTGCACGCAATATCAATCCTTAAACCACTTTATTTAATCACTCGATTACGTTTCAAGGCGAAATTCACCATCTTGCGAACGGGTTCTTTAGAAGACTTGTTCTTTATCTGCATAGTGTAGACTTCATATTCCCCACCGAGAGTTCACTCGTTTGATAGATACGTTTCCATCAGCAGTGTACTCTCATCACTGCGCATCTCGGCAGTTAAAACCATGTCAGTGTCAGTGTCAGTGTCAGTGTTGAGTACACGCTTTAATAAGTCTTCCAATAAAAAACTATTTAAAGCTAGTTTCTTTCCGTTAAGAAGCACATAACGGTAGTCGTTATCCTGGGCTGCCTTCTCTAAACAGACGAGAACTCTCTTTGTATTGCGGGTTGCTACCCAAGGCTGTGGCAGGCTAAATTCGTAGAGTACTCACATACAAAAGGTGACTTTAGGGATTAAATAAGTTAAAATTGTACGTCCACCACTTTGCTACACTTTTTTCATATGCACGGGAAAAATAGATAGCGTCTGATGACTTGTCGGTTGTAAAATTGCTTAACCTTGAAAGTATGTTTTCGAAATCTGAGTTCGACTGATTTTCCATTAGTCCATTCAATCAAATTCCCGTTATCGTCGTTACTTGCCATCCACAACTTATTCTCTATTCAAAACGGAATTTTTTTAATTTATATGAAACCTCGAAGAATGACAGGGATATGATCACACTATAAAAACCAACCATAAACTTTTTATCAGTTTATGTTTGTTCGGCACAGTTTGAATCGTAAAGTATAGATGTATATTTGCACCACATCCTGTGCCCCTTTCTCTGGTGTGTTGACACGATGCGGGGAGGACTGGAGTGCTCCGGTCTGCAGCTGATGCAGTGCTCCTGTCCTAATCTGATGTTTTAATTTGCACTCAGTAATGAAACTTTTACACGGGCAGATAATAACCGCGTCGCATAAAGTAATTATCATTTCATTTTATTTTATAACTCTGTATGTTTTTCAAGCACCGAGGTTATCAGCTGTATTATGAAGAAGTAAAAGGATTTCACTGCCCCATTGTATAACGCACCAGCGTAGTTATGTGCGTTAATGAACAACGAGACTGAACTCGGGAGGTACAGCGTTTAAAGTTCAAATCCTGCTCCCCGCAAACCGGCCGTCCTGCGGTTTCCTGTAATCAACTAGGCGATTGCTGGGATGGCTCACAATTTCCGCCTCAAAAATAATACATTTCACAAACTTACTGACCCTTTAGCTCCTCTGTTATGATCTACATCTGTACTCTCTGCAACTGACAAAATTGTGGTTTCCGTTGACCCACCCTACCCCTTGGTGAGGTTTACTGAGATCAGACACCCCCCCCCCCCCCATTTCACCTCTCGTCATTAGTGGACGCCCCCTTTGCACCGAAATTAACTATGTGCAATCCAACCGCGTATAGCACTAGTGAAGAAAGAATTCATATATTCATCCGTATAACACATAATTTCTCTAAACTTGTATTTCATATCATTTTGACCCAAATGGATTGCTGGACGAAGTATTTCGTCGCACTCGTAATTGAAGTGTGTTGATCGCATGCTTAACAATAAATTCAGTCTGCCAGACAATCCCAGCTCAATATATGTATCAATCCTGTGAAGCTTTCGTAAGGATTTCAGCAAGCTTCTCTATAATATTAATCAAGCCCTTGCGATACGGATCACAAACGGCACAACAGTACTACAAACACGGACGCGCGAGATTTTTGCACGTTATCTCTTTTGTATAAGAGTTGCAATTCTTCAAAATTCAGCCTATGAATCAATCGCAGCCTAGAATTAGCCCAATGTAAGATTTATGCCGCATTTGTGCGGAGTAGGGTAAATAATGTTGCTTGTACATTTTATATTTTAGCTAGTCGCTTTAGGTACATGTATCTTTCACGGTCATTAGGTGGTAAACTACCGCTCTCCTGCTGGATGGGGATAGAGATAACATTCAGGATTAAACCAATATTCACAGAAAAGTACTCAGTCAACATTCCACGTTAGGGGGCGTCCATTGATTACGTGAGTTGTTCACCCCTCCTCCTCCCCCCCCTCTTGGTAGATCTGGTGGGACTCCTCCTCCCCCAGGGTGAGGTTTTGAAGACTCCTCCTTCCCCTTATTTTGAGCTCGCGTAATTAATGGACGCCACTTACCTCAAGATTTATTTCCAAGTAAACGTCTGCCTCACCAACCGATTTATTCTATCGGGTTTCTTCAGCTCAGACTGCTGTTTCGTCAGATGAAATCATCTGAGAACAATCTAACAGTATAAAGAGCACACTCTGTAGCCTTTTTCTCTGGCACGGATTGTTCTACTAAACGTTCTTACTCACCCCTTTCAATCTACAAACTTCTGCATAAATTCAGTCGTTGCTGTCACACAACCTGATACGGGATAGCACATGCAAGCGTAGTAGCAGGGTTGCCACACATCCGGAGTCAAACAATTCACGAACTACCCGACTCCGTAAACATTTCACTTTTACCAATTCGGTCACTCACTCCGTCGCGCATCACAGTACTATCGGCTCCCGCACCTCAGGCAGAGCCATCTACATATGCGCTTGAAATCGCTGCGCCGCTACGCGCGAGAAATACAAATGATGTACACATCACATACAAATATAATACACAGATGTAACGTTACAGCATAATATCTGCTGTAACTTCTCATCTACCTACGACTGAAGTTCACATTTCATGTTGGTTTGCACTGTTTCACCAAAATGTTTCAAGGAATCAACCATGTCAATAACTGAACTGTTAACTTTGTACACCTAAACAAACGGACTCTTTTTTTGTTAGTTAGGCACAGTGCCCTGCACTTTTACGTAAGGGGCCGTTGATGTTACCCTGCCGAGGTGATGTCCAGATCACGTTGAATTTTTAAGTATTTGGCCGTATTCCTTACTTCTGTATAGGTGATTGCATCGTGGTGTCCACGGTAGAGTGGGAAGGAGCGAGTGCTCAAAACTGAATCACCAAGCATCTGAACTACGGTGGTCACCCGACCATATTAAGTCATATAAAGAGAACGGAAAAATCTACTTGTTGAACAGGCAAACGTTGACTATGTTGTGCCTTTTTTCTTCATACAAGTTCAATAGACATTTCTAAAACCCGAAACTGTTACATATTCTAAAGACCCAAATATGGAATGCCAGAGCGGCTTTATGGTGGCTTATAATTTATTACTTCATGTTTTGAATTCACTCTTAAGCGAGAGCTTATTGGTCGCAAGCCATCTGTTACAGCAGGAGGCCTAATTGCGTTTTAAGGCCCACTAACGTCTCAAAATTTTTTGACGAAGACTAAAATACTAAACAAGACCGGAGCAGACCTTTTTATTTGTGTAGCACGCATGAGTTATCGGGACGCGCCCAGCCATTCATTGCTGAAGTGAGAGCGGCGACTATCGACTGCCCTAATGAGTCGGCCAGCCACCCACCGCCTCGATCCAGTCTGCTTTGAGACGACCTCATTTTAGAAACATTTACAGCTCACTGGGAGGGGAGCTACAGCATTAATTTTTGACATTCTGATTCAAAAGAGTCCATTTGTAACTCGTATCAGCCAGAAGAGGAGCTACAAGATAAACTCCTGCTCCGAACGGAGTACTAATTGGTAGTCTCCTTATCGCATCAATTTTATTTATTTCTCCGCTTTCCTTGCGAGATGCTGATACTTAAGCAAGCTTACTTGGCGTCTAACATTCAACAGTCCTTCGAGCTCAACTCAAGCATAAAGTATAACATTCTAACGTTAAGGAAATGCGCTTTCTAACGTTCCTTTACATATCAGTACTATACAGTGCTGCCTCCTTTTCTGTTTTTAAAAACTTTAAAGAATTTGGGTACGATGGTTCTCAGTAAGAGATAAAGGAAATGTAAAATTGCGTCTAAAAATATCACCTGCAGCAACTGAGAAAGATACACAAGAAGTAAATGTTTTCACGGGTCAGTGGGTATGAATGACGCAATTAGCAGATAGTTTCGGCACATGAATGCTGTAAAGCTTTAGTTACTTCAAATATACCCGCTAACTGCAGATACAACTAAACTTGAAAACAGTAATTTCAATCAAATGATATGATGGTAATAATGCAGTCGGAAAAAAAAAACATATGGATTTGTGTAGTATGAACGTTGAACCTTATTTCAGAATTGTTATTCAAATACAATGTGAACCTACTCGCTTCAAATGCAGTTAAAAAGATGAGAATTGTAATGACATGAAATGGATTTTTTTAAGCTGTATGGTCTGAGGATTGTGCCCAACTAGAAACGTCGCCTGATCCGCGACCATACCGTATTCGTATTGTGTTATCTGGAAACCGGTCCTGGACCACGCTTCGCTTGCGATCTGTCCAGACAGGGCTTCGTGTAACGTTCGTGGTTGAGTGGTCGCTTATTGGTGTGGGATATCGTCCTGTATAACCTGCTTGGCACTGGTCCTCTCAGGTGTATGACAGTAGTCGAAGGGACTACAAGAATTTAGGTGAGCGCATGGCTACATATGATCAGTTACTATATCAACTGGGCCATAGGATTGCTGGCTCTGCCGTAATATTCAAGAAAACTCTTAGTTGATTTTTATGTGCTGCATATTTCCTTCTTCATTGTGTAACGGTCGATTTTATTTACTGCTGTTATCCAACGACGTCGTACTAGTACCACTAGTTATTTGAAATTCATATGACTTTTATTCTAACTTCAGTCAAGACAACATGGCGCTGTAGTATGGTTTATAACTTATGGCTAATGTACATTTTGTTACATACTTGTTAAACAAAATTAACGTATCAGTAGTACCCACAGTATGTGTGCTTTTGACAATAAAGTGGTTGGAGTGTAGGCCCAATGAACACTCGTATTCAATCCTGTGATGCGACAAAAACAAGCAGTCCTTTCATAGAAGACGGTCAGTCAATAAGAAACCAAGCGCACTGTGTGCGGCTTCCAACTCAGTCGCACGTACTACACTTGCGGGGTTTCTCCCTTGTTTTGAAACATATCTCTCTATACGTAGGCTTCCGTCACAAACACCACCTGTTAACCACAATGTTCCTCGGACACTGTTCGATACTTTACATTACTCCGACAGCAACATTGAAACAATAGCGAATTTCTGGTCTAAAAGCATTCTGATTTATTCGAAATCGTCACTGTTGCGCCAAATCCAATACATTTTGAATCCATATGTTTACGCAAAATGTGGCTACTTAAAGACGAGAAAAATGTAGTCTAAAATTCCTTCGTTGAGGCACTAATTTGAGAGAAGCTTTTACCGTGTCTTCGAGTAATGTGACGTTGTACCGGCGAGTACAGGCCGGCCATGAGCACTCGGTAGTCTGTTGATGCGTCCCTCCTCTTCCTCCCCAGCTCGCCCTCCCAGGCAGCGCGGGGGAGCGAACATTACTGCTGACAGTCCCACATTAGGATTTCGTTTTCGTTGAATAAATGTTGTTAAGCAACAGAAACTTTGACAACATTTGTGATCCAAGCGACTTGATACACCTCAGATCCAAAACGGCTGCAAAAGGAAACATCGTTTCTGCTTTTTTTTTTTTTTTTTTTTTTTTTTTTTTAGATTTTAATAGAATTAAATTGGACAAATTTTCTTGTACGAGGCAACACGATTACTGTAATGGTTTATTTAATATCAGCTTTGCTTGATATTAGTTAACTTTACTAATTTGCTACAGAATATGGAAACCAGACACAATTTACTCTGGAGATTAGATTGGGGGCATCCACAAATTACGTGAGGTGTTTTTCCGGATTTCTGGACCCCCCCTCCTCCCTGGTGAGATTTCGTGAGATCTGGACGCCCCCCCCCCCCCTCTGGTGAGATCTGGTCCGTGAGAAACCCCCCCTAGAAATCGCCCTGGAAACTTTTGTAGACCTTTTTTTTTGGCTCTACTGTCCCTAAATTTTTCGCAAAATCTCACGTGAGATTTCCGTAGACCCTGGTGAGATCTGGTGAGATTTCGCCGAAACCCTCCCCCCCCCCCTATTTCACCTCACGTAATTAATGGATGTCACCATTGTGAAGATCGGTTTTTGCAACTGCAGATTTTTATAATGGCCCTTTCACTTCAGAAAAGTTATTTGAAAAATGCACAACTACCGAACAAGAACTGTAGGAGTTTAGAAAGGTAAATCCAGTGTAAATGAAAAATTCTCGAGATTCCAGCTTTTCTCCTGCCTACATGAGTGTTCTTTGTTGAACATGATTCTAGCTTTTTGTTGCTAAAATGTGTACAAAAAAAGTAATTAAATAAGTATGTAGGGGACAGCCCGGCAATGTGGCTGTGGCTGAAAAAACGGCCAGGTTTCGGAGTCCATAGGAGGATGCCAGTGCACGGGAAAAATCGTAACTCGTTCCACTCAATGCCCTTAGTTATCTTCAGAAACCCGATCCGCTTTGCGTATCAGCTCCAGAAGCTATTAGAATATTTGTGGTTGTTGATCATCCTCATGTTTGATAGGTGGGTAGTTGATGTAATTATTGTCAAGAAATCATGTGACTTACTGCTTCTGAGCGAAACTGTTTTGCAAGAGTGGTTTTTTTTTTTTTTTTGGCTACAAATTCCTGGTATGGCGACCGCATTGTTAAAGTAGAACTATGTTTGTGTAATGGTGTCACGTGACCAGGCTGCTGGTGGTGGGGGCTACTTTGCCTTCGGACTATTAACATTCCATACATACAGTACTTTGAATGGATTGCTTTATTACCTTTTGAAGCTGAAAGGAGTGTATTAATAACAATAAACAAAATAAATGAAATTATTTCAATGTGAAAGCTGTTTTATTAGTTTGATGCTGTGATATTTCAACGACTGGAAACTTTGTTTTCCTTGAGCGCAAAGAACATTGTTGCACGGCCTTGTTCTTTTTTTGCAATTAATACACGGAACGACCCAATACCTCAAGAGAATTTGGAACAGCCTTATTCCTTGACACTTTCATGCTATCGGAAGTTTCTTTTAATAATAATCCATATAAGGATAACTTACAGTTACGGGTGAAAAGAGGAATAAGCAACAAAATCATCATATTGTAATAGTAAAAGTATAGCGAGATGTGGTTACAGCCAGTTTTAATAATTAATTTAATAATTAAAAGGAACAGAATATGTGTGGAATAGCGAGTTGTAATCGGCGCACAGCTGAGCCATGTTGTGCAAGCAAATCGCAAACAGTGAGAGTGCTGACTTGGTGGGTCAGCAAAGCTGTGGCCTCATTGCCTAAGGTAAGCCGACGTGCTCCCTTGAGGAGCATAGTACGTAGGGGCTTGCGTAGGCCAGGACGATGGCCGCGTAAGGAGGACAAGTTTATGAATTTGCAAGTATATGAGCGGAGGTGAAGTAGGCCTCGGGGTTCAGTTCGATCAGTTCGAGCTACGCCGTAATGATGTGTATCTAGCCGCCACTGACAAATCATCGACGAAGCCTCGCCCTCGCTAGGATCGCCAACTCTAATGTAAGTCTTGGACTACCATCATATTATGAGTGTACGGATCTTTGCCTCTGGCAGCTAGTAAATGCTGTATCTATCTAGAAGAATAAAGTAGCTGTCTTGCCACTAACATTGGAAATCAAAGCCCGTAGTTCCAGCGTACTAGACGATAAGAAGAGCTGGATATACGTGCATTGAAGTCCGACTTGTCATTGTAATTAAGTGCCTATGCTAACGCCCACAGACCGCTAAGGTTATCCTGCAGCCCAAATAGTGGTCTTTAACATTGGTGTCAGAATAATAGGCAAAATAGCAAAACAGGCACGTAATAATAAACAACAAGTAGAATTAGTAAGAATTATTCTACTTAAAAAATTTATTGCATGGAATCTAAGGAAGTATAAAGGAATAAAGGATAAATCGGGCATTAAAAAGAGTGGCTTAATATTAATTATTTATATGAGGCAAAAGTTGGCAGACCTAGCGAGTGGCAGAAGAAGTAACTTGCAGTGTTTGTGAAGAGCTAATCAGCTGTTGCAGTTCGCAAGTCGCAGGCTGCAGACACGCCCAGCAGTGACGTCGCAAGAGGCTCGACCACGCGCCACAGCCAGTCGCTACGCGAGACATCCAGTGGTGGGGGTAGCAGCGGCCATCGCCAGTCACCTGCAGTTCCAACAACACATTCGCCGCCAGGCGCGCGGGGGAGCAGATCTACGTTCATTGCAACTGGTGAGTCAAGGATCAATTATCTTAAATGGCACAAGATAGAGCAGATGTCCAAATTCCAACCACAGTTCAAGACGCGGTTCAAAATTTAAATCAGAGGATGGACGACCTAACTGTACAAACTAGAATTGATAGAGCGGAACTTAAAGATTTGCAATTGATCAGTACACTTTTAACTCCAGGCACTACCTTTTCCGGTAAACCCGAGGAGAATATAAATGATTTTGTAAGCCGTCTAAATAATGTTTTTTCAATGTTCGACTTGTCAACAGAAATTAAACTCAAAATATTGAAGAGCAGCTTTTTGGCATGGCTTATCAGCACATGAGATATGATTTAAATTGTAAAATGTCAGTCACATACGAAGGATTGGTTTCAGAACTTGTTAAACGTTTTGAACCGAGGGTAAGCGCCACTTATTATCGCGAAAAATTGCGTAGCACCAAGAGGAGGCCTAATGAATCACTAGACGATTTTGCTGACAGATTACGCGTAATAAATGCGCAAACTTTTGAATTAACTGGAGATGAAAAACACGATGAGGCAGTCCTATTCGAGAGTGATATGCGATTATTAGAAACTTTGTTGGCAGGAATAAGCCCAGATCTGAACCAAGAGATAGCATTGCGTCGTCCTAAAACGTTTTCAGAGGCTTTGGAAATTGGGACGTTAATTGAACAAGTTAAAGGCAAAATTGGCTCAGAGAACAGGTCCAGACAGGTTCAGAATGTCTTTTATGCGCGGAAAACCATTAGCTGTTATTTATGTGGAAAGGTTTGGACATCGCAAAGCAGAATGTTACCAAAATCCTGAGAGGAAAAGTTCGAGGTGGAGTAACCAGCGCTCTGTTGCATTCTCAAATCAAAAAGGTAAGTGCAAAAGCCAGTGTAGTCATTGTGGTGGAAATACGGGAGTCCAGTCTGGCGGTGACAACTTTTCAAGAGGTGGTAGTAATTATAGTAAAAAATGGTATGAAAAACGGGGGCACAAAGGACCAGCAAACAGGTAAGGAAAGTGCAGATATCAAAGTATCACGAGACCAGCCGGAAAACTAATACCAGGCAGCAATGTCCCCGATCGACTGCCGTGGAAAAACGTACCTGCAGTAACGAAACAGGTCATTCCAAGGGGAAATGATAACAATTTATCTATAGAAGCCTATTATCAGGGAAAAAATTGTAACGTACTTTTAGATTCTGGGGCGGACGTGAATTTATTATGGGTTGGCATTTGCGGGAGAGAAGGGTTAACTCCCCCCGATTGTAAAATTAAAGGGCTAAATAATGCTGAAGAAATTAAAGTACTGGGTATGAAAAAAGTAATGTTAATCATAGGTGGATGTGAATTTGAAGTAAAGGTTTACGTGGTACCATATTTGGGTGCACAATTCACTGGGATCCTGGGATTAGAATTCCTAAGGGACTATGAAGCAATTTTGGATTTTAAAAATAGTTCTATCGAGTTAAGGAACCGCCAGAAGCTTGCTGTTAGAACTCAAAGGCTCATATAAATGTCCAATGGAGGAGCCTAACGTTACTCCTCCTGCAACACGGGCATATACAGTCATAAGGTCCAATTCTGCTGTCTCAATTCCAGAATCCTCAGGTAAGTTGCTGCAACTTCCATTATCTCAGGAGATGGGGGCTGCAGTTGGTTCGGTAGTTATGATCGAACCTCTTAAAGGTAAACGAATTTTTGGATCATAGGAGAGTCTATGTCAAAAGGGCAATTGCATGCATAACTGAAGTTAATGGGAGGAAGTATGTTCCAGTTAGTATAGATAATTTTGGGGAAAGCCCAATTGATATTCCAAAGAATTGTGAGATAGCTGAAGTATCCATGCTAAGTGACGAATTTGAGTGTCTCGAGGTACCTCATTCAAATGAGGGGAGTAATAGCGAATTAACAAAGCAAGTAAGAGTCAGTGTGGCAGAACCAGTACTAGATTTCAGCACTAAGGTAAATCATTTACCAGTAGATCAGAGAGAGCGTTTAGAGTCATTATTGTGCGAATATAAAGATTTGTTTGTACCCAAAAAGGCTGCATCCAGCTCACATCCTGTAGAACACAGGATAATAACTGGTGATGCTATGCCAGTCAAAAGCCGTCCCTATCGAACCCCATATCATCAAAGAGAAATTCTGGATAAATTCATAGACCAACAATTAAAGGATGGAGTAATCCAACCCTCATCATCCCCCTGGGGCAGTCCAGCGATATTAGTAAAGAAGAAAGGTGTTAATGGCGAACAAAATTACCGGTTTTGTGTGGACTACCGAAAATTGAATAGTGTAACGCAGCCAGACAATTACCCCCTCCCCAACCCCGCGGAAACCATTGATTACCTCTCTAACTGTAAATACTTTAGTACTCTTGATTTAAAGTCAGGCTTTCACCAGATAGACATGGCGAAGATAGACATCCCCAAAACCGCTTTTTGTGTACCAAACGGTTTATGGGAATACAGAAAGTTGCCTTTTGGCTTAAGGAACGCTTCAGCCACATTCAGAGATATCTAGATTCACTTTTACGAGGTTTAACCCCCCAAAAGTGCTGTGTATATGTGGATGATGTCTAATTCACAGCAGAAGTTTTGACGAGCATATCTTACCATTTAAGGGAAGTGTTCCAGCGTTTTCACAAAGCAAACTTAACGCTATCATTTGAAAAGTGTCGCTTCGCAACAGACGAAATAGAATACTTGGGTCATGTCATTTCTAAGGAAGGGGTGAGACCGCATCCAAGACTGGTATCCGCAGTCAGGGAATTTCCAACACCTACCAAAATAAAGGAATTACAATCTTTCCTGGGTCTATCAAATTACTACCGAAAATTTATCAAGGGCTACGCAGAGATTGCCAGACCCTTGACAAAATTGTTATTGAAGGGTGCCAAATTCGAATGGACCAAAGAGTGTGTGAGGAGGCCATGCAAACCTTAAAAAGGAACCGCCAGGGCGGAAGCTTGCTGTTAGAACTCAAAGGCTCATATAAATGTCCAATGGAGGAGCCTAACGTTACTCCTCCTGCAACACGGGCATATACAGTCATAAGGTCCAATTCTGCTGTCTCAATTCCAGAATCCTCAGGTAAGTTGCTGCAACTTCCATTATCTCAGGAGATGGGGGCTGCAGTTGGTTCGGTAGTTATGATCGAACCTCTTAAGGTAAACGAATTTTTGGATCATAGGAGAGTCTATGTCAAAAGGGCAATTGCATGCATAACTGAAGTTAATGGGAGGAAGTATGTTCCAGTTAGTATAGATAATTTTGGGGAAAGCCCAATTGATATTCCAAAGAATTGTGAGATAGCTGAAGTATCCATGCTAAGTGACGAATTTGAGTGTCTCGAGGTACCTCATTCAAATGAGGGGAGTAATAGCGAATTAACAAAGCAAGTAAGAGTCAGTGTGGCAGAACCAGTACTAGATTTCAGCACTAAGGTAAATCATTTACCAGTAGATCAGAGAGAGCGTTTAGAGTCATTATTGTGCGAATATAAAGATTTGTTTGTACCCAAAAAGGCTGCATCCAGCTCACATCCTGTAGAACACAGGATAATAACTGGTGATGCTATGCCAGTCAAAAGCCGTCCCTATCGAACCCCATATCATCAAAGAGAAATTCTGGATAAATTCATAGACCAACAATTAAAGGATGGAGTAATCCAACCCTCATCATCCCCCTGGGGCAGTCCAGCGATATTAGTAAAGAAGAAAGGTGTTAATGGCGAACAAAATTACCGGTTTTGTGTGGACTACCGAAAATAGTGTAACGCAGCCAGACAATTACCCCCTCCCCAACCCCGCGGAAACCATTGATTACCTCTCTAACTGTAAATACTTTAGTACTCTTGATTTAAAGTCAGGCTTTCACCAGATAGACATGGCGAAGATAGACATCCCCAAAACCGCTTTTTGTGTACCAAACGGTTTATGGGAATACAGAAAGTTGCCTTTTGGCTTAAGGAACGCTTCAGCCACATTCAGAGATATCTAGATTCACTTTTACGAGGTTTAACCCCCCAAAAGTGCTGTGTATATGTGGATGATGTCTAATTCACAGCAGAAGTTTTGACGAGCATCTTTACCATTTAAGGGAAGTGTTCCAGCGTTTTCACAAAGCAAACTTAACGCTATCATTTGAAAAGTGTCGCTTCGCAACAGACGAAATAGAATACTTGGGTCATGTCATTTCTAAGGAAGGGGTGAGACCGCATCCAAGACTGGTATCCGCAGTCAGGGAATTTCCAACACCTACCAAAATAAAGGAATTACAATCTTTCCTAGGTCTATCAAATTACTACCGAAAATTTATCAAGGGCTACGCAGAGATTGCCAGACCCTTGACAAAATTGTTATTGAAGGGTGCCAAATTCGAATGGACCAAAGAGTGTGAGGAGGCCATGCAACTTTAAAAAATATCCTCACAACTAGACCATTATTGCATTTCCCAGATTTTTCAGCCCGTTTCACCCTCATCTGTGATTGCTCTGAAATTGCAGCGGGTTGTGTCTTGGCACAAGTAATTGACAACACAGAAAGACCAATAGCTTACGCTTCCAGGCAATTAAGTCCAGCCCAGTGTAAATACTCGGCTTCGGAAAGGGAACTTCTGAGTGGTATGGGGAATAAAACATTTCAGGCCATACCTTTGGGGTAGACAATTTGACCTGTGGACTGACCACGCAGCGTTAAAGTGGATGAAGAACCTAAAGGATCCCAGCAGTAGACTAACTCGTTGGGCATTGCTATTATCAGAATATGACTTTAATATTATAGTGAAACGTGGTCGGGAAATATCCCATGCGGACGGTTTGAGCCGGAAAGTTAGGGCAATCGAAAAAGAAGAAACGCCCACGTTGGCGCAACTGCCTCTGGAACAATCAAAGGACGAAGAATGCTTGCGTTGGCGAACGCGACCTTTGTTTGTGCAGCGCGGCGATGTATTGCTCAGGCTGACCAAGCAAGGGGAACGTATCGTGGTTCCGCGATCACTGCGTGAAACAGTTCTGAAATTACATCACGACTCCTTTTATGGATGCCATTCAGGCTATAAGAATACCAACCTTTTAATTGCGAAGGCGTATTGGTGGCCTTCTAGGAGACAGGACACGAGGGATTATGTAAAGAGTTGTCTTACGTGTTGTAAGCGCGCAGGAGAAACAAGGAACAAGGAGAGGTTACAACCTCTTCCTGAAACCTGTAAGCCTTTCGAAAGAATTCACCTCGATGTAGTAGGCCCGTTTCCTAGATCCGAGGATGGTCATGCCTTTATATTAACAATCATTGACGCGTTTTCCCGATACCTTGTTATGGTCCCAATGGTCAATCAAAAGACGGAGAGTATCGCAAAGGCATTCGTTACGAAATGGGTATTAATTCATGGTGTACCTGAAATTTTGGTGACAGATAAGGGCCAACCTTTCCTATCTGAATTGTTTACCCAAGTATGTAAATTATTAGGAATAGAGAAGCTAAATACCAGTAGTAGACATCCACAGTCGAATGGCCTCGCGGAACGCTCGCATCGTACTATAATTAAAGCTCTGAGCTGCTATATGCATAAGTCTCAGAAAAATTGGACCACAATCTTACCCTATATCGTCAGTGCATATAACTGTCGAGTCCATTCTTCTACCAATAAAACGCCTTACGAAATACTTTACGGCAAGGAGATGAATTCACCTTTTGCAGTATTCCCCTTGGCGAAAGAAATAGTCAATCCGGAAGTGAGAAGCTTAGCCCATAAATTACGGCGGATCTGGAGCAGTGTGCGAAAGATGAACGCAAAAACTTTTGCGCGGCAGGCGAGACAGTACGACAAAAATGCAAAGCCGCAAGATTTGGCGGTAGGTTCTTTCGTACTTTTAAACAAGCCTTATAGGAAGCGCGGAACATCTTCGATTTCACATCTTGGGATGGGCCATACGAAATAATAAATAATTATGGTGTAAATGTGCGAATTCGACTTCCCGATAGAGACTTG
>JARYHS010013630.1:171229980-171280570 GCA_031002005.1 Vandiemenella viatica | reverse complement strand
GTTCCGTTTTGTAAATCTTCCTATTCCAATAACTTTAATCTTAAATGCAATTTCCGATTGTATTTCAGTTTTTACTAATTTTGTAGGAACACCTTCAATGATCTCTTCTTTCCATACCATATGGCGTGGTATATACATAGCCATATCCTGTAAAACTGTCCAATCGATGATTCTATTCACCTCCTGGGAATTATTTACCTTCTTTATGTACTGTTTTCTCCGGTTGGTTATTGTTGACCAGCATTCTTTTTAATTCCGGCATGTTCATATTCAATAGCTTTCCAACCTGCATTAGGTGTATCTTGACTCTGTCACTCCTTTTACCATCAACAAAGACACAAAATGAACTTGCGTCCGATGGTTTGTATTTATATTATTCCGGTTTAGCATTGATGTGTTTTGATGCCTAGTTTACACTCACATCCATTTTTTTTTTTTTTTATGGCGTTCGGCTGCATAGGCCATGCAGACAGCAGACAGCTCTACGTGATTATCGACTCTTCTAGTGTTTCAGTTTTTCCAGTACAACGTATACACTATGTATGGACACATGAACACTACAGGACGGACACGACATTCACATACACACAACACCAAACACGTATGTCCTCGGCCGGACTCGAACCAGCGACCTTCGGCACGCGGAGCTACGTATGACTCTAGCCCCTACGCTACCGAGGCCGGCTCCCATCCATCTCTATGATTGTTTCCTGAGAGTCAATGCTCGCATTGTCTGCCTTCATTGCACTTACCAGTAATTGTGAAAGTTTTATCACCGACATGTATGCTGGTTATTGCGTCACCACCTGCACGCCGCGTAGTCTCGTCGCTTCCAGCGATTGTACGATGGTCCGGTATTTGATACCGAAAGGACGACTTGGATTCACTGTTGACATGGCGTAACTTTACAAAGCGCCTGTGATAGTGTTGTGTGATAATGGTTTATCACGACAATAAATGATACAAACCGAGCGTGGTGCGTGAGTGGCTAAAGCTCTAGCCTCGCATTCAGGAGGACAGCGGTTCGAATCACCCTCCGGGCTTCCAGATTTGGTATTTCCGTGGTTTCCCCAAATCACTCCATGCGAATTTCGGGATGCTTCCTACAAAAAGGCCATGTCCGAATTCCTGCCCGTTCCTTGTCCCCAATCACTTCCCGCCTTTAATGACTTCGACGTCGACGAGGCGTAAAACCATAAATGAAAAAGATACAATCCGCCAAAATAAAATTAAAAAAAAAAAATGCTTAGCATGTATTGAAATATATATAAAATGTTGAAATGAGTACTGATACGTTTCAGAAATTGATAATCTATTTAGAATCCAGATGTATTAAAAACCGAGCGTGGTGGTGTAACGGATAACGTTCTGGCCTCGCATTCGGGAGGACGGCGGTTCGAATCCCCGTCCGGGCATCCAGATTTGGGTTTTCCATGGTTTCCCCAAATCACTCCAGGTGAATGCCGGGATGCTTCCTTCAAAAGGCCATGGCCGAATTCCTTCCCATTCCTTGCCCCCATCCTTTCCCGTCTCTGAAGACCACGTCGTTAAAAAGGGACGTTAAACTGTTAAAAAAAAAAAAAAAAAAAAAAAAAAAAAAATGTATTAAAAGGACTATTTGCAATTCAGCTGTGATATAGTCGTTAACCGCATTCGATGTAAGCTGTAGTGCAAGAAGATTCAAAAATAAGTTTCCTCTGTGTCCAGGATGAAGACGTTAAAGTCTAAGTTAGTATAAAGGATGGCTTGAATCTTGCGCAGGAGGCGTACTAACTCAAATAGGACGGCCAACTCCTTTCATTTTGGACTTACTGTTTCTCTTTGAATGAAACGTACCAGGCACTTCACACATATAAAACAAACTTTGCGGAAGATGAAGTCTGGGCTAAGAGCAGGAACCTCAGATCTACAACTTTATGGAGGTATCACGTCACCGTTATTAGCTCGAAGGCAATGACAAGGTGGTTGTGTAGTTATTGCTCACTGAGCTTCCTTATGTAATCCAAGATCAGTATTAAATTTCTTCTATTTCTTTTGATACACCTCTTTTACATTTTTCTGACAGATTATACTTTTAAGCTTGACAAAAAGTAATTTTAAGTATTTTACCGCAGAAGGAATAGTTATCAACCGTTCACCGGAAGAAATGTTCAGTTATTTTTACGGTAAGCTAAACTGTCATATGTTTTCCGTGTCAAAAGTCCTTGAGAAGAAACTATTCAAAATATCCACCGTTTCAGCCGCAATGCTTTATCTGTTAAGCTGAAATTTTTGTTTGTCGATTTCTGTTGCTATTTTTTGTCATATGGTTGCCTTCCCAACCGCTGCATCATAATCACAACATACCTGTTTTTAGGATTCTAATTATTTCTGCCAGTAAGGCTTTAAATGTGCCTACCTTTTGGATAGTAGCTGCTATATATGGTCAAGGCATTTAGTATGAGAATTCAAGCAATTCAAATTCCGAATTTCCGAGCTCTTACGAAATAGTTTGGAGGTGATAAAATTCTTGGTTATTCATTAAAGTAGACCAAGGTGCATTTCAATAAAGTCAGGATACTGGCTAGAACTTCACATTTTTGGGAATCTGTTATCAAAGAAGCGATCGAAATTCGACTGGCCAACACATTCAATAGAGACAGTGGTCTATGTCTTAATGAGGCATGGAAACCAGCCTTGGCAAGAATCCGCAGAGAACGTTGTACTTCTGTCCAGCAGCCGCCATAGTGGGCTCCATATTAGTTCGGGCCGCAACGAGAACTATAGCCACGCCCACTGGAAGCCAGCCGCCGGACGCGGACATGTATATAAGGAAGTGCGGCACCCGAGCAATCTCAGTATCTGTCAGCCGACCAGTGCAAATGTCTCCACACCTGAAGAAGACGGTGGAGCTAGTCGTCGAAATATCGTGTTTTCACAATACAATCCGGCGGTACACACGTGAAGACTTCATTACAGCCGTACGCCGGGAAAATCTTCGTTCTTACAGAGTGACGAACACAATCAGTAACAGTAAAGGTAAAGGGGCTGAATTTGGATCATAGGAAGACAATGGGGGTGCACAAGGCGTATATTGGCGATGAGGTTGGGATAGAGAAATTAGTAGTAGTGCGTGGAAAGAAGATAGGACTATGACCACAAGCTGGAATTTGATCAGATTTAAGGAAGTTGAGAACTTGGTTTTATTGGTAAGGGAGTAAATTAACAAGAGATATGCTGAACAGTGTATCGGAAATTCTGAAAGAATTTCAATTTAATAAAAGGAAAAAGCAGATGGGTGATGAAATATCACAAAAAAAGAAAAAAAATCACTAAAAAGTAAATCAATGAATAAAATTAGTTTAAAATGTCTTATTTTAATGTGGTTAAGAACTATTCAATAGTTATCTGGGTTGTATATTTGCAGTTGCGAATACATGGTGTTATTACCTAAGAAACCGACATACTGTTGTCAAAACAGTTCGACGTATAATCAGTGAAACTCTTCCATAGAGAACATTTTAGAAACATGAAAAGGAGATGTTGGAGTAGGGAGACCAGAGACGCCGAAGTTAATAAGCGTTTGCTTTAGTCCCGGCGACGCTGTGTGTATAAAAGTCATTTTAAAAGATAAACTGGAGGGCGCAGGGAGCGTCGAATTGAGTGCACGGCACAAACAGAATAATATGTGAGCTCGACGAGGGAGAGCCGCACGGCGCACTTGATTATCCAGGGAAAAGAGGCTTGGTCTGGGCCATTAGCTCTCTAGTGGCGTATCCTCCGCTTAAGGAGGCAACATCCTTTCAAACTAATTTTGAGGCATCTCAACTGTCAATTGATTCGTATTGCATGCGGAGTTAGAGAAACAGAACATTTGAGTCGCACTATTTAAAACTGGATTGTACTTTCCTCATATCGTTTTGCAGTAGACTCCTTGCATGGTAGAACTATTCTGAAATGATCACGGTATAAAAAAAATTTCAATAATTTTGTGTTAGTCTATAAATAATTTACAAAAAAATGTGCGTGTACTCCAGTTTTTAATCTTTATGTATAGAGATGAATGTATGTTTGTTTGTTTGTTCTTCATACAAATCCACAGTTTTCATCCGATCTCAATGAAACTTTGCACACTTATCCTTTGAAACAAGGAGAAAAATACTGTCTACATTTGGTTGAAAAATTATCTGTATAAATAACACATGTTGAGTCATAACTTCGAAATACGGCGATAGACAGACACGTTGGATCTGGACGTCTCCGTACCGTATTTCCGTGTAGTGGACTGGTAGCTCAGTGGTTAAAGCGCTTGCTTACGAACGTCGTGGTCGGCGGTTCAAATCTCCATGGAGGCTAAGATTTTTAAAAAAAATCCATCGAAAAGTCAGGCCTGGGCCGTAGGTTATTCGGATTGAATGTTAAACTGTAGATATTAGAAAGTTAGGGGTGCAATGCGAGGCAAATCGTAGGTAGTCTTGCAATGTTGTAGGTGTACACTTTTTAACGTTATAATGATCCCTCAGGTGTTGTTCGCAGTCAGTGTGTGAGTGTGAACCACAGTAATATTATTATAAATACGGAAGTAAGTCTCTGTCTTTTTGTTACGTTTTGACGACTAAATGGCTATATCGTTGTGATGGAATTTTATAAGGAAATCTGTATGAAGGGCACAGGATATTTTTTCCAGTATGATTAACAGTTGTAGTCACGAAATTTTGAGACCTTATCGAATGGTGACAGAAATATGTTGGAAATTGATTCTTTTCAAGAGACAGGTTCGACGGTACAATGATATAGTGATAGCTTTCCTGTCATATTATTCCGACTTGATATTGTTTGTGACCAATCCTTCGTTACCAACAACTTTCTATATTTAATTCTGGCAAAAAAATTCTTAATCCACGCGTACGAGCTAGTACAATATATACTATCATAGTATGTGTTGTATTAAGAAATGAAGCATACGCACATTTCTGTAGCTTTGTAACGGGACTGCGTCTATTTGTTCCGGCATCTTGCAGAAACCACTGAACAAATTTTGATCTGGTTTCCTAGGTTAGGGTTTGACTTAAAATGTGTTGTGTGTTTTAAGAAGCTACGCCATAAGACGTCGAAACAGGAAGTTACAATCTATTCCGAACGTTTGTACCTATAATATTACATAACTTGAAACTAATGAAACGATGCTGACGACTGCTGTTGTTACGTGGGCTTAAGGGCGCGTCCTGTTCTTTTTTTTGACGACGTTTCCACAATTTCAAACCTTGGGTTCTGTCTTATGGTATGAGGTTTGCATCATTATGCTGCATCTGTTCTGAACATCAAACATTTTTTGCCTATAATCTGACATAACTTAAAAATATTCTGATGGATTTTAACGGGGTTTTTTGGAATTTGGAACTTTAAGCTTGACCTTTAATCTGCAATTTGTATCATCACACTAACTTAGCTTGGGACCGAGCGTGGTGGGTGAACGTTCTGGCCTCGCATTCGGTAGGACGCAGGTTCGAATCCCCGTCCGGGCATCAAGATTTGGGTTTTCCATGGTTTCCACAAATCACTCCAGGCGAATGGCGGGATATTTCCTTCAAAAAGGCCATGGCCAAATTCCTTCCCGTTCCTTGTCCCCAGTCCCATCCCGCCTCTAATGACCTTGGCGGTCAACGAAGCGTAAAAAAAAAAAAAAAAAAAAAAAAAAAAAAAAAAAAAAAAAAAAAAAAAACTTAGCTTGGAGCGAAGCATAAAATTAAAATCTAATCGAAATATTAGCAAAGAAATACATTTTACGCCCGTTAATGCCATTTATCTAATCTTCAGATAAGTTTTAGGTCTTTAAATTTAATATATAATTGCAGTTTAGTAAAGCTGCCGAGTTAGTGAATGCTAATAGCATATGAGGAAAGTGTGAAAAACATAAAGGTCACGGATAAAAGCTAGTCAGTAAGTAAGGCTCACAACGAAAGGTTTTCACAACCAATGGAAAATTAAGTAGAATCGACAGCAACGTTTCAGTGCAGAACAGGATAATTCCGAACGTGATCATAATATACTCAAGTGTATTTCATTTGAAATTGATTTTTCACCCAGAAATTGAAATCCAAGAAATTTAGTCGAAATTAGTTCTCTTTAGTGCCAAAATGCTACTCGCATCATAAGAGTGTAACTAATCATTCTTGGAGGTGACCAACCTATCATTAATAATTATCAATCCTCTACTGAAAGACGTCGTTTTCTTGTAATACTTGATAACCTCCATGAAGGATGTAAGAATATAAAACAGATCAAAACTGCTATCCCAGATCTTCGAATTTTACGAAACAAGTACAAAACAATTGTAGAAATTGCTGGGGACGATATATTCAAAAGGAATAACTACAGTTTAGGTAATATTGAATCCTACCTATTCCTAATTCAAAAAATCAGTGTATCATTGTACACTCATGTTGCTAATACCACTGAATGATCAAAAGGCATGACAGATCAGGCACGAGGGTCTGCCTGTCTTTCTCGGATTCCATTTTATCATTCATCAGCTCGTTATGGGCAGGATACTGAACATAAAGACTCGTATGAAATCAATTCAAATGCGGCTTTTCAACATCACTGTGAAGATAGAACAACGGAATATAATTCTCCTCACACGTCTAAAGTGACCAAAAGACCAGATTTTCTATAAAATTTACATGTTTTACTTTTTGAAGGAAACAGAAAGTCGAATGCGCATGATGATCTATGGTTGTGTGGCATGACTTTTGTTTCCTTTTTTCTAGATAAATTCGAGGATACAAACCAACAGTTACAATGTAAAGATAAGAACATCAGGCTACCTATACTGCAAGTGACTGTAAGCTGAAAGGAAAAACGTCAATTTCTCAAAGCCTATTTTGGTACTATAAAATTTAATCGATGATCGCTAATATTTCTTCATATGTTCTTACATAGTGAAAGGACGCTGTTGAAGCGAGAAAGCTCTCTCAACTCAACAGTCTCTGTCTGCAGGATATACTACGCATGATGGTAACTTCAATCATGTCATTTGTTTTCGCTAATAGAACGTTGTGGGTCAATACAAAATTGTTTACATTTCATCCATCCAGAATTTTGCTTACGGAAGAGCAAATACTGTATTAGAATTTTGGTTATCAATGTCAAATTCATCATTGTCAAACTAATTTGTGAGGTAAGGATGGTATGTATACTCAAAATTTAAAAGAAAGACAAAATTGAGACCACCAAAAATACTTAAGAGTTTAGTATTAAAGAAATACGTAAAAGCGCAGATCTAGTAGAATAGTACAAAGCCAGTGTGGAGTGTGTATTATGAAGAGGCTTCGTAAGCTTCAGGAGCGCGTTACCCCTTTAATTGCAGTTATGAATACCCTCTTTCGCCGGGATAATAGGATTATATTCCTGGACCTTTCTCAGAAACAAGGGGATTAGAGACGAAATTAATGGTATAAAACTGTATTCCCAATTTCTTAAGTTAACATATACCCGCGATTCTAAGCAGATAGAACTACGTTGCGTCACTGAGTTACTGAGGATTTCTCAATCAATTTACACACAAGACTACGGAGCGAAGGCGTTTAGGATAAAAATACATTACGAGGAACGCGAAATTGTCATCTGCTTGGTACGTATATTCATGACATCGTAATTTTCAAAATGTGTTTTCACTGCATCAAACATGAATTTCAAATGTTTGATTACTTTCTTGTTGTTATTATTATTATTACGGCTTTAGGGCACCTCGACGATTAGATTATTAGCGTACTAACAATAACTGATTTGGCAATGTGGCTAAAAAATATACGAAAAGACCGTTTGCATGATCGACTGTAACACAGATAATAAAGACAGCAAAATACTATCAAATGCTAAAAAGTTGGCTGTAATAGAGCAACTAGACCAAAAACTTTACAAGTATATGTCTGGTTGGTTGTAAAAAGCAAAACGATCAGATTGAGAACGAATATGTCAGCGAGCTAGTGGATACATGACTTAAACCTAATTCTTCGTAGTCAGTTATTAAAGCAACATGATGTAAAGAACTGAACGGTAACAATTAGAACTACTCATTCACTACCAGTGATATATAATGACAGAGTGAGAAATTTATTTCTATAAAAATTTCACTTTTTGTAAGCCGGCAATAGAAAAGAATAAGTTTAAAGCAGCGTTGCAGAATGTAAAGAAACATAAATATATTAAGCTGCTGAATATTCAAGATAAATGTTCAGTGCTCCCTTATCTGTGGCTACTTGAATTATCTTCAAGCATATTATTCACAGATAATATCTTTCATCACTACAGTTAACTATGATTTTTTTTTTTTTTTTTTTTTTTTGGTACTCTTTCTTCCCGCCTCCTGTTCGAAAATAGTTCGTAAAATCTGATTATTTTCGCAGTTTTAAATACATATCATCATCATAAAGAATGACAATGAGGCAACGTTGCAATGTGATTGACATAAGGCGGGCAGGGGTAACGTCGTCACTTCTAATAGGATATGAACAGAGAACGTCTCATCCAGTGAATCTAAGATGCTGTCACTATTATGAAGAGTAAAGGGAAGATTGGGAACAAATATGCAAGTTGATACATTGACTTAAAGCGCAGATCGTAAAATTAGATAGAAACCTAATTTCTCCTAGTCAGTGTGTTTGTGATATCTAGTGTGTCGAGTAAACATAGACTTCCGTTTTATTTTAACAGCCCAGACTTGAGCAAAGTTACACAGTCAATATCAGGCCAACTAAAATATGAAAACCTGCATAGTACCATTCCGCTTATACGGACATTGTTTACCTTGTTTTCTTTATTAGGTGTTATCTAGAAGTGGGATACCTTACCGTCTATGTGAAAAACGGATCCCTTATGAATTTGCTCATTTATCAGCCGGTCCGTCATACCATTATAAATTCTGAATTTTTAATTTATAATTACGCATTATTTTAATTGTTACTATCTTTAACATGATTTTAACACAAAATTTCCAAAAATAGTGGGTGTAAAAATATTTTAGGAGGATTAGTTAGGGGCTAAACACGGAAATTTCTTTAGATAATTTTCATTGCTATCAACTGAAAGTTGTCAAGCCACAGACAACCAAAATATTTGTATAATCATTTTTAATATACGATTTGTCATAGCTTTTGCTGAAATAAAAATACGGTTTGTCCCTTTATCCTGAAACTAAATGGCCCGAAAATTATTTCAAAATTTCAAACCGTTAAAGTTTCAGTAGTACTATAATTTTATTTCTGAAACTTGGCTATCTCAGAACAATTAAATGACTGATTTTAACAAATTTAATACTTTATCACATTTTTGATAAAAAATGATATATTTCAGAATTTTATGAATCCGATGTAAATATTTCATAATACAACTTTTAATATTTTTTTTTTTTTAAAAAAAAAAAAAAAAGATCCACAACAAGCTGATTTTTAAGTCTGTTTCATATATATATATTTTTTTTTGTTTGGTTTCATTGTGAATTCAATTGAATACATAATCTGCGCACGAAATGCATAGCGTGCTGGAGTAAATCGCTTAGCTATCACTGTATGAATTATTAAACGCTTCTTTTCTAACAAACTAGAAAATTAACAAACTAGAGTATAGCGTAATTCCAATATCTTTGTACAACGATTTATTTCCTAGTGTTATGTGATTAGAATTATTAGTTGAGTCAAATAAACGTTCAAAGATAGGAAGATCTCAACGGCAAAAAAACCGCCTGTTGATAAAAAATGTGTTTCAAATTCGCACCGATGAGGCTATATAACGTATAAGGATTGCAATCCCGCAGTGTTTTCAATTCCGCGGGATCCGCGCGGGATTTGCGCCAATGCCGCGGGATCCCGCGGGATCCGTGAGGGATTGGTACAAACAGTTTTTTTAACGCATATATCTAAAACATAGTTAATAAATTAAATAATAAATAAATTAATAAATAATTTTTAATGTTAAATGATAAAAATCAACACTTGACAATATATTGATTGGCAAAATGACATTAAAACTTTTTAGCAAGTCTTAAGTGTATTTCGAGGTTCTAAATTTTTGTTTTTTAATCTAAACCAATTTTTAAATAAATAATAAAAATGGAAAATATTGAGTCTTAGGTCATATTATGTGCCTTACAATACATCACATAAGTTTAAAAATATGGTTTGCTTAATGGCTAAGTTACCAGAGTTTTTTATTTTTTTTAAGTTCTAAATAAACGTTCCATAACACCGAGAAAAGCATTCCATTTCACAAAGTGAAACAAGAATTTTTTTTGGGTGATTCATTATTATATTTCCTGATTCCTTGATTGATCTTACAGTTGGTTCAATGTTATTAAAAGAAACTACTCACCAACACGTAAACTGTCAAATATTTCAGTTTTACTTATGTGGCGTAACGACGTTTTTAGAGTGGAAATTAATATTTTTTTAGTAAGAAAGAAGACATTCTCGGCGAATGATTGCAGTGAAGTCCTCATAAGTTGTACCTCCGGATTTCATTGCAAACACACAAAATTACACACGTGAGGAAGACTGCAGAGGCAGCCGTTGAAGTATGGTGTTCCTACAACACAATTCGTCGATACACCCGTGAAAATTTCATTATAACTTTTTTTTTACCTTTAGTCGAAATAATAACAAGGAGAAGGCACATGTAAGCAGGCGGCTTTCGTCAAAGAAACTCATTGAGGCAGCGGCGAAAACAACAATAAGTCAAAGGACATACAATTGCCTTTTGATAGCTGCTAAATAAATAGGTACGCGATCGTTAAAATTACGATAACATTAGTTTCATATCAACGAATAATCAAATTTTCAGCCGCAAATAAGGAAATTACTTTATCTGCAAATACAGAAAATGGGAATAATGAAACCGTGAATAAAAAGCTGTAACCGTGTAGTTCAAATAACGTGTGGGACACTTAAAAATAATTATATAGTTAGAAAATCGCACTAAATACTCATCATAACTCAAATTACAGAAATGTGTACTCGAAACAAACGTAAGTTTTAATGAAAACGTAAAAGTGTATTTATTTACTTACGAATGACGAAGGTTGACAAAAAAAACGCTTGTTCACACGAGTCAAATGCCAACTGGAAGGGTATAGGCAAACAGTGCAAAATATCCGACAGAGACCGAGTGGGGCAGCGAGTCACGCAGACTGACACGTTTCCGCCGGATTTTGCGGATTGCGGATCCGCTTAATTTTGTGCGGGATCCGCCAGACTGTCTAATGATGCGGGATCCCGCGGGATTGCGGGATCCCGCTTTGCTGGATTGCAATCCCTAATAACGTAATATAAAGTATACCATGCGTTCCTTCGAAGCTTTCAATAAAGCCTGTGAGGCTAACACGAAACATGATTCTGATATGATATTAATGTTTCGTGATGTAACTGTACACTTTTGAACCGTACAGTGTGGAAAGTTCACGGCTTCTGCCAGGGGCGGATCCAGGATTTTGGTTTGGGAGGGGCTTGAGCGGACTTTGGTTTGGGGGGGGGGTGGCTAGGCTTCAGTGGATTTGGTTGGGGAGGACTTTGGGGGGAGCTAGTTGGGCAAGGGGTATACTTTGTAGTCTCCTCGCACCTCGAACCCGTAGATCTAAAAAAAAAATAAAAAAAAGGTCTCCAATATTACAATGTTGGGGGTGGACCTATAAACTTTGGGGGGGGGGAGGTTGAGCCCCCTAGCCCTCCCCCCTGAACCCGCCCCTGGCTTCTGCCATAGACTACGAAAATTTGCTATCACCGGAGACATTTTGTAAATTAATTTGACGTAACAATTTCCGTTAAACTGTAGGTTCCAGAGGAAAAGATCTGACAGTCCTACCTCTGACACACGGCTTAGTATGCCTTCTTCTGGAAGATCCAACCAACCTTCGGGTTGTGGACTAAGTTTAATCTACGATTTATTACGGCGAGCGAAGCGTGCCCTTACACTAGGCGTCGAATTTTAAAGTTTTGTGGTAAAGTTTTTGCAAAAACTACTGCACGTCTAGACGTAAAATTGAACATAATAATTCAAAGTAATTTCTGGATGTGTCATCAATAATTATTTTTGCAAAAAAACAAATTAATTGCAATAATTTTTATTATTTTTATTAGTAATACACTTGCACATAATAATTATATGTAAACTGCTGCCATCAGTGGAATTTTTGTGAAGACAATTATGATCGAAAATAACGTTGCCGCTCTGATCCGTGGTTCAAATCCCAGTGGAGGCAAATATTTCTAAGTGTTTGTTCATATGAGCTGCACCAGGACGTTCCGTGGTTATGATTCCTTATTAAACTGGAGGTCACAGAGGAAAGGAACTCGGCGTCCTTCCTCTGACGCCATAGCTTAGTACGAATCCTTCTGAACCAACCAACCAACATCGGGTTGTGGACTAATTTAAGTTTTATCTTCATAAAAATATTCTGTGTTTTTCTGTATTGTTCCCCTCTCATCCTGAAAGCCCGGTATTAAGTGACGATTACTTATTTCTTCCATGTCCCGCCCGCTATTTAGAAATGTTCTACGATTGGCCAGCAAACACGTGACTGCGTGTGCAGTATGGAAGACAGTGGAATTCTGTGTTATTGCTATCAAATTGTGTCTCATGGCATTTTGGTGCAGTGAAATGATGAGTTGTGCTCAAGATATTCGAGGCTTCTGAAACAATTTATATCGAGGTAAATGACAACAGCGGATTATTTTTATTTGACGATGTTCTTTAACAGGAGCAGTTTCTGTCTTATATGCGTGCAATATACTGGTAGTTATTCTGCTTTCAGACAAGTCCTCTGACTTTTGTAATGAAAGCACAATGGCTCTAATGTTTATCTGCCACTGCTGGTAGTAATTTTTTTGATGATTTGACCAGCAAAATTTGTACTGTTTAAGCAACAAACGCATAAATACGACGCATATTCCTGTCTGTCTAACCATACTTCAAGCATTCGCCATCCAGAAAACAGAAAAATAATTCGCGTCCACAGTTCGTGTAGTTGACTGTACGGTATCTGTTGTTTTTTAAAAAAGAAATTGCATACATCGTTCGGTAGAGAATGTCGTTTAGAACACAGTAAATATGCATTACAATAAGGTCACACGTTCTGTATCTATGTTTGAAGATGAAAGCATGTGAAAACAGTAGGAAATTTCTGGAAATAAATTAAGTTTAATTTTTTTGTAAGTAATTCAATTGGTATGATGACATTTCTGCCATCTGGTGCATTTTCCCATCTGTTTGTGGTTCATATTACACACGTTCTGTGATTCTTCACTTAAGTTGGACGCGGGTGTAATATCCAGTCCAGCATTAAATTCTTTGGTTTTTGTCGGACAGACGTTCTTACTGTAATCACCTTACGTAATCCTTTTATTAAAAAGTATTTAAAACGGCTAATAACAATTTCGCTGCTGTTGTCAATATAAATGGTTCACTAATACAATTCAAACTACTAACAGGAGTAAATAAAGCATTTAGACTACTCAGTTTACATTCATTTGTTCAATTTCAAGAGTAAATTCGTGATTTTAAATCTCAGTCTATAGATGAATTGAGTATGATTGGATACAGTCTTTTGAGGAAATTGTTTTGCAATTACGAAGAGCTATTCTATCACGACAAGATGAACCATTTCATCTATTAGTTATGTATTATGATTTCTTCCTTTTTTTGTAAATCAAACAGTTATCGCCTGTTAATGACAGACCACTTTGCAGTAGTAAAATTTAAGAAATTGAATTCCTCCTAGAAGGAAATTTATTAGTCACATCAACTATTAAAAAATATCGTTTATTATCTGTACAATTCCGACAAAATGAATCTCAACCAATACGAGGGCTGGTTTTTTTTCAACCTCCGATAGGCCATAAATAAAAGACAAATGGACATGGAAAAAATATTTTATTAACAACTATTATGGTACACTTATGGTTACTTTTCAATGTAATCACCTTGAAGTTTAAGGCATTTATCATACCTGTGGACAAGCTGTCCAATACCCTCTTCATAAAATGTTGCCACCAATGAGTTTAAATGAGTCATCACATTGTCTTGAAGCTCCTCGTTGGTCCGGAACCGCTGGTCACTTGGTGCTAGGTCGGGACTGTATGGCGGGTGATCAAAAATCTCCCATTGAAATTGTTCAAGAAGTCGCTGGGTGACACCAGCACTGTGAGGGCGAGCGTTGTCGTGGAGCAGAACAATGCCAGAAGTCAGCATACCTCTTCTTTTGTTCTGAATGGCCCTCCGTAAACGTTTTAAAGTTTCACAGTAAACAGCTGCATTAATCGTGGTCCCCGGCAGCATAAACTCCACAAGCAACACACCTTTTTGGTTCCAAAACACGGTAGCTATAACCTTTCGGTTGTTGAAGGTCTCTTTGAATTTTTTTGGTTTGTTCGGTGAATTTGTGTGCATCCATTGTTGGGATTGTTGTTTAATTTCGGGTGTCTCATACCGAATCCATGTCTGATCTCCAGTCACAATTGATTTCAAAAAATCTTCTCCATCTGCGTTATAACGGGCAAGAAGCTTTAAAGCTGACGCCATTCGGTGAATTTTGTGGCTGTCGGTCAACATTTTAGGAACCCAACGAGCACAGATTTTTTTGTAGTGTAAATTGTCTGTTACGATGGAGTACAGAGAAGATCTGGAGACCTCTGGAAATTTCATTGATAATGAATTTATTGTGAACCTACGGTTTTCTCTTACTACTTTGTCAACCCGTTGAACAAGGTCATCTGTAGTGACAGATTTGCGTCCTTGACCTCCTTCATCGTGCACATCAGTTCGGCCTTCTTTAAATTTTCTGCACCACTCACGCACGACTCCCTCACTCATAAAACTCTTTCCATACACTTGGCTCATTCTTCGATGGATTTCTGCTGCACTGTTCCCTTCTGCTTCCAGAAAACGAATAACACTTCGTAACTCGCACTTGGCGGGAGAGTTGATGAACGCGGCCATGTTTCTTTGACTGTAGCTTGGCACAGAATGAAGTCACGAACGCGCCAAAAACAGTGTGTGTCGTAGGGGAGATGCGCAATCGTTTACTGCGCACACCGCCCACCTGCGACTCGTCAGGTCTCTATGCTGTTCAATCGGAGGTTGAAAAAAAAAAAAATGCCCCTCGTAATTCGAGATATACTTGATCGTATAGGGATTCGTGAGATTACAATGGAAATTAATGACACGTAATGTACAAACTTTTCCATTACGAGAGCGTAACTTTTTCAACGATGCCATTATAACATTATACAAATAAACACGAAAAAGAATTTAATCATCAAAAATTCAAACAACTGCTTCAATCTGTTACATAATTGTTCTGCAGCAAAATCAGCAAGCGCTGAATTATTAAGTGGACTGGAACCATTTATAGTTTGATATTTTGGATCTTAAGTTATGTACGTTCTAATTTACAAATGGAAAAAGGATTAATAAATACAGCTTATGGTTATGTTGAACATATTATTTATGAAGAAAATCTAAGTTCACCTGATCAAATACCACAAATGATAATAGTTTGTTTTGAAAATTATTTTCATTCAACTTTTAAAAATAATGATTGTTAGCCGATTCCACCGACAACTTTATTTTGTAAAAGAGGGAATATCTCTTGTTGATGAAAACAATTTCCGTTAACTTTTGCAATAACAATTCATAAATCTCAAGGTTTAACATTGGATAATGTTGTTATTCGTATTGGAAGAAAAAGAAACTTCCATTGGTTTAACATATGTCACGTTATCGAGGGTAAAAATGTTAGAAGGCTTAACATTAAATGACTATTTTCTTATGACAGAATTAGCAATATTAAATTTCGAGTGTGCCAAAGTGTATAAAACTGTAAGAAACTTGAATGAGAAATTTTGTACACAGTTAAAAACATCTTAGTTTCTTTTTTTAAATATTTATAAATATGTCTAATTATTTTTTCAATAAACTAAAAATACTATTTTTGATAATACTTAATGAACTTTAAATATTAAACTTCTAATGATTATTATTACTTTTTTCATTTGTATTTATTATTTCTAATAACAAAAATAGTTCACGAGCCACCACAAAGCCGTGCTTTTACTAGTAATAATTGAGTTCCTCGGCTATGGTCGAGGCCGAGGACTTTTCGAGCAGTGTAATGAATTAAACAGTTTTCTATGGAAAATAAGCACAAACCATTAAAAAATATTGCGACTGGTAGGTCGTGTCGGGTGAGCATGCGCGGTGCGATGAAGCGACAGTTGCCCGCGTCATGGGTGCCGACTTAGGGGTTTTCCCCCTAAATTTAGGGGGTATACACGCGTGATGGGATTTTTTTAGGGGCTTTATAATTTTAGGGGAATTTTTAGGGGTATTTTTTTAGATACTTTATGGTTTCTTGTTTTTATTAGTTGAATATTTAAATAGCGACATCAAATCCTCATACAGATCCTCGTTACTATGAATTCAGACTTTTCTATGACTGAATATATTTTTCTGATCACAGAATAAAATATTTGTTTCTGATACATATTTGTTTTGAAAAAAAAAAAGCATAGATAAAATATTTGTTTCTGATACATATTTGTTTTGAAAAAAAAAAACATAGATTCAGCGTTTAATGTTTACCAGAGACCTATAATTGTTTCGGTTCCCTATGGAAAGACTTTCGTTGTTGTGGGAACAACCAACGTTCAACAATGTAGCCGTTACCCTTAGTTATTTCTGGCGAATTAACTGTGCTGTTGTGTGTATCCTGTAGTGTGTCGACAAACAATTTGTTAATTATGTCAAAGAAATTAAAGATATACAGTCAAAAGTATACAAAGACGTGGCAAACAGATTTAAAACGTAAAGTAGTTTCGTTATTTTTTTATAATTTGTTTTCATTATGAATCAGGTAACGACGACAAATAGTAAATATAATATTGTTTTTCGACATGATGATAGGCGCCATTGAATTACAACTGAAACTGTTCTTCGATGATATTCATAAGAAATATTTTATTTTCAATACCTACCCTTCCTTCTAGGTCAGGTTTGTTAAAAATCTGGATGGAAAGTATATATATATATATATATATATATATAAATCAGGGGTCAGAGTTACAGATCGGGACAGTAAAAAAAATCGTTCTTTATATACATAACTTGCGTTTATTTAGATAAATTGGGCAGGACAGGTATATCAAATGATAGGGAACTTACGAAGCTTTGTACTAAAAATAATGATCTAAAAAACTCTGTACAGTCAGAACAAAACGAAATGGTGTTAGAAATATTGAATAATTTATAAATAAAAAATATTACTAATCAAAATATGGTATTTATTTATTTAGGGGTTTTTTCACTTAATTTTGTTGATTTTAGGGGTTTTGACATAAGTTTTAGGGGTAAATTTTTTTTGAGTTGGCAACCCTGGCCCGCGTCCGTTATCACTTCACGCGCCGTCGACGACGAGCCCATTGTGACTGGCGACAATAAGAGCGTCTTGTAGTGGATAGCTATCAGTCTCTGGCATACTTACTGCATTGCCAGTTTATAAGCTTTAGTCACACTGTTTATTATGGTTCTAGGTAGAAATAACCACAAACCTCCATTACTTATCAACGACGTGGTAAATACAAGAACAGGATAGTAGCTCAAAAATTGTAAGTTATTAAATGGTTTGTCTCAGTTAACTCTTCAACTTTATTCTAGCTCTGTTTATTGTATTTAAGTACCGAGCTTATCGACAGAACAATAACATTCGGGTTTCGAGTTCTGGAGAAACAGGTTTCAGTTTCTAGTCTAACATACGTATTTCCGTTTTCAATGATTTATAAAAACCAATGCATACAATACCTGCGTTTTCTCGGATAATCTCGTGTTTTTATATCATTCACTAAGCTTTTGGCTCTCATGCTGAAGCCTTACTAATTCTCAATAAAAAGAGCCAATCGTCGTGGAGTTATATCCCGTTGTCCTCGATGAAACTTTTGCTATTCTTTGAAATTTCCAGTGCCTCCTTCACTCGTCTGGGCACCAATGGTCTGCTCTGCACAGCAGCATTATGAAATTCGGTGCAGTTGTAGTAGTGTTTACACTGATGGGACTGCTCACACAGTGGCGTATTGGCTTCCAGAACATATCTGCACTTATCAAAATAACAGCAACATATTCGCTATGCCGCCAGCAAAGAGCAACACCCGATTAAAAGGCTAATGCGGAGGGAAAACCAATGGTGACCCAGACGAGTGAGGGAAATATTGTAATTTCAAGAAACAGCATCAATTTCTACAAAGCCAACCATAATTCTTGGCGATCTTTGCAGAGAAATGCGCAAAGAAAACATAGTAACTCTGAAGAACGAAGCAGCATGAGAACTGAAAGCTTAGTGACCGAAATAAAAACGTGACATTACCCGGAAAAGCTGAGTATTATGAACAAAGACAGCCGCGGATGCATACGAATTCACTCAGGCAATATCGGAATGGTTCCTAACAAAAACCATAATCGATTTTTATGTTATCGACAATGCTGTCCCAGTTCTCACGTTGATAGTAAGGAAATCACCGAAGAAAAATTATAAAAATCACTTCAAATTTCTGAATTCTAGCTTCACTTTCCATCAAACGACATTAACATTATCAAATCTATGGCTTAGGAAGGTGACGTTGACGACCATACAACCAGCTTCACCCCTAAAGCAAGTGTATGTTCATTATTATTCAAATGTAAATTATGCATCCTCTGAGACTGGTAATTACAACAATACGAACAAATCCGGAAACGTCATTCAATTAAAAAATGTCTGTGCCCGAGGAGCGGAGGTGAATCGGCAACCACTGCAACTCAAACTCAATAGACTAAGCCCTGCGCTGACTGCATACGGCTTTAACAATATTTAGTGACTAAAATGAAATTTGCACCAAACGTATGTAAACTATCAAACAGACGTTTTATAGTCTCCAACAATAATCAGCGCACTGGATATTGGGAGGCACACACACAAATACACAATAATCTGCTGTTAAACAGTGCTTCTTCCACGTCTACACTGCTTTATGGAATGATTCTTCCTTTATGACCACGAGCTTGAGAAGTGCAATATTTACAAACTTTTTAAGTATTTGTAGTGTTGTAAATGTTACTTGACATTATCTCACATTGTATGTAGTAAGAATAACAATGCACGCACCTGGCACAGAGTTATTTAATGAATGTCAAACTGACATATGCCTGTGTCACAACAGGTGAAGAAAATCCCAACAAGCTCTTCAATCTTCTCCCCCCCCCCCCTTTCCCCATTCCCTCGGTTGTCAAGAATCGCAGGCCGGGGTTTTCTTTGGTTTAAAACGAAAATCGTGTGACATTTTAACAGTATTTAGGAACGTGACTACGCTGTTCTTCCCAATTTATGAGATATCAATAGAACCGATGTCTTTTAACTTTCATAACAAGACCTGTTCACAGCAAGACCTGTTCATTACATTTTAGAAGTGAAACTACAAATAACTAATGCTACATCACTTCTGAGTTACTGTCATGATATGTGTCAGAGATCGCGTTACGAGACGTCATAATAGATTTCATTCAAACGTGGAACACTGAACACCCGGAGCTGCCACCACGGATATACGTTATACCTCCACTCTACCAGAGTCTACCCGCCTGTCAGTCTATACAGCCGACAGACATTGTCGAATTACAATCAGGTTCACAGCCCACACTCTCATCACATTTAAATGAGGCTCAAGCACGACTGATCAGCGTATAGTCAGTACTGGATCTTGTTGTCCGCCTTCAGTACAGTGTCCGCCTTCCTCTGACACTCACCGATAGGTCGGGAACGATCTCATCACTAATTAAGTACCACTAGTTTAATCAAAGATAATTATTCACCACTTATCTTTAAAGCACAGTTTGTTTTCAGTTTTATTCGACGACAGGTTTTACGATGTTTATCCCTCAGACGATTCCTCCACATTAGGGTGTCCCAAAATTTTGCAACGCATAAGTTCTATTTTTTTCTCACAAATAAATTTTTACGCCATTCGGAGAACTGTAATCCGTGTCGACTTGAACTGATTCATCTTTATATTAGTTACGCGACAGTACTACGCGCGCCCAAGTTAATTTTTGTTGTCATTACAATTATTGATAGGTATCACGCATTGTTTTTGTTCTAATAGAAGAATTTTAGGATAGCGAAGTGCTAGAAAGAGCAAATTCTTAGTAGGAGAGGCAAAACTACCAAATTGCGGGAGCTCTCTCAGTTTTATTTTTTAATATCCACGAAGCCAAATTGATTTCAAGTGAAAGACCTAATGTCGCTGTACACGAGTGCATTATATTCTGGAGAATATTATGGAGACAGTTGAAAAACGAATCCAAGCAAATCTCTGGTTGTTTGTCAGAGAAGGGAAAAATGATTTCAAACTGAAACTGGATATGTTTATGGTATTGCACACCTAATGCTCTTGAAAGGATGTAAACGAAGTAGGGTAAAATCTTCTTACAGTGACAAAGAGGAGTAGGGATAAAAGGGGGGAGCGCTGCCACAAAGGATGCCGCCCCTATTGTTATGCTAATTAGGTCCCTATTGTTATGCTAATTAGGCCACTTGACTTGAGGGCCACTTGACTAACCCCAGTTTCACCTCTATGTTCTCCCCCCTCCCACCTGTCAATCATGACCACTTGACTAACCACTTGAGGGCCACTTGAGCGACCCAAGTGTGTCCCCACCTGTCAATCATGGCCACTTGACTAACCACTTGACTAACCTCAGTTTCCCTTCTATTGTTAGACCACAGGTGTGTCGCGGTCCTCCCCTCCCCCACCTGTCAATCATGGCCACTTGTTTGAACACCTGCCTTCCCTAGCACCAGCTGCCCTCACTTGACTCGAGGACCACTTGAGCGATCCCACCTGTCAATCATGGCCACTTGTTTGAACACCTGCCTTCCCTAGCACCAGCTGCCCTTGGTGTTTTTTTTTCGTTAGGCCACTTGAGCGACCCCAAAGACACCAGGTGTGTCGCGGTCGCGCAAGAAACCGGTTTGTAGAGCGGGCGGACATACCCCGCGCCGAGAACCAGTTTTTGTAAAGCGGGCGGGTGAACAAAAACCGGTTCTCGCTACCTGGGGTAAGACGTTCAGGTATTTACGCTTGGCTAGGACATTCATGAATTGAAGTTTGATAATAATAAATAAAAACACACATTGTATTTAATTTGATTTGTTTTTTTTTATTTCACCCACCATTGGGCAATTAAAAATACATTTTTCAACGGCACATACAGCATTACAAAATATGTGTTCTTTACAAAGTTTTATCAAATTATTTTTTCTTGAGTTCTCGTAGAGGTGGACATCCCAGATCTTCAACCTTTTAGTTTTTCCTTGGCTCAGTGCTTTATGCCTCGCGGCCAGGAGACAGAGGTTGTGGGAATGTTCGAAGTTAGTAACACTATCATAGTTTATAAGAAATGTTTCCAGGACGGCTGCAGAGGTGTTTCCTAGTGACCAACACTTACTAACTGCGCTAAGTTCGGCGAAAGACGTTTGTGACGGCGAGTGTTTTGGGCAAAGTTTTATGCATATTCTTACGGCTCAGGACCGATCGTGGTGGGTGAGCGGTTAACTCTCTGGCCTCGCATTTGGGAGGACGCGGGTTCGAATCCCCGTCCAGGCATCCAGATTTGGGTTTTTAATGGTTTACCTAAATCATTCCAAGCGAATACCGGGGTGTTTCCTTCAAAAAGGCGATGGCAGAATACCTTCCCGTTCCTTGTCTCCATTAGCTGGGACGCTGCATGTTAGATGGCCATGGCCTTTTGAAGGAAGCATCCCGACATTTGCCTGGAGTGATTTGGGAAACTATGGAAAACTCAAATCATGGATGCCCGAACGGGGATTCGAACCAGCATGCTCCCGACTTCGAGGCGAGAACGCTAACCGTTACTCTACCACGCTCGGTTTTAATTTTAAGGTTAAAGGCCTGCTGTTAGGTTAGAATAGGCCTTTGGCCTATCCTTGAAGAGGAAGTAATTTTTTTTCTTTAAATGCATGAGCAGATATCGCATTTTTATCTCTCACAAACGATAAAAGATAGTACCACACATCACTAGATAAAGGATGGATCAAAGTTTGTAACACCCGCTTATTAGTTCCATTTTATGCCGCCAATGGCGCTGTTGTCTGTTTACGTGGAAATGACTACGCCTCAGAAAAAGTCGTTTTGTGTGCTACCCTGTACAAAAAGGTGCATTCCCTCGTAATTTCAATAATGTGCCACCTCATCACTAACAGATTTACGATTGGTGTAAGAAATTCGTAGAATATGGCTGAATTTGCAAAGGAAACGTCAAATAAAGAAGTTGAGGACTATCGTTTTGATGTTTGGCGAATGTATACAGTAAAACTTTTAAACTTCCCCTATACAGTGATGTTTGGTACTCAATTATATCTTTTAAAATTTGCGAGAAATAAATATGAAAAATATGCTCCTTCTTTTTAATAACCCTGTATGATTCGCCAGTCTGTTTTTCGTCTAAAACTGGTTCGGTGAGTAGCAAATTGTTTGCGTAAGAATTTACCAGAACTAACACGGTTGTATATAACAGAATGACAGTATCAGTAATTGCAAAACCTCTCCACTGATGAGACTTAAGAGGAAAAGAGAGTCAAGAGTTCATTATGTACACGAAAATCGATTGCGACCTAAAATAAAATAAAATGAAATCAATCACCTTGCTTCGGTTGTCAAATGGAGTAATCTTAGTCTGGATAGAAGTACGGTGGTCAGTTGTTTTGCTGCGTCTATCTGACAGTTCACTTGTACTTGTGTGATCAGAGTTGTGCTGTGTATATGAAGAGGTGTGAGAGAGTGAAACCGGTACATGCTTGCTTATGTCTACCTTTATGAAGTATGTCTCCCGGTGTTATGACTCGCTCCAAGGAACGAATAACCAACAAGTATCATAGGCCATAATTGCTTAGGCACTGCGCATACTTAAGGGTCTTCACCCAGGTACATAGTACGCAACCTATTACTGGTGAATTGTGCTTCACCATCCCTGCTACCATGACGGTCAAATCTCAAGTGATGAAAATATCTTCCAGCCAACAGTTTGTGGAATTCAAGCACTATTACAGTGCCTCAGCGAACTCTACAACGGGGTGAGCACATACAGAACAGGGAAAACAAGAAAGATATCTGCTTATCACCCTTTGGTCGTAAAAGAACGAGTACACGGTGGATAATGGGCCGAAGACACTCTGTAGAGTGGTTATCAGGAGTAACGCACACGGACGAATGAGAGCTGTTTACCAGTATAGCTATACGCGGGTCAGCTATTAGTATTCCAGCTTTCTCTGTGTCGACTGTCGGTAACAAGAAATGTCGTACACAGTTGGCCACGAGCCATCATCCTCGAAACTGGGGCACTGAACAGAGCAAAACAGTCATCTCGTTTCACTAATCTAGATTTCTATTTTTTTCATGTCGACAGAAAGAACAGTAAGTTGTAATACTGACACAGAACATTTGCTGTAGACTAAGTATTTTGTCAGTACTAATTGCATCTCCTTATAATGGACTTGTATGGAAGTGGTATGGGCTTAAAACATGTTGGTGGCAACATAAATTCCAAGTTGTGTTTATTTCAAGGGATACAGTGGACTCTGGAAAATTCTGTTGCCTCGCGATTGGTCACGCAAGCACAAAATTATTCAACATTAGGTGGGGTACATCCAGTGACAGAGCTACCTTATTTGCTAGATTGTTTTCTTGCATTCAGCCAATGTTCGAGAAAATATTATTGGCCTTCTCTGCCAGCAAAGCGTCGTTCTGAAATGTCGACGGAAATTACCGAGTCCCACTGGGAGTTGCAATAAATTGTTGTTACTGTCTGTCATGTATCACCTCTCCCATTCACAACTCCTTCCTGGCTGTTCTTGAACCTTTGATAGTACAAAGGATCCTTCACTGGTGGTCTCTTGTCACTCGAGGCTACTCATCGCCGTCTAGGCTGGACACGTTGGCGACTGTATTCCGTATACACGTATCGCATACACTGCGTTCTCTAGGGGCGTATCTATTTCTCCCATAATATTATTGATTACCCTTTAGCTCATTTAAATGTCATCATCACTCGCATAGTAGTACAAGACGAATTTTAGGCCTAACATTCGTCTTGTAGATCTCGTTTTATAGGAAACTATTGTTACTTAACGAAATTAGCAATGAATCAAAGTTGGGAATTCGTGTTCAGTGTATTTCCAGAGGGTCAGTAAATGATTCTTGCAGTTAAAACTATGATCTTAAAGATCTTTAAAGAGATTAAGTAACTAGATTAAATAATTAGCCTAATGTCACTGAGGCTTAAGTAGTGCGAATTGGACAAACCTCGTTCGGCCATTCCTGACTGGGGTTTTCCGTGGTTTTCCTCAGTCACTCAAGGCGAATGCCGGGATGGTTCCCAACAAGGCCATGGCCGACTTCCATCTCCCATCCCTCCCCTTTAGGTTAGAAGGTTGTGAATTTTTAATGTCTGGCAGTGTCATCACCCGCCAAGCTCGGTAATTTTCGTGGACAATACTGAAAAATATCTATTCTGAGAAGTAATTTTTTTGCATGGTGTTTCGATAATTATGAAATTTCCAACATCTGAAATGACTGGTTACGCAGATATTGCTGCTACCAGAGACACAGGGAAATAGTGTGAACTTTGACAAAACATCTTTAGCTGGGACGCTGCATGTTAGAGACTAATACAGTAACTCTAATCAACTACACAATCTTGCTACTTACCCCGTTTCTTTGGCAGAGGCATATTGCATACTGTACGGATATTGAGTGACCAAGACCTACTAACTGCGATAAGTTCGGCGAAAGACATTTGTGACGGCGAGTGTTTTGGAAAAAGTTTTGTGCTTATTCTTACGGCTCAGACCGATCGTGGTGGGTGAGCGGTTAACTCTCTGGCCTCGCATTTGGGAGGACGTGGGTTCGAATCCCCGTCCAGGCATCCAGATTTGGGTTTATTAATGGTTTACCTAAATCATTCCAAGCGAATACCGGGGTGTTTCCTTCAAAAAGGCGATGGCAGAATACCTTCCCGTTCCTTGTCTCCATTCACATCCCGCCTCTAATGACCTCGACTTCGACGAGGCGTAAAGCCATAAGTAAAAAGAAAAAAAAATCTTAAGCCCAGTACTTTTTCCTTTACTTTAGAATTACCGTTAATATTTTCTATTGCAGAGACTAAATGCTGATCAGTGCAGAAATGATTACATTCGTCCACGTTTCAGACGATGCAGGTTTAATTTTTGAGACTGGTTGGTGAATTTTTAATGTCCGGCAGTATCATACAGGTGATTTCGTGTTCTTTATTCAATGCATTCCACTCGTCTTCTTTTCAGAGTTATTGCGTGTATGCCGGTCTGGCGGCCACCCCTTATTACACATGTCGGACGTCGTAGGCTGGGCAGACGTAAAAGAGGACAGGCGGCGGGCGAACTGTGGCGGAACTAACATCAGACTTTAATGTTGGGCAGAGTACAAGTGTACCTGAACACACAGTGCACCGAACACTCCTAACGATGGGCCTCCGCAGCCGACGACACATGCATGTGCACCATGACATCGGCAACTGCGACGCCTGTACTGCGCGGGAACATTCACGTGGGAGCTCGTGCAAGGCACCGTGACGACCGATAAGTATCGTACACTGGTTGCAGACCACGTACAGCACAAACCTTCATGACGACCATGTTTCCCAACGGCTGTGACATTTTTCAACAAGATAATGCGCCATGTCACAAGGTCAGAAGTGTAACTTAAAGGTTCGAGGAACACAGTGGTGAGTTGTAATTGATGTACTGGCTCGCCCAGCTCGCCAGATCTGAACCCGATCGATCACATCTGGGGTGTGATTTGGGGGAGGCTTGCGATCTATCTAAGTTTGACCCATTGCAGATTGCGATGGCCCAGAGGCTCGGCACGAGCATTTCGGAAACTGCACTATATATCGGGTGTTCGAGCAGTGTTGCGGTGAGTGTCTTCAACAAGTGGCGAAACGAAGGTGACACCATGTCCAAACGTCGAGTGGTTGGGCGGCCACCCCTTATTACACATGTCGGACGTCGTAGGCTGGGCAGACGTAAAACAGGACAGGCGGCTGGCGAACTGTGGCGGAACTAACATCAGACTTTAATGTTGGGCAGAGTACAAGTGTACCTGAACACACAGTGCACCGAACACTCCTAACGATGGGCCTCCGCAGCCGAAGACCCATGCATGTGCACCACGACATCGGCAACTGCGACTGAAATGGGCACGAGACCATCGTCACTGGACGTTGGTGTAGTGGCAGATCGTTGCATGGTCTGTTGAATTCCGATACCTTCTTCATCATGCCGGAGTAAGGGTGTGAACTGGTCGTTTTCTACGGGAACAGCTTCCTGTCACCTGTACGGCGCGGGAACATTCACGTGGGAGCTCGTGCAAGGCACCGTGACGACCGATAAGTATCGTACACTGGTTGCAGACCACGTGCAGCACAAACCTTCATGACGACTATGTTTCCCAACGGCTGTGACATTTTTCAACAAGATAATGCGCCATGTCACAAGGCCAGAAGTGTAACTTAATGGTTCGAGGAACACAGTGGCCAGTTGTAATTGATGTACTGGCTCGCCCAGCTCGCCAGATCTGAACCCGATCGAACACATCTGGGATGTGATTGAATATGACGTCAACCAAATGAGGTAAAACAGCGTATATGCATGCAGAAACTGACTTTAACGCAGTTACACGGAAGGCAGTCTGCATTCATATAACTTTCGTGGATTAGGATCATGAAAACAGGTAAAACATCACCACAATTATGTAATTTCACTATACGAAAGATGTCATCGGTTTAAATGGTTAGAATGTTTCCATCATGCCATACGATGTGCATTGAGTGCATCCACCAAAATAGAAAAACCCACGGCATGATGCGGTGTATCGTCATAAATGAAACTCATTCTGTTCACGACCCTATATGACAACTCGAGTAGTACATCTGATATATCTGGCGAAAGTCGCACTAAAGTATTTGAAGCTGAACTAAACAGAGCATGCGGAAGATGACAACATCACAAGTTTACGACCCTCCGCAAGGCCGAAACATAATGCGCTCAACTCCAGATGAAACATAAAATATGTTACATATCAGTTAGTATGTGCCACTTTCGATTAATTTCATTTAAAAAGTGTAAAAATATTTAATAGCAATCCATACCATTTATGGTTCTACGCCTCGTCGACATCGAAGCCTTTAGAGTCGGGGAAAGGACAGTGGACGAGGAACGGGAAGGAATTCGGCCATGGCAAATGAAGAAATCACCCCCGGCGTTCGCATCGCTTTATTTGGGGGGAAACCATGGAAAACCCAAATCTGGATGCCCGGCCGGGGGATTCGAACCCGCACCCCCCCAAATGCTAGACCAGATCTTTATCGATCACGAGGGGTGATAGGACTGGTGTGACTGAATTACATCTGGTGTGCATGTGAGATATAGACTGAATGTGACTATGATTCGGTGTGATATGCTGGCTCCACATATCAACATCGGTTCTGCTGGTTTGAGCAGTTTACAGAAATTCGATCTAGAGATACTTATATAAAATTCTTTAACTCTGTGAAACCCCCACAGTTTCAAAGAGTATGGTAGGTTTAAAATGTGCTTTAAATAGTCATATAAAGCGGAGTAGAGAAGTATCTCGTTGACCTTTCTACACTGAGTCTGTACTGATTTCATTACGAATTCACCATTCCTCAGTTTAGGTACCCTAAATTACAAGATTTATAACCCTGGATAATACATGGATGTGAAAAGTGTGAATAATACACACATAGAAAATTATCAACTCACCCTAGGTGTACTGTGGGATAGTAATACTGAGTTATGTCACGACAACAAGTTGTCATATGCCATTCTCATGACACCACTGATACATGGAAATCCAAAAGTGCCTATGGCGGCGGCGTGGGGGGCCCCCCACAGTAAGCGGCTGTTGCGTAGAATAAAAACAAACGCGTTGCATCCGGAAAACCGGCGCGCAAAATTTCGATCTTCTTAGGCCGCGCAAAATGCCGGGCTCCTTAGTACGCGGTGTGGGGGCCCCCCACGCCGCCTCCATAGGCACTTTTGGATTTCCATGTATCAGTGGTGTCATGAGAATGGCATATGACAACTTGTTGTCTTGACATAACTCAGTAACCTAGGGTGAGTTGATAATTTTCTATGTGTGTATTATTCACACTTTTCACATCCATGTATTATCCAGGGTTATAAATCTTGTAATTTAGGGTACCTAAACTGAGGAATGGTGAATTCGTAATGAAATCAGTACAGACTCAGTGTAGAAAGGTCAACGAGATACTTCTCTACTCCGCTTTATATGACTATTTAAAGCACATTTTAAACATACCATACTCTTTGAAACTGTGGGGGTTTCACAGAGTTAAAGAATTTTATATAAGTATCTCTAGATCGAATTTCTGTAAACTGCTCAAACCAGCAGAACCGATGTTGATATGTGGAGCCAGCATATCACACCGAATCATAGTCACATTCAGTCTATATCTCACATGCACACCAGATGTAATTCAGTCACACCAGTCCTATCACCCCTCGTGATCGATAAAGATCTGGTCTAGCATTTGGGGGGGTGCGGGTTCGAATCCCCCGGCCGGGCATCCAGATTTGGGTTTTCCATGGTTTCCCCCCAAATAAAGCGATGCGAACGCCGGGGGTGATTTCTTCATTTGCCATGGCCGAATTCCTTCCCGTTCCTCGTCCACTGTCCTTTCCCCGACTCTAAAGGCTTCGATGTCGACGAGGCGTAGAACCATAAATGGTATGGATTGCTATTAAATATTTTTACACTTTTTAAATGAAATTAATCGAAAGTGGCACATACTAACTGATATGTAACATATTTTATGTTTCATCTGGAGCTGAGCGCATTATGTTTCGGCCTTGCTGAGGGTCGAATTGATTAATGAAACTTGTGATGTTGTCATCTTCCGCATGCTCTGTTTAGTTCAGCTTCAATACTTTAGTGCGACTTTCGCCAGATATATCAGATGTACTACTCGAGTTGTCATATAGGGTCGTGAACAGAATGAGTTTCATTTATGACGATACACCGCATCATGCCGTGGGTTTTTCTATTTTGGTGGATGCACTCAATGCACATCGTATGGCATGATGGAAACATTCTAACCATTTAAACCGATGACATCTTTCGTATAGTGAAATTACATAATTGTGGTGATGTTTTACCTGTTTTCATGATCCTAATCCACGAAAGTTATATGAATGCAGACTGCCTTCCGTGTAACTGCGTTAAGTCAGTTTCTGCATGCATATACGCTGTTTTACCTCATTTGGTTGACGTCATATTCAATCACATCCCAGATGTGTTCGATCGGGTTCAGATCTGGCGAGCTGGGCGAGCCAGTACATCAATTACAACTGGCCACTGTGTTCCTCGAACCATTAAGTTACACTTCTGGCCTTGTGACATGGCGCATTATCTTGTTGAAAAATGTCACAGCCGTTGGGAAACATAGTCGTCATGAAGGTTTGTGCTGCACGTGGTCTGCAACCAGTGTACGATACTTATCGGTCGTCACGGTGCCTTGCACGAGCTCCCACGTGAATGTTCCCGCGCCGTACAGGTGACAGGAAGCTGTTCCCGTAGAAAACGACCAGTTCACACCCTTACTCCGGCATGATGAAGAAGGTATCGGAATTCAACAGACCATGCAACGATCTGCCACTACACCAACGTCCAGTGACGATGGTCTCGTGCCCATTTCAGTCGCAGTTGCCGATGTCGTGGTTCACATGCATGGGTCTTCGGCTGCGGAGGCCCATCGTTAGGAGTGTTCGGTGCACTGTGTGTTCAGGTACACTTGTACACTGCCCAACATTAAAGTCTGATGTTAGTTCCGCCTCAGTTCGCCAGCCGCCTGTCCTGTTTTACGTCTGCCCAGCCTACGACGTCCGACATGTGTAATAAGGGGTGGCCGCCCAACCACTCGACGTTTGGACATGGTGTCACCTTCGTTTCGCCACTTGTTGAAGACACTCACCGCAACACTGCTCGAACACCCGATATATAGTGCAGTTTCCGAAATGCTCGTGCCGAGCCTCTGGGCCATCGCAATCTGCAATGGGTCAAACTTAGATAGATCGCAAGCCTCCCCCAAATCACACCCCAGATGTGATCGATCGGGTTCAGATCTGGCGAGCTGGGCGAGCCAGGACATCAATTACAACTCACCACTGTGTTCCTCGAACCTTTAAGTTACTCTTCTGACCTTGTGACATGGCGCATTATCTTGTTGAAAAATGTCACAGCCGTTGGGAAACATGGTCGTCATGAAGGTTTGTGCTGTACGTGGTCTGCAACCAGTGTACGATACTTATCGGTCGTCACGGTGCCTTGCACGAGCTCCCACGTGAATGTTCCCGCGCAGTACAGGCGTCGCAGTTGCCGATGTCATGGTGCACATGCATGTGTCGTCGGCTGCGGAGGCCCATCGTTAGGAGTGTTCTGTGCACTGTGTGTTCAGGTACACTTGTACTCTGCCCAACATTAAAGTCTGATGTTAGTTCCGCCACAGTTCGCCCGCCGCCTGTCCTCTTTTACGTCTGCCCAGCCTACGACGTCCGACATGTGTAATAAGGGGTGGCCGCCAGACCGGCATACACGCAATAACTCTGAAAAGAAGACGAGTGGAATGCATTGAATAAAGAACACGAAATCACCTGTATGATACTGCCGGACATTAAAAATTCACCAACCAGTCTCAAAAATTAAACCTGCATCGTCTGAAACGTGGACGAATGTAATCATTTCTGCACTGATCAGCATTTAGTCTCTGCAATAGAAAATATTAACGGTAATTCTAAAGTAAAGGAAAAAGTACTGGGCTTAAGATTTTTTTTTCTTTTTACTTATGGCTTTACGCCTCGTCGAAGTCGAGGTCATTAGAGGCGGGATGTGAATGGAGACAAGGAACAGGAAGGTATTCTGCCATCGCCTTTTTGAAGGAAACACCCCGGTATTCGCTTGGAATGATTTAGGTAAACCATTAAAAAACCCAAATATGGATGCCTGGACGGGGATTCGAACCCACGTCCTCCCAAATGCGAGGCCAGAGAGTTAACCGCTCACCCACCACGATCGGTCTGAGCCGTAAGAATAAGCACAAAACTTTTTCCAAAACACTCGCCGTCACAAATGTCTTTCGCCGAACTTATCGCAGTTAGTAGGTCTTGGTCACTCAATATCCGTACAGTATGCAATATGCCTCTGCCAAAGAAACGGGGTAAGTAGCAAGATTGTGTAGTTGATTAGAGTTACTGTATTAGTCTCTAACATGCAGCGTCCCAGCTAAAGATGTTTTGTCAAAGTTCACACTATTTCCCTGTGTCTCTGGTAGCAGCAATATCTGCGTAACCAGTCATTTCAGATGTTGGAAATTTCATAATTATCGAAACACCATGCAAAAAATTACTTCTCAGAATAGATATTTCAGTATTGTCCACGAAAATTACCGAGCGTGGCGGGTGATGACACTGCCAGACATTAAAAATTCACAACCTTCTAACCTAAAGGGGAGGGAGGGGGGATGGAAGTCGGCCATGGCCTTGTTGGGAACCATCCCGGCATTCGCCTTGAGTGACTGAGGAAAACCATACAAGTCCATTATAAGGAGATGCAATTAGTACTGATAAAATACTTAGTCTACAGCAAATGCTCTGTGTCAGTATTACAACTTACTGTTCTTTCTGTCGACATGAAAAAAAAATAGAAATCTAGATTAGTGAAACGAGATGACTGTTTTGCTCTGTTCAGTGCCCCAGTTTCGAGGATGATGGCTCGTGGCCAACTGTGTACGACATTTCTTGTTACCGACAGCCGACACAGAGAAAGCTGGAATACTAATAGCTGACCGGCGTATAGCTATACTGGTAAACAGCTCTCATTCGTCCGTGTGCGTTACTCCTGATAACCACTCTACAGAGTGTCTTCGGCCCATTATCCACCGTGTACTCGTTCTTTTACGACCAAAGGGTGATAAGCAGATATCTTTCTTGTTTTCCCTGTTCTGTATGTGCTCACCCCGTTGTAGAGTTCGCTGAGGCACTGTAATAGTGCTCGAATTCCACAAACTGTTGGCTGGAAGATATTTTCATCACTTGAGATTTGACCGTCATGATAGCAGGGATGGTGAAGCACAATTCACCAGTAATAGGTTGCGTACTATGTACCTGGGTGAAGACCCTTAAGTATGCGCAGTGCCTAAGCAATTATGGCACCGAGCGTGGTGGTGTAACGGATAGCGTTCTGGCCTCGCATTCGGGAGGACGGCGGTTCGAATCCCCGTCCGGGCATCCAGATTTGGGTTTTCCATGGTTTCCCCAAATCACTCCAGGTGAATGCCGGGATGCTTCCTTTAAAAGGCCATGGCCGAATTCCTTCCCATTCCTTGCCCCCATCCTTTCCCGTCTCTAAAGACCACGTTGTTAAAAAGGGACGTTAAACTGTTAAAAAAAAAAAAAAAAAAAAAAAAAAAAACAATTATGGCCTATGATACTTGTTGGTTATTCGTTCCTTGGAGCGAGTCATAACACCGGGAGACATACTTCATAAAGGTAGACATAAGCAAGCATGTACCGGTTTCACTCTCTCACACCTCTTCATATACACAGCACTACTCTGATCACACAAGTACAAGTGAACTGTCAGATAGACGCAGCAAAACAACTGACCACCGTACTTCTATCCAGACTAAGATTTACTCCATTTGACAACCGAAGCAAGGTGATTGATTTCATTTTATTTTATTTTAGGTCGCAATCGATTTTCGTGTACATAATGAACTCTTGACTCTCTTTTCCTCTTAAGTCAGTGGAGAGGTTTATCTAAGTTTAAATGACAGGAAGTAGTATTGGTATCTAGAACTAAAACCTTTCTGTATACTTCTATATCCAGACACCCAAAATTATACAAATAGTTACATGTATCACTGCCATTGAAGGAGAAGATTTATTTTACCAATAAAACATATAAAAATATCTCAGCTTATCTCCGTTGAAAAAGTCACTATAAATTAAAGCTAGGAAATTATTTTCCACAACTTAATGCTGAATCGATAGGGACAGAGTGTTTTCGCCGTATGTAAATACCTTATTTCAGTGACTTTTACTAAATTTTTCTCGCGGTACAGGTCGCATTTCGATCTAATCACAAACGCCAGTTAGAAAACCAAACAGTCTAGGTTAATATGATCCCTGTACTGAAAAAGTTGTAACGGTATCGCGATCTATACGTCAAAAAACTTTCTGGCTTAACTCTTGATAATGACCCCAGCAACGTTGAAAACTATGATTTATAGAATACACGCCCTAACTTACGAAAGAAAATCTTCCCTCACCTTTGTACGTGCAATCGAGTGCCAGCTTCTGATTATGGTCATGTTTTTCCTTCCTTGCACATTCCCTAGATCTTCCACCAATATCTCCACGCCTAATCACCAATATACGCCTTGCATGCCTTCTATGACTCTCTTCGCCCTCCTGTCTTCCAGTGAGTCCCATGCCAGCTTCTTTAGCATATCGGTTACTGATTGTGTACTGCGGTAATATCCAGACACAAATCTAGAACACCATCTTTGCACCCCCTTCAACATGGAGTGGAAGAGAGGAACATGATGATACGTTAACGCTTGTTTTATGTCACTTTGACACTCGCTTCTCGCCTCGCGCCTCGTCAAGGTATTCCACGAGATGTCCGTGCACGAGCGCTGACATGAACAGCTGCTTCCATTCTCGCTAGAATTCAGTCAGATTTCAAATTTATAAAAACCGTGGATGACATGGAAATCAAAATTATAACAGCATACTAAATTCATAAGTTATATTTTTTACTGAATAAAATATCCAGTTGTAGGTTTACAGTAGTGTTTTTCGTGTTTCATTAAACAATTTTATACTTTAAAGGGAAGTTTGGAATATATGTTAAAAAATGATGTGTGAAGATTCTGGAGAGTCTTAGAAATTCTGTAGAATATTGAAAGCTGACTCTGAACTTCTTTTGAGAAACATTGTACCTTTAATATACATACATATGTGCAAAACTGGATTCAAGATACAAGTACCAGCAAAATTTCAACTAGCCATAACTGTATGCTACGGTTTTTACCTACTGAAGATAGTTTCCAAAATCTTTGCTATTTGTTCACTATTTCAAGCGCAGCCATATCTATAACTGCATATGAAGTTTGTAAAAATATTAATACTGCCATAAAGGATGAAATAAAGAAGGGAAATGAAAATGTGCTACACTTAAATGAATAATTTTTTGTATTATTATACTTATTTATTTAGTTTATTCAAAGATTGTGTTATTTAGTATTCAAATAACATACATTTTCTTGCAGTTATTAAAACGTTATTTTTGTATTAATCATATGTAGTATCATGTAAATATTAATCAGAGGTTTAATTAGGCTAGATTAATAAGAGTTTTGGGATCCGTCGTTAGACGCTGTTTGAGATACTGAATCGATGCGATAGTGAAACTGCCTGCTCACGACCGCCACTGATGCGAGCAGTACTCGGGAGCAACCACGCAGCACGGGCCTATGCTCTCGTGTTCGAGCTGTCTCGATGCTCCGCGAGACTATGTTTTAACCACAAGAGAGCGGCAAAATTCTTTTGTGGCGAAAAATCTTCCGGCTGTCTTGGTGATATTTAATCGAAGTACTTGTTAGTTTATTGTTAAGTTCTTAACTGGAAATATTTTTAAACCCACTAACTTTAATACCGAGCGTGGTGGTGTAACGGTTAGCGTTCTGGCTTCGCATTCGGGAGGACGCGTTTTGAATCCCCGTCCGGGCATCCAGATTTGGGTTTTCCATGGTTTACCAAATCACTCCAGGCAATTGCCGGGATGCTTCCTTCAAAAGGCCATGGCCGAATTCCTTCCCATTCCGTGCTCCCCACCCTTTTCCGTCTCTAAAGACCTCGCTGCTAAGAGACGTTAAGCAGTTTTTTTTTTTTTTTTTTTTTAAAGAACCTTTAATATAGAAATTTTTCTATTCACACTAATTTTAAATTGCTCTATTGGCTCCTTGTAGCAAAAATCATTAAATTCTGTTGTTTTTTTTTTTTTTTTTTTTTTTTTTTTTTTTTTTTTTTTAAATTATAAGCAAAGCATTATCAATAGTTTTCCTCACGAACATAATACCAATACTGTACGAATCCAAGGAATCTGTAGAATTCACAAGAAAGAACGTTGACCATTGTGAATTAATGGGTCTTATTACCCCTCTACATAATTAACTTACTCTAAACCTGTAGTAAAAATTATTCCTAATGCCAGTAAATTGATACCTATTGCTTACGGATATATGGCAATATGGCACTCCCTTATTAGGGACAGTGATTTTAGTCTCTGAGGGAAATCTAGCAGACCTGGAAAAAAATATGTTATTCTTAGATGCATCAGCAGTAAATAACAAAAGAGGAATTGTTTTCATAAAACTACAAAAATTATAGTAATGAGCTTCATACATAATCCGAATCTGTGGTTTGCTGACAAAATTTTGTGACGCAACATTAAAAAATGAAAAAAAAAGTCCAAAATCATTTTGGTGGTTTTTTTATTATAATTCTGAAACTGTCAACTTTTCGTATACAACCTCCATATTCAAAATAAAAACACATAAAATTGTCTATAAATTTCACCATTTAGGTTCTTTTCTTGGACGTACCGTTCGGGCTCAAACGCTAGTTAAAAATTGGCGTATTTTCTGTCTCCGCAAAAACCCACTTATTCCACTTCAAAATTAAAATTTATTATTAAAAAAGGCTGTCAATTTTAGTGAATTCCACCTGTTCTCTGAGCATACCTTATTTAGATCGTGTATAGATTCATATTATTTAATGGAGTTTCTGAAAATTTTGAAATTCCATGAATTTTTTTATAAAAAAATCGTCATATGTTTTATACTTAAGCGTATTACCACGGTCGTTTTAAGGCTGTAGGGTTTTATTTTAAAAAATGGTATATTTGTTTTTTTTTATTTTTTTATTTTTAAAGTTAGCTACGAGTCTGACACAGGTCGTTGACACGAACTCAGCAGAGAAGGTGTAAGTGGATTAATCTGGAATATGTGACTTCAAATGCGAGGTGGTATACGGACACGATCCAGTCTATTCTCTCTCGTTAGATCAGGAGCAGTCCAGAAGTTAACATGGGCTAAATTGTAGCAAGACGTCTCTCATAGCCTGAGCCTAACCGCATACTTTCGGTTAAGACCAAACCTCCATCCCTTTAATCATTACCGTTTGTGCCACAGGTCGGGACTAACCTTGCAGAATACGACAACGTTTGTGATATGTACAGCAAGTATTCTAATAAAAAGGTAGTTCAACTGCTATTCGGCCTTATTGTTCATAACTAGGATAGATTATCAGCTAGACATTTAACAAGCACTCCTCGTCAATCCTGGCGTTATACAACCTTTTATTAGTAGCTTCAAGACGTGGACCAAGAGCAGAATCCACAACTGAAGAAAGAAGATTCACAAGTGGATTTTAGAAGTTTAGATATATCCCGAAGTTTGGTCAAATTCCACTCAACATCCTCCCCCATCACATACGCCCACCTAAACCAATCAGGCCCACCACTCGGTACCCTTACAATATTACCTATTTTCATTATGTCCCTTGCTTGAGCTGAGGTTCATTAAAGACGGAAGGTCCTGCTACAGGTTCGGGTTTCTGTTTCGGCAGAGTCGGAGGTTGTTCATATGGAAAATGGAATAGCTGGTAAGAAAACATTAACTTTTCATCATATCTCAAGAAAATATAAACGATCACGAAACAGATTGTGAGATTAGACATACCTTATGCATCGTGCAACTATTCTTCTTCAGTCTGTTCTCGGTCTCTTCTTGGTCATACGGGGGCTTGACGTTTTCACAAAGCCTTTCACATGATGTGCAGATCGGGAAGCAACGTATGCCTGCCTTCCTGCGTCCAAAATTTGGTTGGCAGCATTTTTTTTTTTTTTTTTTTTTTTTTACATTTAAAAGAAGTATTCTGGAGTGTTGAGCCTGGTTCAGGGTTTGAAGTGGTTTGGAATGATAGGAGACTTTGATTTTTCCATCCTTACTCTTTCGGATCTCTTTGTTGCTTGTCGAGTGCGAAATACCAGCTATCTCCAAGTCCACATGGCTCCGTGGGAACTGTCAGCGATCTCTGAGAAAACATCGAAATATCTGAGCGGGAAATGCCAACAAACAACGAGGAAAGTCTGTGTATTTCCGTGGGAACTGCTAGCAATATTCTAGTATATTTCGACGGATCCGTGGGAGCTGTAATCAAATTCAGAGTAAACATCAACGGATCCTCTTGCGAACTATCACAAACCAAAGAGAAAATTTTGAAGGAACTCCGAGGGATCTACCATCAAATTCAGACAAAATTTGACCATTCACCGTGGTGCCTACCAGCGATCTTTGAGAAAAAAATGGTCGTATCCACTTGGGACCGGCCATCTATATCCGAGAAAACTTTGATAGATTTCTGTGGGAACTGTCAGCGATCTCCAATAAAACTTCGACTGATCCACTTGGGACCTGTCAGCGATATCCCAGAAAACCTTGAATTATCTCTGCTTTAAGTGCCAGATGCCTACTAGAAAACCTTGACGAATCACCGCGGGAAATGCGAGTGATATTCGACAAAAATTTGGCGGATATTCACGGCAACTGACAGTGATCTCGGAGAAATCTTCGACGGATTTCTGCGGGAACTGACATCTCCAAGAAAAATTCTATGGAACTCCGTAAAAAAGCGAGCAATCTCCGAGATAATTTCGATTGATCTGTATGGGAACTGCCGGCGATCTCCAGGAAAGTTTCATAGGATATCCGAACTATTAGCGTAATACCAGAAAATTTGTCAGTTCTACCTGAGAACTGACAATGACCTCCTAGAAAACATCGACGGGTATTCGTGGTAATTGTAAGTGACCTCCAAGAAAACTTTGATCGGTATGTGACTTAGAGAAACATTCGACGTGTCCCTATAGGAGCTGGTAACATCCTCCGAAAAAAATTCGAGGGAAATACGGACCAGTGATGTCGAGAAAATTACGATGGATTTTCGCGGGATCTGGCAATGATCTTCAAGAAATCCTGAACAAATCCCCCGAGGAAACTTCGATGGTTCTGTGTGGGAACTGCGAATGATTTCAGACAAAACTTCGACGTTTGCACAATAGGTACTGACAACTTTCTCCTAGGAAACATCGACGGATTTCAATAGGAACTACTAGCGACCTGCTACATAACTTCTTCAGATCTCCGTGGCATGAGTCACGATCTCCAATAGAACTTCGACGGATCTCCGTAGGAAATGGTAGCGAACTCTGAAAAAGCTTCACTGGATATACTTGGCTTGAGCCACGATATCCAATAGAACTTCGACGGATCTTAGTAGGAAATGGCAACAAACACTGAAAAAGCTTTATCTGATCTTCATGGGAACTACAAACATTCTTCCAGCAAACTCTGAAAGATCTCCGTCGGAACTGCCAATGAATTCGGAAAATCGTCGACTGTTCCCATGGGAATTGCTATTGATCTCCTATAAAAATTCAATGGATCTCACTGAGAAATGCCAGCGACAACTAAGAAAAATTCTCACTTATCTCTGGGACAGCGAAGTGGAGAAAAATTCGACGCATCACCACGAGAACAGGCAGCGACTAGTGAAAAATCTTGGACAGAACACCGTGAGAACTGACAGCGGTCTTCGGAAATTCTTCGACGTATCTCCACGGGAACTAACAGCGATCTTGGAGACAAATTCCACGGGTCTCCGTTGGCACTGAAAGTAATTTCTGATAAAATTTGCAAATACGAGTATCTGTGGGAACTGCCAGTGATTTGCGAGAAAACTTGGCGGCTTACTGTAGGTACTCCCAGCGACCTCCAAGAAAACTTCAACCGATCTCTTTGGGAACTGCCAGAAATCTCCGAGAAAACATCCTCGTATCTCCGTGCCAAATGCCAGCTACGTCACTCTCCTATCTCACTTTCTCATTCTCTCTCATGCACTCTCGCCCTCCCAGTTTCTCTCGCCCTCTCAATTTCTCTCACCCTGTCAATCTCTCTCACCCCCTCAATCTCGCTCACTCTCTCATTCTGTCAGACACTCCTGCCATCATTCTACAACACTATCATTCTCACATTCACATTGTCTCTCTCTCTCACTCACACTCTCACTCTCACTTTCTAACCATCTTATTCTCTCACAAGCTCACTTACCCTCACAATACTTCTGACTCTTTCTTTCATTCCCTCATTTGCTTTTACTATCTTATACTCACATTTCCTCTCACGCTCTCTCATCCACTCAGTATGTATCACTCTCATTCTCTCACCCTCTAATTCTAACACACACTCTCCCATACTTCTCTCTTACACTCTCTCCCACCCCCTTATCTCATCCTCTCTCATACTCGCGATCTCTCATCTTCTATCACAATTGCAAACTTTGATTGTCTCATCGCCTCTCACATTCGCACATATACATTCTCTAATCCCTCTCACAATCACACTCTACCTTTCTCTCATCCTTTCTCAAACTCTCACTCACTCATTCTCTCATGATTTCTCACACTTACATTGTCTCCTTATCTCATCCTCGCTCACACTCCCACTTTCTCTGCTTCCTATCCTCTCTTACACTCGTACTCGCTATCTTCTCTCTAACTCTCAATCTCTCAATATTTCACCCTCTTTCACATTCGTACTCTCTCATTCTGTCATCCTCTTTCACACTCACCAGCAATGATTTTTATCCCCTTTCAAACCCTCACCAATTGTGTCATCTCCTTTCAAACTTGCACACACTCACCTTTTCATCCTCTCTCACCTTCCCACTCTCTCATTCTCTCATCCTATCTCACATTTTCATTCTCTTGTTTTCTATCACATTATCACTCTCCCATTATTTAATCCCCTCTCCGAATCTCACACTCTCATTTCCTCATACCACCTCATACCCGCACTCTTTCATTCTTTCCTCCCCTCTCACACTTGCACTTTTTGATTTTCAAACACTTCTCACAATAACACTCTATTTTTCTTACAACCTGACTCACACTTTTTCATTCGCTCAGCCTCTCTCACACTAGCAAATTCTAATTATCTCATTCCCTCCCTCACTCGCACTCTCTCATTACTTCATCCCCTCTCAGAATCCATCGCTCCCACTTTCTCATCTACTCTCAAACTAGCACTCTCTTGATATAAATTCTTCGCGGGTTTGCTGCCGGATTACATTTTCTGTTGACGAGCTTTCGGCGACTTGCACTGCCGCCATCATCAGGTCCGTTGTATATTCTTCCAACATTTATTGTCGTTTGTGCATATCCTCCCCGTAGAGGTATTTAATATGAGAGATAAGTCTTTCGTTCTGAGAGCCACAGACTCTCATTTTCGCCTCTCATCTCACATTCGCAACCTCTCCTTCTTCTATCCGCTTTCACACTCGCACTTCCACCTTGTCTCATACACTAGTGCTCTCGCACTCCCTTATTCTCTAATCCCCTCTCACAATCGCACTCTCATCATCTCTGTCTCGCAGTCTCTCACTGTCTCATCCACTCACACACTCGCACTCTCTCATCCTCTCTTACACTCGCAGTATCTCATTTTCTTATCGTCTCTCTCTGTGTCTCACTCTCTCATTTTCTCACCCTCTCACCCACTTGCACCCTCTCATTCTCTCATCCTATCTCACAGTCCCAAACTCCCATTGTCTTATCATAAAATTTAATTAACTGTTCCCGCAGAGTGTAACGCCTCAAAATGGCTGTAGTTTAAGTGCACAGAGATTGCGGATACAGAAATGTCACAGGGTTCATAATATGTTCATTTTACGTTGGTTTAATTTATTCTGTTGTAAACGGGTGTAAATTAAAATGTAAGCCTATTACTGAAAAAATAAGAGCGCCTCAATTTAATTAGATATATAATTAATCTGTTCAGTAACACTTTGTTTTCAAATATTCCAACAAGTTTAGAGCAGAAATCCAATATATGAACTACGACGTTACAGAAAACTCATTCTTCCACTAGTGAATTTGTGCACATATTTCGTTTCTGATATAGTTCACATTGAGAACAATAACCTCTGCAGCAAACGGAATACGAGAAAGCTTTCTGAATTGCTTCATAAAGCTGAAGAATGATCTGACAGCCAACGGTGGTTTAGAGACAAAAACGTGTAAACTCAATTGACCTCACTCGTTTAGTACAATACATACGTTTTTTGATACAGGCAACGGAGTTTGTCACACATAAAATACCTTTCACAATTATATCACACAAAGGCAATTTGTTTGGCCTTTTTCTGTAACCAAACAATTATTGGAGTTTCTTATAAGCTATGTTAACGAATTTTCTGTTTTAACAAGCAAACAATTCCTAATATTGTAATAACGAAAAACTTTTATTGTGGAAAGTCACTGCAACAACAGCCGATAGAAACATTTGCTCAGATTGCGATGGCATAGTAGAAGAGAAAATGGTGCTATTATTTCACGATACGCTTTTAAAATATCTGTAGCATTAAGTGTAAAACGGAAGATAATACATCGTCCATAAAATCGTTTATTTATAAGCTCATGAAATAATTCTTTTTTAATTGATCAAACTTTGTTTTGATTTAAGAACTATCTACTATGTACCATGACACCTAATGTTACGATATACAGAAGAAGCCACTATTTCACCTGACGAAGACAGCAGCTGTAGCTGTAGAAACGTTTTGGCTTTAAGAGACAATCCGGCTGAACACCTGGAATACAACAACTAGCGCAGACGCTTCCAACGACTGTTGTGCTTACTGCTGAATTAATTCAGTCGAGCCTTGTAATTCAAAATACCTTCATTTTACTGCATTTTTAAGATCTATATGTATGATGAGTAGATCCTTGGTCATTTCTTGGAATAATGAATTAAATCAAACTGACTTCATGGAATTTAGAATCAATAAGAATTTCACACTTCAGTTTATCGCCGTCTAGTCAAGAAACTATTACATTGAATGTTGAAGTGTTCTGAAAACCTGGCCCTGCGTTTGTCTGGTGGACGTCGCGTCAATGCTGTCGGTTTTTTATATTTTTGTTGATTCTCGAATCTTCCTCGAGATCCTCTACCACAACTTCGGCTGCGCTTCTTATTTCTTCTGTTTAATTGCTATCCATTTTCTTCTATCGTGGATTTTCTTGTCATTCTTCCTTCTCTAATTAGTAATTCATAATACGGTGCCGAAAAATTTAATTATCTTATTTAAAAAGAAAAGTCATATCTCGACAACCACAATACCCATTTTACTCCGATAACAACTTCCAGTAACATTTTATTCGTTTGTTGTGCAGATTGTCTCTGACAAGTTCATAAACATGTAATGTACTGTACCTACGTCTATACTAATAGAGCAATGGCAAAAGGAGTGTGAGAGATATTTTCATTTCGGATGAATGTCGTGTGAAGGGGATGTAACTAAAGCTATCCCGCAGCTTTGAAAGGTTTTATTACCGGCATTAGAAGATGTCGGATCTGGATGAAACGATCAGGGACCTTCAGTCTCGACTACGAAGTAGAAAAGAAGGATGTTAAGTATAGAGGTCAGAAAGAAAAGGACGGGCGGAAACTGGCAACAGGTCACAGAACAAACGCGGCAAACAGAATGAAGGTGTCAGACACTTGTGTAATAGTGGGGAGAAACAGGTTTGACCTGTTACCAGAGCCAGGAGGGAAGAGCCTCGTATAGATGTAGGAGCAGGTAAGGTGCAGCAGACCGTTTGGTGTAGAAGAGTGAATTTTAAAAAAGGGGAGAAAAATTTTTGCTATGGAGGAAGTGTACAAGATCGCGTAGGTACAGACAACAACTTCTCGAATGTCTTAAAATGCGATGGCACACTAAGATTTTCGAGAAGACGTAGGAAAAAAAAAAAATATGAGATGGATACGGGGTAACAGTAAAGAGAAATGACCTAAGGAATGCGATGAAGGAGGCACGATATAGCAAAGTGGTAACGTTGGAGATTTTGCTTCTCTACGATAGGCCATAGTTAAACGCAGCCAAGAGACAGAGGCTCCACTTAGAACAGGTTTACTATATGTTATAGAGATTGTATCTGTGAATATCACCAGATGCAGTTACATGAGGCATGAACTACACAAGAAAGAAAGGTGAAAGGGAGCAACTTGTAATGATGATAGGGTGTAGAGCGGTACTTTCTTTTTAATAGTGGATGTTGCTGAGAGACTAATAGCAAATCAGTGATTATAAAAGAGTATGTTTCTTCGTAATACCCTTTTCATACTTAGCACAGTGCTTCCTACTTCTTTTTCCATTCCCACGAAGATAACACTTACTGATTTATCTACCTTTAGTCCACATTTCCAGTCTTTAGGACATGAGGTTCCTCTGAAACACTTTTCGTTCCTTTTCCCTCTTATTAGGAGACCATTAAAAAGAAGGGGGTGACTCACGCGGTCGTCAGAGCCAACTCTTCAGGACTGGGATGCGTTCCGCGAAGGTTTGATCCGCATGTAGTTCAATGAGGATGATATTTTCTTGTCGCAACCCCTGCTCCCCTCAGATTAATTATCGAAATAATACTTTATTGCTTTGAGAGGTCAAATTATAATTTTTATTTATAGTTTAGTAACGCATGGAAGAAATCTAACAGTTATTACAATATTTTAATAATACAAATTAGAAGAAGAAAAAATGGAAAATAAATTCTCATCTTCTCCAAACAATTCCTCATTTTTCACCATTGTCACTGTTGTATAAACACTGACGTTATGAATGGAGACCACTCATCTGCTGCTACTCTATTTATTAGTAGGAGACGAAATCACGAGACTGCCAAGTAAACGATAACGTTTACACCTATATTTGTGTATCTCAGTATGTCAAAAACGTCATACAAATTCCGTCCCTTTCCTGATAAAATGAACAGCATTTTATAATATATGGGACAACGAAATAGGTACTTGATTTTTCACACCATGTAAATAATTCATTTTAATCAGTCACAATGTTTGAACATAACATAAGTTTAAGCGAAATTATTCTTTTATTTCTTTTGTGATACTCATTGCATTTGTAAAAAAAGGAGATATTTTAATTGAAATTTGAAACTGATTTTATGCTTGGCCTAAACAATGCATCAAACAAAACACAAATTTGTTGGCTCATTATACAGACAGTAGTAGCTGAAAGCACCGATTTTCCCCCATTCCTACCATGCAAAAGTAAACAGGATATTCCATTTAATGGCGCCATTTCGAACGATGGCATTTAAACTTCCGTTTGCGTTTGAATGTGTGTGCGGTTGTGTTTTATGTGCCATTTGATTTCGGGAGAACCGCTGTTGTAGATTTGACCGCATCGTGATTTATGGCGAAGACAGATTTGTTACCACAATAGCTGTCGTGCGTGTAAATGCAAACTGTTGTTAAAGCATTAATCCCACCAGAAGTTCTCTCGTCGAAATATGCAAGTTCGCAGTAATGGACACGTAAATCTACCGCAACAGCACTAAATACACTGTAAACACAAGAACTGATCGCTAAACATAGCACTGACGCTGTAGTACTCAGCTTGCTGACGCTGCTGTAATAACCTTGATACTTAATATTTTTTTTTATTTATTTACTTTTGACAATAGTCGTTTTTATGACAAAAAGTCACATCATGTTCGTAGATTAATTTCAGAGTCACACTGTTGTTTGTAAAATGATGAAATAACTTTAGAACAAATTATAGTCACAATCTCGTATCTTTTCAAGTAATATTGTAACAAGAAAGATGAAAAACATAAGGAAAAAATTACAGTAAATTTTTCATGTTTAAGCAACAAAACAACAACTACTTGTTAAAAATAATAAAAGAGCGTTAAGTCGTCTAAAGTTTTATTCGGTAAGAGGAATAAATTCATTCAGATATTTTGTCTGACATCAGAGAAAGGTTGTAGTTCTCGAATTTTTCTTGTTCCTTTCTATTAGTGAGTCAGAAGGGTCAAATAGTTAAGCTCTGTGAATCTTTCAATACCAGTATACATAAGTAAAAAATGAGGATAGAAGAAAATTAGATTTTGATGTTGAGAATATTATGAAGGAGCTGGGTAGGCTAGAAAAGTTTAATGGGGCTGGTAAAGAATAATATTACCACGCATGTATTAGAAATGGGTGGATACGATGTTATACCATTATAAAAGTACCATTCAAATTCAGTGTGGAATCTTCCTGCGTACCAGTAGTAATCCGGGTCATAAAGAAGGGAATGGAAACACAGTTGACAACTACAATGAAATTACTTTGCCCTCAGTGATATGCGAGCTAATGAAGACCTTAATATTCAACCACATTGCAATTTCTTTAGGAATGAAAGTGGTTTGTAGATCAGGAACATTCGTTTGGGAGATTTCAGTTAGTGAGCTATATACAAAATATTTCAGATGAAATGGAACAGTAAGGCCCGATAATGATAATGCAGCATTGGACGTCAACAAGAATTTGACAAAGTGAGACATAGAATGATGTTCAATTAGACTAAAATTACTGGTGTAAACAGTGCAGCATCTTCCTGCATGAAGGAATTGTAAACAGGAAGGTGTTGAAAAGTCAGAGCAGGTTAGTGAACTGGGACCGCATTACTCTAATGATCCATTCCGTTGCTGGCATACAGTCAGAAGTTAGGATGTTTACAGTTTACACGATTATAAAGAAATAAGAATGAAAACAGAGGTTTTCTATGATAATACGTTGGAACAGGGATTAGTTATAGGGGGCATAAAAAAGGTAAAGGTTCTTGTGGTAATGATGACCTGGTGGCTGGATTTTAAGTGGCTGCGAAATCAGCCCCTATCGTCGCCGCCATAATCTAACCCGGTAATCCTACCACTTACAAGGGACCTACACTTTAACGAGTATCCCGAACCACGGAAGCGTTCTGGCGTACTTCACATTATATGTACAGCAACCTGTGTCACAAGTGAAGGATGGGTTTAGGGCCCATCAAAATCCCCGCCGAGACGGGATATCGAACCACAAACGTTTAGATCCCCAATCAGATGGCCTTAACCACTGAGCTACCATAACGCTACATATAAAGCATAAAATTTAAATATCTCGAAAAATGAATGGAAGTAAATTCTGGTGGGATGTCGCATTGCCCTTTTGGAATTGCCCAAGTCCGTCGGAATCGGAATGTCTCAAGGAAGTGTAATAGGACCACGTTTTATTCTTAATTTTTATAAACGATGTAGTTGACAACGTTAAATGCTGGTTGCGATTGTTTGCCCACGATGTAATTCTGGGAAATAAGGAGCTGTGACGATTGCTTAGAAATTCAGCGCGATTTGGATGCTATTTCCGAATGGTGCCGTAAATGGCAGCTTACACTTAATTGCAAAAAGAGCAAGGCAATGCGAATAAGTAACAAAAAGAATCTGTTTCCTCACGAGTAAAAAGTAAACAATTCAGTTGTTGACACGGTTGATTCCCTGAAGTATCTGAGGGTAATAGTACAAAGCAACATGAAATGGGACTTCCACATAACTTCCGTCGTAGGCAAAGCTAATTCTAAATTACGATTCATAGGTCGTATTCTGAGGAGTTGTAATGCTCATACAAAGGAAATAGCGTATAAAACGCTAGTGCGTCCGTATCTGCATTACTGTTGTGGAGTTTGGGATCCGTATCGCAAGGACCTGATTGACTCAGTGGAGAGGGTACACAGGAGAGACGCTCGATTCGTGACTGGTTGCTACAGCCGTTATGAATGCGTCACAGGATTGATACATACGAGGCTGGGATCGTTTGGAAGACAGACGTCGTCATTTGCGTTTGAATTTACTGGAGAATAAGCATAATTCTATGACCTACGAGTGCACTGAGATACTTCTTCCGCCAACCTATTTGGGTCGCAATGACCGGAGGGATAAGATTCGAGAAATAAGATTTCGTATTGATGTTTTTATATATTCTTTCTTTCCTCTTGCTATTCTGGATTGGAATGTGCAAAATTAAGATTGGTGCTTAGCACCTTCTGCCACCCACAATGTTTGTGAAATGCAGAGTATGGATGTAGATCTAGATGCAGAATGGATGCAGGTGATCAACCTGGATGCGAACGTATGTGTCCCCTGTCAGAGTTGTATCTAGACGTATCAGGGGTTCCATGTCACTCCAACTGCACACGCCCCACACCATTACAGAGCCTCCACCAGCCTAAACAGTCCTCTGCTGACATGCAGGGTCCATGATTTCATGAGGTTGTCTCCAAACCCGTACACGTCCTTCCGCTCGATACAACTGGAAACGAGACTCTTCACACCAGGCAACATGTTTCCAATCATCAACAGTCCTATGTCGGTGTTGGCGGGCCCAGGCGAGGAGTAAAGCCTTGTGTCGTGCACTCAGCAAGGATACACGAGAGGACCTTCGGCTCCGAAAGTCCATATCGATGATATTTTGTTGAATGGTACACACGCTGACACTTGTTGATGGGCCAGCTTTGAAATCCGTAGCAATTTGCGGAATGATTGCACTTCGGTCACGTTGAACGATTCTCTTCAGTCGTGGTTGGTCCCGTTCTTGCAGGATCTTTTTCCGGCCGCAGTGATGTCGGAGATTTGATGTTTTACCGGATTCGATATTCACGGAGCACTCGTGAAATGGTCGTACGGGAAAATCCCCACCTCATCGCTACCTCCTAGATTCTGTGTCCCATCTTTCGTGCACCGACTATAACACCATGTTCAAACTCACTTAAAGCATGATAACCTGCCATTGTAGCAGCAGTAACCGATATAACGAAAGTATTACATATTGGAGCACTAACTAAAAGATCTCTCCTTCCATGCATAACATGATTTTTAGATTTGAATAATATTGATTTATACAGTGTCCACATCTTTATTCTACCTTCCCAATTATTAGTTTGTATCTTGTTTCTTCATCCTTCTAGTGTTAAGTTTGTACCGTTTACTTCTTTAACTTCCACTAGCATTAGTTTATACCATTAAATTATTAACTACTTAAGAACGAATACTATTAAGATTTTAGTTAGTATTTTACACATAAATATTATTATTTTTTTTTGTTAGTAATACTCTTGAACTTAAAATATGCCAAACGTTATATAAGTGTTGTATACTGTTAGTTTCTGTAAGGTGTATATTATTTATTGTAAACACCTGGTATGATGTAAGAGAGGGCTTGACAGCCCTAATCTTGCCAGGCTAAATAAACCTTTAAATAAATAAATAACGCCTGCGCCAGACACCTTTTGTCTTATATAGGCGTTGCCGAACGCAGAGCCGTACTCTGAGTGTTTACATGTCTATGTGTTTGCGTACGCATGGCTATACCAGTTTCTTTGGCTCTTCAGTGTATTTTAGAAAGGGAAGTGAGAATGTTCTAGGGAAATAAGAAAATACCAATCATTGGTCATGTTCTTCCCCGATTATTATGGAATGGCTCTGTACCACATTATGGCAATCAAATAGAGAAGTTGGAGTGTTGGAAAGATCAGCTACTGTGTTTGCTTGTGGAAATTATCGTAGAACATAGTCCGTAAGTGATATGATTAAAGGGCAAGCAAGGACACTGGGGGGTGTGTAGGAGTTATACATTGGGAACTGATACTGGATGGATATTGGGTGAATAATTAGGAATAGTAATGAAGTGATGACCCTGTCCATAAACTATTGATTTCAGACATAAAGGATGGGAAAGATTCGGTTTTGTGGCTAAAAAGGTCTAGAATCTGAGTGAATTATTTAGGTTGGTGATGAATAATTTAGTTAATATTAATACCAACGGCAGAATTATTTGCATGCGTTCTCTGTTTTTCCCAAACCCAAGTTTGTTCTCATCTAAATTAATCTCTCTGCCAGTTCTCTTCTATTAGTCTGTTTATTATATTAATTATTATTTTTTGAAACATCTGATGTGAAAATGTGGGAGTAGGAAAATAGTTTTTGGTTAAGTTCTTTATGCTTTCTTCTGGGTTATGTGTACAACGATTAATAGCTTGAAATCTGTTAGTATCACAAGCAGAAGAATGTCTTAAAAGACTGAATAATCTAGTAAATCGCGGTGTCATGTTGACATTAAATATTTCATTTACCGTACATAACGCTGCATATCATAAGTTTTAAGTACTAAAGTGCTGACTCGGTGCTCTGATTCGCATTTGACGAAACTTCACCCCTGTTGTCAGAAGTCAGAAAAATCTGAGCGCCAGAACAAAGTTTTACCGCTGAAACTTAAAGCTATAACGAGGGTCGCCTGTTTGTCAGCTACTGCTTGAAACAAAATATGTTTGAGGACAGACTCCTTATGACAGAAAGAGATAATCCTGTTCACTATCTGTAACAGACAGCCAATACTTTAGAAGTTCCTGCTTATTAAAACAACCTACACACCGCCTCCGGAAAAAAAGCTAATTTCTTAAGTCTTATTATTTATGAGTCTTGTGTATCTATAAGATAATGTTAGGAGCGGTACTACGATAAATATGACAATGCACGAACAATGTTAATATCGTATCTGAAAAAGTAAGATTCTTACGCAATGCAACAATATAGTTGTATTTGGGTATGCCTGCAGACCAAATTTGCATTGGATCCTTTGCGTAAATAATAATACTGTATCAGAAAATTAATTTTAGCTTATATTTCTTTTTATGTTATTTGATTGACCTCGGCAAGTTAGCTATATTCTTTCATGTCATATCAATTGTATAAAGTCGAAAATTTGCTGGGAAAGTATAATTTTAATATTATGTGAAGAAACGAAATGTATTGAATCTTATGTGATTTACCATTACAAGAAGGATGGTACTTTATACAGCGGATACTTTGAAACGTATTCCATTTTTTCTGAGTCTAAGATGCTTCAGTTTGGACGGTTCCTTTACTACGCTACCCATTCGCAAGTTGTGTGATTAATAGTTCGATACTCATTCGCACAATTTAAGAATACGGAGAACGAAGTGGATGATGACAAACTATAGGTACGGAAGTCTGGATCCTTGGCTTCAGGTGTGCATACATAGCGACGGTGAGACGAAACGTTGAGAAGGGCTGTTACTTAGGGCAAAAGGGATTAGTCTCCCGGGACCTAAAAAAAGGCGGGAAAGTAATTGGCTTGTAGCGTGCGAAAACTTATGGACAAGCCAGGAAGGAATTTTTTAATAGCGAGTTGATATTAGAGGCATTAAGAACGGTTTATTGAGACTTCATAAGTTCGGGAAATCAAGAAACTTTCTTGGAGATGGGAGGTAATTATATATCTTCAATGAGGACTGCCCAACTAGTAACTGAACAATTTCTTTTTCTGACCAACCACGGTGGTGGATGACGGAAGACCCTTATCACTCCGTGCTGAGTGGCAATCCGACGGCGCTGGATTACGAGTATATCCACTGTGCCACAACGTCACC
>JARYHS010013630.1:171141862-171228980 GCA_031002005.1 Vandiemenella viatica | reverse complement strand
GGAGGCCAAAAGAACGGCTATATATGTACAAAAGAGACGATAAAAGATACATAGATGCACCTCTAGCCAGGAAACCAAAGGCGTCGGAGCCAGATACACAAGGAAAAAAAAAATTACATATTGGGAAAGGCAGATCCTGGTCACTGTCAGACAGAGACTAAAGCCCTCTTCACATTGCGCAATTCCGAGTCGTTGCTACTTATATTTGAATATCTTCAATTTGAGTTTCCTGCAAAGTACGATACTCACAGGCGACTTAGTACCACACGCTGAGGATACTGTGAAGCGATATAGTCTCTTCAGTCTGCGTCTAGCCGTGGTGAGCGTCGTTCTAATAAACACCCCTGCTGTGGCTTCTAACAGAGTTTTTCATCAAGTGATGATGAAGTAACTGTCATCTATTCTTACTATATCTATTATAAAAAACGAAAAATCCGATGAATGTGTTGCCATTCTTAAATCATGCATACAGGAGAAAAAGAATAGAAAATCGTGGAGTAGGTAAATAAATTTAATAAAAAATGAAATTTTGAAGTTAATGCTAGCGATAAGAAGTAATGAAAAGTAAATAAACGTGCAGCGTTTTTAACGTGGTATCAATTAAATAAATTATTCTTCATGGTACACAACGCATGTCCAACAACAGTCGATATTTACTAGGAAGAAAGCTTTCTCTCACAATACATAATTATAACTCCCTGAATTTCTATATCAAATGACAGGTTGAAACAATACAAATGATGATTCACCAACAATTAATTTAACTTCTGTTTCTATTAAACTCTTCGTTTATTCTTTCACATATTCGTCTGACTGATTTCTACAAAAATGCTTGCTGTTGATTTATATTGCTTGTTTACTATTTAAACTAAATAAACTATGAAGACTGAAGGTTTCCTCCTCACTTTGAACTGAATAATATTACGCGCCGTTTATGCCTCCCCACTACACAACATTGGAAGTGATTCAGTGGATACTCGAGTCTCCGTCGCCTAGCCTGAGCATTGCGCAGTGTGAACAGGCCTTAGACTCTAGACTATATCAGATGAATAACAATAGTTACAACGGTAGTGAATGTTACTCACTCATCCAGTGTAAATTAAAAGGGACCAGAATTAATAAAAACTCCCAAGACTTCTGCTAAATCCTAATCATATGCACGTCGGTATACGTTTAATTAATGACGCTCATTCATATAAAATATACGTAAAATACACGTGAACAACTTAAATCATAATTAATTAAGATTTAAATGAATTGTATAAAATGAAATGAAAACATTGCTCATGACTTTGCCATACTGCATCTTTCTCGTCACCGTATACGTACCCAGCATGATTGCCGATTATAATCACCTCTTCATAGTTATTTAAGCAAACGCCGCGATCGTTCACAATTTTCTCTTCAGAAATATGCGTTTCAAAGTAGAATGAAATTGAATTCACCACTCAAAGCTTGCATAATAGATCGTTTTACATAGCCTCGTCTGAGGCAATTACATAAAAATAAGATACGATTTCATGTCTTTTAATGTAAATCACTTTTAATTAGATATAACTACCATTCATTAAAAACTCATCGAAAAGGCAGTTTATGTTGTTGGATTGATAGGATCTATAATTGGAAACTTTGTTTTATTAATTTTTTAAAGCATACTATTCCAGTGTTAAAAATATTCTTCACACTCTCATTTTTAATTATTTGTAACCTGGCGAGAACATAGTTGTGTGACTGTTGAAAGGCTTTTTACTTTCTCATGACTCTCCAAGGAAATTATTTTGAATTGCTTAATACTACCGAATTCATTTGTATATGAACAAGATATATGGATCATTGCTTTATTTCACCTTGCAAGATATTCACCTTTTTAAAATCACTTTGAAGTGTTTCGTTTATCTCTTTATCTTCAGAACATGGCACCCAATGTTTTTGCACGGCAGTTGTGACTGCATAATAATATCGTAATTAAGCTGAGTGTCAGTGAATTAATTCCTATGATAAGGGGGCATCCATAAATTACGTGAGGTGAAATAGGGGGGGTCCGGCGAAATCTCACCAGGGGGGGGGGGAGTCTACGGAATTCTCACGTTAGGTTTTGGGAAAAATGTTTTGGACTGTAGAGCTAAAAAAAAGGATCTACAAATTGCTCGAAAGTCGATTTTAGAGGGGTATTTCGTCTAAAAGTGGGGTTATGACCGGATTTTGAATGGTGAGACCTAAAAAAAAAGGTGTCCAAAAGTTTCGAGGGCGATTACATTGGGGGGGGGGGGGTTCTCAAGGACCAGATCTCACCAAAGGGGGGGAGGCGGCCAGATCTCCTGAAATCTCACCGTAGGGGAGGGGGGGGGGGGGGTCCGGAAATCCGGAAAAACACCTCACGTAATTTATGGATGCCCCCTAATGAGCTAACATCGATAAATTATAGTTGAAAGCATCGGGTTGACGCGATAATACCATAGTTATAATCGAAGATGCAAAAGTATCTCCATTCGAAAAGTAAATAGAATATTTATTTAATTTTATAAAAATAGAGTCATTTACAAATAATGATTGAAACGAGATAACAAATAATCCAAAGACAAAAATACGTAAACTTGTCAGTCCACAAACAAGTTAGATTAATGGAGAGCGTGAAATCTCAATGTGTTGTGAAACACAATGGGTCATAATAGATCTTTACTCTGACTTTGATGAACCGTGGCCAATATTCGCCGAGTTTGCTGTGTGTTACTGACAGCACAGGGTGACGTTGTGGCACAGTGGATATACTCGTAATTCAGCGCCGTCGGATTGCCACTCAGCACGGAGTGATAAGGGTCTTCCGTCATCCACCACCGTGGTTGGTCAGAAAAAGAAATTGTTCAGTTACTAGTTGGGCAGTCCTCATTGAAGATATGTAATTACCTCCCATCTCCAAGAAAGTTTCTTGATTTCCCGAACTTATGAAGTCTCAATAAACCGTTCTTAATGCCTCTAATATCAACTCACTATTAAAAAATTCCTTCCTGGCTTGTCCATAAGTTTTCGCACGCTACAAGCCAATTACTTTCCCGCCTTTTTTTAGGTCCCGGGAGACTAATCCCTTTTGCCCTAAGTAACAGCCCTTCTCAACGTTTCGTCTCACCGTCGCTATGTATGCACACCTGAAGCCAAGGATCCAGACTTCCGTACCTATAGTTTGTCATCATCCACTTCGTTCTCCGTATTCTTAAATTGTGCGAATGAGTATCGAACTATTAATCACACAACTTGCGAATGGGTAGCGTAGTAAAGGAACCGTCCAAACTGAAGCATCTTAGACTCAGAAAAAATGGAATACGTTTCAAAGTATCCGCTGTATAAAGTACCATCCTTCTTGTAATGGTAAATCACATAAGATTCAATACATTTCGTTTCTTCACATAATATTAAAATTATACTTTCCCAGCAAATTTTCGACTTTATGCAATTGATATGACATGAAAGAATATGGCTAACTTGCCGAGGTCAATCAAATAACATAAAAAGAAATATAAGCTAAAATTCATTTTCTGATACAGTATTATTATTTACGCAAAGGATCCAATACAATTTGGTCTGCAGGCATACCCAAATACAACTATATTGTTGCATTGCGTAAGAATCTTACTTTTTCAGATACGATATTAACATTGTTCGTGCATTGTCATATTTATCGTAGTACTGCTCCTAACATTATCTTATAGACACACAAGACTCATAAATAATAAGACTTAAGAAATTAGCTTTTTTCCGGAGGCGGTGTGTAGGTTGTTTTAATAAGCAGGAACTTCTAACGTATTGGCTGTCTGTTACAGATAGTGAACAGGGTTGTCTCTTTCTGTCATACGGAGTCTGTCCTCAAACATATTTTGTTTCAAGCAGTAGCTGACAAACAGGCGACCCTCGTTATAGCTTTAAGTATCAGCGGTAAAACTTTGTTCTGGCGCTGAGATTTTTATGACTTCTGACAACAGGGGTGAAGTTTCGTCAAATGCGATCCCGAGCACCGAGTCAGCACTTTAGTACTTAAAACTTATGATATGCAGCGTTATGTACGGTAAATGAAATATTTAATGTCAACATGACACCGCGATTTACTAGATTATTCAGTCTTTTAAGACATTCTTCTGCTTGTGATACTAACAGATTTCAAGCTATTAATCGTTGTACACATAACCCAGAAGAAAGCATAAAGAACTTAACCAAAAACTATTTTCCTACTCCCACATTTTCACATCAGATGTTTCAAAAAATAATAATTAATATAATAAACAGACTAATAGAAGAGAACTGGCAGAGAGATTAATTTAGATGAGAACAAACTTGGGTTTGGGAAAAACAGAGAACGCATGCAAATAATTCTGCCGTTGGTATTAATATTAACTAAATTATTCATCACCAACCTAAATAATTCACTCAGATTCTAGACCTTTTTAGCCACAAAACCGAATCTTTCCCATCCTTTATGTCTGAAATCAATAGTTTATGGACAGGGTCATCACTTCATTACTATTCCTAATTATTCACCCAATATCCATCCAGTATCAGTTCCCAATGTATAACTCCTACACACCCCCCAGTGTCCTTGCTTGCCCTTTAATCATATCACTTACGGACTATGTTCTACGATAATTTCCACAAGCAAACACAGTAGCTGATCTTTCCAACACTCCAACTTCTCTATTTGATTGCCATAATGTGGTACAGAGCCATTCCATAATAATCGGGGAAGAACATGACCAATGATTGGTATTTTCTTATTTCCCTAGAACATTCTCACTTCCCTTTCTAAAATACACTGAAGAGCCAAAGAAACTGGTATAGCCATGCGTACGCAAACACATAGACATGTAAACACTCAGAGTACGGCTCTGCGTTCAGCAACGCCTATATAAGACAAAAGGTGTCTGGCGCAGGCGTTATTTATTTATTTAAAGGTTTATTTAGCCTGGAAAGATTAGGGCTGTCAAGCCCTCTCTTACATCATACCAGGTGTTTACAATAAATAATATACACCTTACAGAAACTAACAGTATACAACACTTATATAACGTTTGGCATATTTTAAGTTCAAGAGTATTACTAACAAAAAAATTTAATAATATTTATGAGTAAAATACTAACTAAAATCTTAATAGTATTCGTTCTTAAGTAGTTAATAATTTAATGGTATAAACTAATGCTAGTGGAAGTTAAAGAAGTAAACGGTACAAACTTAACACTAGAAGGATGAAGAAACAAGATACAAACTAATAATTGGGAAGGTAGAATAAAGATGTGGACACTGTATAAATCAATATTATTCAAATCTAAAAATCATGTTATCCATGGAAGGAGAGATCTTTTAGCTAGTGCTCCAACATGAAATACTTTCGTTATATCGGTTACTGCTGCTACAATGGCAGGTTATAACGCTTTAAGTGAGTTTGAACATGGTGTTATAGTCGGTGCACGAAAGATGGGACACAGAATCTCGGAGGTAGCGATGAAGTGGGGATTTTCCCGTACGACCATTTTACGAGTGCTCCGTGAATATCGAATCCGGTAAAACATCAAATCTCCGACATCACTGCGGCCGGAAAAAGATCCTGCAAGAACGGGACCAACCACGACTGAAGAGAATCGTTCAACGTGACCGAAGTGCAATCTTTCCGCAAATTGCTACGGATTTCAAAGCTGGCCCATCAACAAGTGTCAGCGTGTGTACCATTCAACAAAATATCATCGATATGGACTTTCGGAGTCGAAGGTCCTCTCGTGTATCCTTGCTGAGTGCACGACACAAAGCTTTACTCCTCGCCTGGGCCCGCCAACACCGATATCGGACTGTTGATGATTGGAAACATGTTGCCTGGTGTGAAGAGTCTCGTTTGCCGGCCTCGGTAGCGTAGGGGCTAGAGTGTTAGCTCCACGTGCCGAAGGTCGCCGGTTCGAGTCCGGCCGATGGCATGGGTGTTTAGTATATGTGTTGTCTCTATGTCATGTCCATTGTGTTGTGTCTAAAACCACTTGGAAAAATAATACACTGTGAAGCAATGAAATACACTGGATGATTCAAATACACTTGAGTTGGCTGTATGGCCTCGAAGCCAAAAGCCATAAAAAAAAAAAAAAAAAAAAAAAAAAAAAAAAAAAAAAAAAGAGTCTCGTTTCCAATTGTATCGAGCGGAAGGGCGTGTACGGGTTTGGAGACAACTTCATGAATTCATGGACCCTGCATGTCAGCAGGGGACTATTCAGGCTGGTGGAGGCTCTGTAATGGTGTGGGGCGTGTGCAGTTGGAGTGACATGGGACCCCTGATACGTCTAGATACGACTCTGGCAGAGGACACGTACGTTCGCATACAGGTTGATCGCCTGCTCCATTCTGCATCTAGATCTACATCCATACTCTACATTTCACAAACATTGTGGGTGGCAGAAGGTGCTAAGCACCAATCTTAATTTTGCACATTCCAATCCAGAATAGCAAGAGGAAAGAAAGAGTACATAAAAACATCAATACGAAATCTTATTTCTCGAATCTTATCCCTCCGGTCATTGCGACCCAAATAGGTTGGCGGAAGAAGTATCTCAGTGCACTCGTAGGTCATAGAATTTTGCATATTCTCGAGTAAATTCAAACGCAAATGACGACGTCTGTCTTCCAAACGATCCCAGCCTCGTATGTATCAATCCTGTGACGCATTCATAACGGCTGTAGCAACCAGTCACGAATCGAGCGGCTCTCCTCTGTGGTGACCGACTATAAGCGCTCAGGTGACATAAGCGCTCTAGGGTTGCCTTCCTGGAAGGACGGTCTATAATCCCCTGCCTTCCTGGAAAGACGGTGTCGCCAGAAGAAACGCACAGTGAAGCCCTGATGGCCTCTAAGGCTACGTGGGCACTTCGGATTTATTAGCGGGCGATTAAAGACCAATTTTTCAAGCAACACAAATATCGAAAACTGATTTGAGAGATTGAAAAATTGCCAATCTGCCGTCGAAATACGGAATAAATTGTATTTCTTTACTATTTTTAGTTCCGAGTATTCAAAAATAACGACCCATCACCGTTTAGCAGTTAAATAGCTAACAGCTAATCAGTAGATGGTAATATTTATTTATTAATGGTTATATGTACTGTTACACTTTCCCCAAACTCTTTTCACTTGCAAAATAAATAATCTTTGTTCTATGTTAATTTTTAGATTGAACAACATTATACATTTGTAAAAAAAAAAAAAAAAAAAAAAACAATTTGCTAAAATAAATGAAATTTTCTTATCTGGAACATCTTGAAATTTTCGTTTAAGTAACGTTTGACCAGTAAGAAGATATGCCCAGAATAGTTATTTTTAAGTATATTTTTTGAACCTAACTACACAGAGACGATTCTTATCTCGACAATGTAATCTGACATTTGTTGCGACAAATTAGTCGCAAGTGTGCGCACTAACATTTTTTGCGACCTATTTTTCTATCGCAGCTACAGAAAATCGCTAGAATGCGTCTAGCCTAAAGAGTTCATGAAGTCATACATTTTCCAGTAGTAATTCAATAAATTTCAAATACTTAACTCATTTTAATAACTGATTTCCATCACACTTTTTCCAGGATTTGGATGGCTTAGTGACTGAAATGCACGTAGCACACAACCGTTTAAGGCGTGTTTAAAATTAGCTTGAATAAAGCTTCGTCAGTATTTATTTATTTACATATTTACAATGTCTCTTTATTTACATTATTTTCATTTTTTGTGTGTTAAAAAGCAGGTCTAGCCCAGCTTTTTTAAGTATGATATCGCTTTCAAACAAGACCTAATATCACCGTTTTCCTCATACTTTTTTACAGTTTTTTCCAAACATTCATCTAATTTAATATACTTAGAAGCTTTTCCTCTTTTTCCCAGCAAGATTGATCTCCGTTCTCATGTACATACAAGCGGAATTTTCAGCTTCACTCTTTAAACACATTATCACTTTTTTGATCTTGGGATTTGGTCGCCCGAGAAGATGGTTGATTTTGTTGTTCCAACCTTCCACAACGTTCGTAGTGCGGTGTCGCCTACCGTATCAAGTCCACAGTTTAGGAGGAATTTCTTCATTCTCCAACCATTGTTCAACCAAATAATCAAAAAACTGAGACAATTTCGGATTTTCTGGAGCCTCCGTATATATCTTGAGCCAGCCGTCTAAGATGTCTTCAGTTTGGAGGAATGCTAGCGCAGCACACATCCTAACATGCAGTCAAATTTCTTCATTTTCCCGATACCCACGGGTCAGTCCAATTTCCTGCAATTTCCTCCACAGACATTTCTTCATGTGGTAGTAACAACCATTAATTTCAACGGTTGGAGAAACTTCTCCAAGTGCGGATATTGCACTTCCCTCAAAATCAATGTTAATTTTTCTTGGATTCCATTGTGGAACTATATGTAAAATATGGCAAAATAAACGAATATACGTTGCTTTCTTTTTGTTTGGCAACAGGGCAAACGCTACTGGATACACATTAGTTTCTTCCTTGAAGCTTCAGTAATCAGCGTGGATACTATAAATTTGAGCAAATTGTTTACTACAACTTTTAAATGTACCATCCATGAAGAAATCTTGCTGTCTCTTCAGACATTCTCTTCCTTTCTGTCCACAAAGTATTATCATTCGCTCTCCTGAGCTGTCATCTGTCAAAAGGAAACTTGAACCATCTTTCATCTGGAGCATATCATTATCTAAAACTACTTTATCTTGGCTCTTCTGTTCCTTTCCATTCCCACGAGCTTTGCTTCTCTGTCGAAATAAGGTTCTCTTGACAGTCACCTGGTGGAGCAATTTGGCTACATTTTCGTAGCATTTACTGTGTAAGTCTCCCAGTTCTTTTGTGTAAATTTTAGAAACGGGCGTGTCTTCTTCGCGGGCCCTCTTCTTCGCATGATTCATTCTTTTAGCAACTTCCAAGCGAACTGCGTCCGCTGCTTCGTACGGCTTCAGTTACACATAAAACTTTCCAATTTTTCGTTTTGAGCGTTCCACCACAACTTTTCGTCCTTTCCTTCTGACACCGCCATACCGTTAGAAAATCTTCTTTACTTTTGTATTTCCGATACGAATAACCTTCATAATGCACGGCAGGTTTACCCTTATTAGTTGTTAGCACTTCTATGACGACAAACTAGAAATACTTTCACAGTTGAACTGTGTAGCACAAGTGGTACTGCTGCCAATAAACTTCACTGTATGAATGACACGAAAGTAATAAGAGCTTAAACAGATGAGCTGTGCTAAATATTCACAGAAGAATGTTTCTTGGAATTCTCTACTGCAGGTAGGCGAGGGTGGATGGTTATACCTACCCTCGCCTACCTGCGGTAGAGCGCTTTTGTCACGGAGCGCTTTTGCCATATAACCCTCCTCTGTACCCTCTCCACTGAGTCAATCAGGTCCTTGCGATACGGATCCCAAACTCCACAACAGTAATGCAGATACGGACGCACTAGCGTTTTATACGCTATTTCCTTTGTATGAGCATTACAACTCCTCAGAATACGACCTATGAATCGTAATTTAGAATTAGCTTTGCCTACGACGGAAGTTATGTGGAAGTCCCATTTCATGTTGCTTTGTACTATTACCCTCAGATACTTCAGGGAATCAACCATGTCAACAACTGAATTGTTTACTTTTTACTCGTGAGGAAACAGATTCTTTTTGTTACTTATTCGCATTGCCTTGCTCTTTTTGCAATTAAGTGTAAGCTGCCATTTACGGCACCATTCGGAAATAGCATCCAAATCGCGCTGAATTTCTAAGCAATCGTCACAGCTCCTTATTTCCCAGAATTACATCGTGGGCAAACAATCGCAACCAGCATTTAACGTTGTCACCTACATCGTTTATAAAAATTAAGAAAAAAACGTGGTCCTATTACACTTCCTTGAGACATTCCGATTCCGACGGACTTGGGCAATTCCAAAAGGGCAATGCGACATCCCACACATCCAGAATTTACTTCCATTCATTTTTCGAGATATTTAAATTTTATGCTTTATATGTAGCGTTATGGTAGCTCAGTAGTTAAGGCCATCTGATTGGGGATCTAAACGTTTGGGGTTCGAAATCCCGTCTCGGCGGGGATTTTGATGGGCCCTAAACCCATCCTTCACTTGTGACACAGGTAGCTGTATAATGTGAAGTACGCCAGAACGCTTCCGTGGTTCGGGATACTCGTTAAAGTGTAGGTCCCTTGTAAGTGGAAGGATTACCGGGTTAGATTATGGCGGCGACGATAGGGGCTGATTTCGCAGCCACTTAAAATCCAGCCACCAGGTCATCATTACGACAAGAACCTTTTCCTTTTTTATGCCCTCTATAACTAATCCCTGTTCCAACGTATTTTCATAGAAAACCTCTGTTTTCATTCTTATTTCTTTATAATCGTGTAAACTGTAAACATCCTAACTTCTGACTGTATGCCAGCAACGGAATGGATCATTAGAGTAATACGTAACAGCGGTCCCAGTTCACTAACCTGCTCTGGCTCTTTAACACCTCCCTGTTTAGAATTCCTTCATGCAGGAAGATGCTGCACAGTTTACACCAGTAATTTTAGTCTAATTGAACATCGTTCTATGTCTCACTTTGTCAAATACTTGTTGACGTCCAATGCTGCATTATTATTATCGGGCCTTACTGTTCCATTTCATCTGAAATATTTTGTATATAGCTCATTAACTGAAATCTCCCAAACGAATGTTCCTGATCTACAAACCACTTTCATTCCTAAAGAAATTGCAGTGTGGTTGGATATTAAGGTCTTCATTAGCTTGCATATCACCGAGGGCAAAGTAATTTCATTGTAGTTGTCAACTGTGTTTCCATTCCCTTCTTTATGACCCGGATTACTACTGGTACGCAGGAAGATTCCACACTGAATTTGAATGGTACTTTTATAATGGTATAACATCGTATCCACCCATTTCTAACACATGCGTGGTAATATTATTCTTACCAGCCCCATTAAACTTTTCTAGCCTACCCAGCTCCTTCATAATATTCTCAACATCAAAATCTAATTTTCTTCTATCCTCATTTTTTACTTATGTATACTGGTATTGAAAAGATTCACAGAGCTTAACTATTTGACCCTTCTGACTCACTAATAGAAAGGAACAAGAAAAATTCGAGAACTACAACCTTTCTCTGATGTCAGACAAAATATCTGAATGAATTTATTCCTCTTACCGAATAAAACTTTAGACGACTTAACGCTCTTTTATTATTTTTAACAAGTAGTTGTTGTTTTGTTGCTTAAACATGAAAAATTTATTGTAATTTTTTCATTATGTTTTTCATCTTTCTTGTTACAATATTACTTGAAAAGATACGGGATTGTGACTATAATTTGTTCTAAAGTTATTTCATCATTTTAAAAACAACAGTGTGACTCTGAAATTAATCTACGAACATGATGTGACTTTTTGTCATAAAAACGACTATTGTCAAAAGTAAATAAATAAATAAAAAATTAAGTATCAAGGTTATTACAGCAGCGTCAGCAAGCTGAGTACTACAGCGTCAGTGCTGTGTTTCGCGATCAGTTCTTGTGTTTACAGTGTATTTAGTGCTGTTGCGGTAGATTTACGTGTCCATTACTGCGAACTTGCATATTTCGACGAGAGAACTTCTGGTGGGATTAATGCTTTAACAACAGTTTGCATTTACACGCACGACAGCTATTGTGGTAACAAATCTGTCTTCGCCATAAATCACGATGCGGTCAAATCTACAACAGCGGTTCTCCCGAAATCAAATGGCACATAAAACACAACCGCACACACATTCGAACGCGAACGGAAGTTTAAATGCCATCGTTCGAAATGGCGCCATTAAATGGAATATCCTGTTTACTTTTGCATGGTAGGAATGGGGGAAAATCGGTGCTTTCAGCTACTACTGTCTGTATAATGAGCCAACAAATTTGTGTTTTGTTTGATGCATTGTTTAGGCCAAGCATAAAATCATTTTCAAATTTCAATTAAAATATCTCATTTTTTTTACAAATGCAATGAGTATCACAAAAGAAATAAAAGAATAATTTCGCTTAAACTTATGTAATGTTCAAACATTGTGATTGATTAAAATGAATTATTTACATGGTGTGAAAAATCAAGTACCTATTTCGTTGTCCCATATATTATAAAATGCTGTTCATTTTAGACGGAAAGGGACGGAATTTGTATGACGTTTTTCGACATACTGAGATACACAAATATAGGTGTAAACGTTATCGTTTACTTGGCAGTCTCGTGATTTCGTCTCCTACTAATAAATAGAGTAGCAGCAGATGAGTGGTCTCCATTCATAACGTCAGTGTTTATACAACAGTGACAATGGTGAAAAATGAGGAATTGTTTGGAGAAGATGAGAATTTATTTTCCATTTTTTCTTCTTCTGATTTGTATTATTAAAATATTGTAATAACTGTTAGATTTCTTCCATGCGTTACTATACTATAAATAGAAATTATAATTTGACCTCTCAAAGCAATAAAGTATTATTTCGATAATTAATCTGAGGGGAGCAGGGGTTGCGACAAGAATATATCATCCTCACTGAACTACATGCGGATCAAACCTTCGCGGAACGCATCCCAGTCCTGAAGAGGTGGCTCTGACGACCGCGTGAGTCACCCCCTTCTTTTTAATGGTCCCCTAATAAGAGGGAAAAGGAACGAAAAGTGTTATCTTCGTGGGAATGGAAAAAGAAGTAGGAAGCACTGTGCTAAGTATGAAAAGGGTATTACGAAGAAACGTACTCTTTTGTAATCACTGATTTGCTATTAGTCTCTCAGCAACATCCACTATTAAAAAGAAAGTACCGCTCTACACTCTATCATCATTACAAGTTGCTCCCTTACACCTTTCTTTCTTGTATAGTTCATGCCTCATGTAACTGCATCTGGTGATATTCACAGATACAATCTCTATAACATATAGTAAACCTGTTCTAAGTGGAGCCTCTGTCTCTTGGCTGCGTTTAACTATGGCCTATCGTAGAGAAGCAAAATCTCCATCGTTACCACTTTGCTATATCGTGCTTCCTTCATCGCATTCCTTAGGTCATTTCTCTTTACTGTTACCCCGTATGCATCTTAATTTTTTTTTTTTTTCCCTACGTCTTCTCGAAAATCTTAGTGTGCCATCGCATTTTAAGACATTCGAGAAGTTGTTGTCTGTACCTACGCGATCTTGTACACTTCCTCCATAGCAAAAATTTTTCTCCCCTTTTTCTAAAATTCACTCTTCTACACCAAACGGTCTGCTGCACCTTACCTGCTCCTACATCTATACGAGGCTCTTCCCTCCTGGCTCTGGTAACAGGTTAAACCTGTTTCTCCCCACTATTACACAAGTGTCTGACACCTTCATTCTGTTTGCCGCGTTTGTTCTGTGACCTGTTGCCAGTTTCCGCCCGTCCTTTTCTTTCTGACCACTATACTCAACATCCTTCTTTTCTACTTCGTAGTCGAGACTGAAGGTCCCTGATCGTTCATCCAGATCCGACATCTTCTAATGCCGGTAATAAAACCTTACAAAGCTGCGGAATAGCTTTAGTTACATCCCCTTCACACGACATTCATCCGAAATGAAAATATCTCTCACACTCCTTTTGCCAATGCTCTATTAGTATAGACGTAGGTACAGTACATTACATGTTTATGAACATGTCAGAGACAATCTGCACAACAAACGAATGAAATGTTACTGGAAGTTGTTATCGGAGTAAAATGGATATTGTGGGTGTCGAGATATGACTTTTCTTTTTAAATAAGATAATTAAATTTTTCGGCACCGTATTATGAATTACTAATTAGAGAAGGAAGAATGACAAGAAAATCCACGCTAGAAGAAAATGGATAGCAATTAAACAGAAGAAATAAGAAGCGCAGCCAAAGTTGTGGTAGAGGAACTCGAGGAAGATTCGAGAATCAACAAAAATATAAAAAACCGACAGCATTGACGCGACGTCCACCCGTCAAACGCAGGGCCAGGTTTTCAGAACACTTCAACATTCAATGTAATAGTTTCTTGACTAGACGGCGATAAACTGAAGTGTGAAATTCTTATTGATTCTAAATTCCATGAAGTCAGTTTGATTTAATTCATTATTCCAAGAAATGACCAAGGATCTACTCATCATACATATAGATCTTAAAAATGCAGTAAAATGAAGGTATTTTGAATTACAAGGCTCGACTGAATTAATTCAGCAGTAAGCACAACAGTCGTTGGAAGCATCTGCGCTAGTTGTTGTATTCCAGGTGTTCAGCCGGATTGTCTCTTAAAGCCAAAACGTTTCTACAGCTGCATCTACTGTCTTCGTCAGGTGAAATAGTGGCTTCTTCTGTATATCGTAAGATTAGGTGTCATGGTACATAGTAGATAGTTCTTAAATCAAAACAAAGTTTGATCAATTATAAAAATGAATTATTTCATGAGCTTATAAATAAACGATTTTATGGACGATGTATTATCTTCCGTTTTACACTTGATGCTTCAGACATTTTAAAAGCGTATCGTGAAATAATAGCACCATTTTCTCTTCTACTATGCCATCGCAATCTGAGCAAATGTTTCTATCGGCTGTTGTTGCAGTGACTTTCCACAATAAAAGTTTTTCGTAGTTACAATATTAGGAATTGTTTGCTTGTTAAAACAGAAAATTCGTTAACATAGCTTATAAGAAACTCCAATAATTGTTTGGTTACAGAAAAAGGCCAAACAAATTGCCTTTGTGTGATATAATTGTGAAAGGTATTTTATGTGTGACAAACTCCGTTGCCTGTATCAAAAAACGTATGTATTGTACTAAACGAGTGAGGTCAATTGAGTTTACACGTTTTTGTCTCTAAACCACCGTTGGCTGTCAGATCATTCTTCAGCTTTATGAAGCAATTCAGAAAGCTTTCTCGTATTCCGTTTGCTGCAGAGGTTATTGTTCTCAATGTGAACTATATCAGAAACGAAATATGTGCACAAATTAACTAGTGGAAGAATGAGTTTTCTGTAACGTCGTAGTTCATATATTGCATTTCTGCTCTAAACTTGTTGGAATATTTGAAAACAAAGTGTTACTGAACAGATTAATTATATATCTAATTAAATTGAGGCGCTCTTATTTTTTCAGTAATAGGCTTACATTTTAATTTACACCCGTTTACAACAGAATAAATTAAACCAACGTAAAATGAACATATTATGAACCCTGTGACATTTCTGTATCCGCAATCTCTGTGCACTTAAGCTACAGCCATTTTGAGACGTTACACTCTGCGGGAACAGTTAATTAAATTTTATGATAAGAGAATGGGAGTTTGGGACTGTGAGATAGGATGAGAGAATGAGAGGGTGCAAGTGGGTGAGGGTGAGAAAATGAGAGAGTGAGACACAGAGAGAGACGATAAGAAAATGAGATACTGCGAGTGTAAGAGAGGATGAGAGAATGCGAGTGTGTGAGTGGATGAGACAGTGAGAAACTGCGAGACAGAGAGGATGAGAGTTAGAGGGAGTGCGATTGTGAGAGGGGATTAGAGAATAAGGGAGTGCGAGAGCACTAGTGTATGAGACAAGGTGGAAGTGCGAGTGTGAAAGCGGATAGAAGAAGGAGAGGTTGCGAATGTGAGATGAGAGGCGAAAATGAGAGTCTGTGGCTCTCAGAACGAAAGACTTATCTCTCATATTAAATACCTCTACGGGGAGGATATGCACAAACGACAATAAATGTTGGAAGAATATACAACGGACCTGATGATGGCGGCAGTGCAAGTCGCCGAAAGCTCGTCAATAGAAAATGTAATCCGGCAGCAAACCCGCGAAGAATTTATATCAAAGATACGCCGGGAAAGACTTATCTCTCATATTAAATACATCTACGGGGAGGATATGCACAAACGACAGTAAATGTTGGAAGAATATACAACGGACCTGATGATGGCGGCAGTGCAAGTCGCCGAAAGCTCGTCAACAGAAAATGTAATCCGGCAGCAAACCCGCGAAGAATTTATATCAAGAGAGTGCTAGTTTGAGAGTGGATGAGAAAGTGGGAGCGATGGATTCTGAGAGGGGATGAAGTAATGAGAGAGTGCGAGTGAGGGAGGGAATGAGATAATTAGAATTTGCTAGTGTGAGAGAGGCTGAGCGAATGAAAAAGTGTGAGTCAGGTTGTAAGAAAAATAGAGTGTTATTGTGAGAAGTGTTTGAAAATCAAAAAGTGCAAGTGTGAGAGGGGAGGAAAGAATGAAAGAGTGCGGGTATGAGGTGGTATGAGGAAATGAGAGTGTGAGATTCGGAGAGGGGATTAAATAATGGGAGAGTGATAATGTGATAGAAAACAAGAGAATGAAAATGTGAGATAGGATGAGAGAATGAGAGAGTGGGAAGGTGGGAGAGGATGAAAAGGTGAGTGTGTGCAAGTTTGAAAGGAGATGACAGAATTGGTGAGGGTTTGAGAGGGGATAAAAATCAGTGCTGGTGATTGTGAAAGAGGATGACAGAATGAGAGAGTACGAATGTGAAAGAGGGTGAAATATTGAGAGATTGAGAGTTAGAGAGAAGATAGCGAGTACGAGTGTAAGAGAGGATAGGAAGCAGAGAAAGTGGGAGTGTGAGCGAGGATGAGATAAGGAGACAATGTAAGTGTGAGAAATCATGAGAGAATGAGTGAGTGAGAGTTTGAGAAAGGATGAGAGAAAGGTAGAGTGTGATTGTGAGAGGGATTAGAGAATGTAAATGTGCGAATGTGAGAGGCGATGAGACAATCAAAGTTTGCAATTGTGATAGAAGATGAGAGATCGTGAGTATGAGAGAGGATGAGATAAGGGGGTGGGAGAGAGTGTAAGAGAGAAGTATGGGAGAGTGTGTGTTAGAATTAGAGGGTGAGAGAATGAGAGTGATACATACTGAGTGGATGAGAGAGCATGAGAGGAAATGTGAGTATAAGATAGTAAAAGCAAATGAGGGAATGAAAGAAAGAGTCAGAAGTATTGTGAGGGTAAGTGAGCTTGTGAGAGAATGAGATGGTGAGAAAGTTTGAGTACGAGAGAGATACAATGTGAATGTGAGAATGATAGTGTTGTAGAATGATGGCAGGAGTGTCTGACAGAATGAGAGAGTGAGCGAGATTGAGGGGGTGAGAGAGATTGACAGGGTGAGAGAAATTGAGAGGGCGAGAGAAACTGGGAGGGCGAGAGTGTATGAGAGAGAATGAGAAAGTGAGATAGGAGAGTGACGTAGCTGACATTTGGCACGGAGATACGAGGATGTTTTCTCGGAGATTTCTGGCAGTTCCCAAAGAGATCGGTTGAAGTTTTCTTGGAGGTCGCTGGGAGTACCTACAGTAAGCCGCCAAGTTTTCTCGCAAATCACTGGCAGTTCCCACAGATACTCGTATTTGCAAATTTTATCAGAAATTACTTTCAGTGCCAACGGAGACCCGTGGAATTTGTCTCCAAGATCGCTGTTAGTTCCCGTGGAGATACGTCGAAGAATTTCCGAAGACCGCTGTCAGTTCTCACGGTGTTCTGTCCAAGATTTTTCACTAGTCGCTGCCTGTTCTCGTGGTGATGCGTCGAATTTTTCTCACTTCGCTGTCCCAGAGATAAGTGAGAATTTTTCTTAGTTGTCGCTGGCATTTCTCAGTGAGATCCATTGAATTTTTATAGGAGATCAATAGCAATTCCCATGGAGAACAGTCAACGATTTTCCGAATTCGTTGGCAGTTCCGACGGAGATCTTTCAGAGTTTACTGGAAGAATGTTTTTAGTTCCCATGAAGATCAGATAAAGCTTTTTCAGTGTTTGTTGCCATTTCCTACTAAGATCCGTCGAAGTTCTATTGGATATCGTGGCTCAAGCCAAGTATATCCAGTGAAGCTTTTTCAGAGTTCGCTACCATTTCCTACGGAGATCCGTCGAAGTTCTATTGGAGATCGTGACTCATGCCACGGAGATCTGAAGAAGTTATGTAGCTGTCGCTAGTAGTTCCTATTGAAATCCGTCGATGTTTCCTAGGAGAAAGTTGTCAGTACCTATTGAGCAAACGTCGAAGTTTTGTCTGAAGTCATTCGCAGTTCCCACAGAGAACCATCGAAGTTTTCTCGGGGGATTTGTTCAGGTTTTCTTGAAGATCATTGCCAGATCCCGCGAAAATCCATCGTAGTTTTCTCGACATCACTGGTCCGTATTTCCCTCGATTTTTTTTCGGAGGATGTTACCAGCTCCTATAGGGACACGTCGAATGTTTCTCTTAAGTCACATACCGATCAAAGTTTTCTTGAAGGTCACTGACAATTACCACGAATACCTGTCGATGTTTTCTAGGAGGTCATTGTCAGTTCTCAGGTAGAACTGCCAAATTTTCTGGTATTACGCTGATAGTTCGGATATCCTATGAAACTTTCCTGGAGATCGCCGGCAGTTCCCATACAGATCAATCGAAATTATCTCGGAGATTGCTCGCTTTTTTACGGAGTTCCATAGAATTTTTCTTGGAGATGTCAGTTCCCGCAGAAATCCGTCGAAGATTTCTCCGAGATCACTGTCAGTTGCCGTGAATATCCGCCGAATTTTTGTCGAATATCACTCGCATTTCCCGCGGTGATTCGTCAAGGTTTTCTAGTAGGCATCTGGCACTTAAAGCAGAGATAATTCAAGGTTTTCTGGGATATCGCTGACAGGTCCCAAGTGGATCAGTCGAAGTTTTATTGGAGATCGCTGACAGTTCCCACAGAAATCTATCAAAGTTTTCTCGGATATAGCTGGCCGGTCCCAAGTGGATCCGGCCATTTTTTTCTCAAAGATCGCTGGTAGGCACCACGGTGAATGGTCAAATTTTGTCTGAATTTAATGGTAGATCCCTCGGAGTTCCTTCAAAATTTTCTCTTTGGTTTGTGATAGTTCGCAAGAGGATGTTTACTCTGAATTTGGTTACAGCTCCCACGGATCCGTCGAAATATGCTAGAATATTGCTAGCAGTTCCCACGGAAATACACAGACTTTCCTCGTTGTTTGTTGCCATTTCCCGCGCAGATATTTCGATGTTTTCTCAGAAATCGCTGACAGTTCCCACGGAGCCATGTCGACTTGGAGATAGCTGGTATTTCGCACTCGACAAGCAACAAAGAGATCCGAAAGAGTAAGGATGGAAAAATCAAAGTCTCCTATCATTCCAAACCACTTCAAACCCTGAACCAGGCTGAACACTCCAGAATACTTCTTTTACATGTAAAAAAAAAAAAATGCTGCCAACCAAATTTTGGACGCAGGAAGGCAGGCATACGTTGCTTCCCGATCTGCACATCATGTGAAAGGCTTTGTGAAAACGTCAAGCCCCCGTATGACGAAGAAGAGACCGAGAACAGACTGAAGAAGAATAGTTGCACGATGCATAAGGTATGTCTAATCTCACAATCTGTTTCGTGATCGTTTATATTTTCTTGAGATATGATGACAATTTAATGTTTTCTTACCAGCTATTCCATTTTCCATATGAACAACCTCCGACTCTGCCGAAACAGAAACCCGAACCTGTAGCAGGACCTTCCGTCTTTAATGAACCTCAGCTCAAGTAAGGGACATAATGAAAATAGGTAATATTGTAAGGGTACCGAGTGGTGGGCCTGATTGGTTTTGGTGGGCGTCTGTGATGGGGGAAGATGTTGAGTGGAATTTGACCAAACTTCGGGATATATCTAAACTTCTAAAATCCTCTTGTGAATCTTCTTTCTTCAGTTGTGGATTCTGCTCTTGGTCCACGTCTTGAAGCTACTAATAAAAGGTTGTATAACGCCAGGATTGACGAGGAGTGCTTGTTAAATGTCTAGCTGATAATCTATCCTAGTTATGAACAATAAGGCCGAATAGCAGTTGAACTACCTTTTTATTAGAATACTTGCTGTACATATCACAGACGTTGTCGTATTCTGCAAGGTTAGTCCCGACCTGTGGCACAAACGGTAATGATTAAAGGGATGGAGGTTTGGTCTTAACCGAAAGTATGCGGTTAGGCTCAGGCTATGAGAGACGTCTTGCTACAATTTAGCCCATGTTAACTTCTGGACTGCTCCTGATCTAACGAGAGAGAATAGACTGGATCGTGTCCGTATACCACCTCGCATTTGAAGTCACATATTCCAGATTAATCCACTTACACCTTCTCTGCTGAGTTCGTGTCAACGAGCTGTGTCAGACTCGTAGCTAACTTTAAAAATAAAAAAAATAAAAAAAACCAAATATACCCTTTTTTTAAATAAAACCCTTCAGCCCTAAAACGACCGTGGTAATACGCTTAAGTATAAAACATATGACGATTTTTTTTAAAAAAATTCATGGAATTTCTGAAAATTTTGAAACTCCATTAAATAATATGAATCTATACACGATCTAAATAAGGTATGCTCAGAGAACAGGTGGAATTCACTAAAATTGACAGCCTTTTTTAATAATAAATTTTAATTTTGAAGTGGAATAAGTGGGTTTTTGCGGAGACAGAAAATACGCCAATTTTTAACTAGCGTCTGAGCCCGAACGGTACGTCCAACAAAAGAACCTAAATGGTGAAATTTATATACAATTTTATGTGCTTTTATTTTGAATATGGAGGTTGTATACGAAAAGTTGACAGTTTCAGAATTATAATCAAAAAACCACCAAAAAGATTTTGGACTTTTTTTTCATTTTTTAATGTTGCGTCACAAAATTTTGTCAGCAAACCACAGATTCGGATTATGTATGAAGCTCATTACTATAATTTTTGTAGTTTTATGAAAACAATTCCTCTTTTGTCATTTACTGCTGATGCATCTAAGAATAATATATTTTTTTCCAGGTGTGCTAGATTTCCCTCAGAGACTAAAATCACTGTCCCTAATAAGGGAGTGCCATATATCCGTAAGCAATAGGTATCAATTTACTGGCATTAGGAATAATTTTTACTACAGGTTTAGAGTAAGTTAATTAAGTAGAGGGGTAATAAGACCCATTAATTCACAATGGTCAACGTTCTTTCTTGTGAATTCTACAGATTCCTTGGATTCGTACAGTGTTGGTATTACGTTCGTGAGGAAAACTATTGATAATGCTTTGCTTATAATTTTAAACAAAAAAAAAACAAACAGAATTTAATGATTTTTGCTACAAGGAGCCAATAGAGCAATTTAAAATTAGTGTGGATAGAAAAATTTCTATATTAAAGGTTCTTTTTTTTAAAAAAAGAAACTGCTTAACGTCTCTTAGCAGCGAGGTCTTTAGAAACGGAAAAGGGTGGGGAGCACGGAATGGGAAGGAATTCGGCCATGGCCGTTTGAAGGAAGCATCCCGGCAATTGCCTGGAGTGATTTGGGAAACCATGGAAAACCCAAATCTGGATGCCCGGACGGGGATTCGAAACGCGTCCTCCCGAATGCGAAGCCAGAACGCTAACCGTTACACCACCACGCTCGGTATTAAAGTTAGTGGGTTTAAAAATATTTCCAGTTAGAAGAACTTAACAATAAACTAACAAGCACTTCGATTAAATATCACCAAGACAGCCGGAAGATTTTTCGCCACAAAAGAATTTTGCCGCTCTCTTGTGGTTAAAACATAGTCTCGCGGAGCATCGAGACAGCTCGAACACGAGAGCATAGGCCCGTGCCGCGTGGTTGCTCCCGAGTACTGCTCGCATCAGTGGCGGGCGTGAGCAGGCAGTTTCACTATCGCATCGATTCAGTATCTCAAACAGCGTCTAACGACGGATCCCAAAACTCTTATTAATCCTGCCTAATTAAACCTCTGATTAATATTTACATGATACTACATATGATTAATACAAAAATAACGTTTTAAAAACTGCAAGAAAATGTATGTTATTTGAATACTAAATAACACAATCTTTGAATTAACTAAATAAATAAGTATAATAATACAAAAAATTATTCATTTAAGTGTAGCACATTTTCATTTCCCTTCTTTATTTCATCCTTTATGGCAGTATTAATATTTTTACAAACTTCATATGCAGTTATACAGGGCGTTCGCCGGGAAACGCAACCCACTGTTAGCGCTACAAGGAAGAAACTGCTCCCGGCGAGCGAGCGCTCAGTTTCCGGCATTGTTCGACCGTCGGCCGCGGACTATTTCATAATAATTACGCTTCATAAACTTCATAAACTTGTGTGCTAAGCATTTAAATGTGACGTAATTTATTAGCTTACCTTATAAAAGATGCTGGAAGTGTTGACCCTCTTGTGTAATGCACATTTCACATCTTCTGAACATATTTGGAGACACACGCTGCCGTAACTGACTTAATGATTTTTTGGGTGACTGTTCTAGTCGAAAAGCGATATCGTCAATTTTCTCCTCTGTGAGAATACGGTTGACCGACAGTCTCTTTTTGTTAAAAAATGAACCCGTTTCTCTTACTTTTTTAACCAGACGCAGAATTGTTGATTTAGCTGGCAGTAAAGAGCCAGGAAATTCGCGACGAAATTTACTGTGACACTTTTTAAACGACTTCTTCTTCACATATGTATCGTAGAGAAATATTCTTTGTTGCAAACTGTAACGTACCATAATTTTACTCACACTAAAACACGGTACAGATTAATAACAGTATGAAGCCCCAAACCGCAAAGAAACGTTTATTCACAACACTGATTAATAAGAGACTGAAGTCACAAACTATCTACAATGCAAAGAAACCGTTCTTAACAATGTAAGGGTCACTGCAATGCATTGTTGGGGCAGCGGAGGTGTTAAACAGTGCGGTGATTCACGGTGCCGGTTGGCGGAAACTGCTGGCGGCACTGACCGAGCAAGTTGCCGACGGCAACAGACTGGGAGGGTAGCGTTTTCCGGCGAACGCCCTGTAGATATGGCTGCGCTTGAAATAGTGAACAAATAGCAAAGATTTTGGAAACTATCTTCAGTAGGTAAAAACCGTAGCATACAGTTATGGCTAGTTGAAATTTTGCTGGTACTTGTATCTTGAATCCAGTTTTGCACATATGTATGTATATTAAAGGTACAATGTTTCTCAAAAGAAGTTCAGAGTCAGCTTTCAATATTCTACAGAATTTCTAAGACTCTCCAGAATCTTCACACATCATTTTTTAACATATATTCCAAACTTCCCTTTAAAGTATAAAATTGTTTAATGAAACACGAAAAACACTACTGTAAACCTACAATTGGATATTTTATTCAGTAAAAAATATAACTTATGAATTTAGTATGCTGTTATAATTTTGATTTCCATGTCATCCATGGTTTTTATAAATTTGAAATCTGACTGAATTCTAGCGAGAATGGAAGCAGCTGTTCATGTCAGCGCTCGTGCACGGACATCTCGTGGAATACCTTGACGAGGCGCGAGGCGAGAAGCGAGTGTCTAAGTGACATAAAACAAGCGTTAACGTATCATCATGTTCCTCTCTTCCACTCCATGTTGAAGGGGGTGCCAAGATGGTGTTCTAGATTTGTGTCTGGATATTACCGCAGAACACAATCAGTAACCGATATGCTAAAGAAGCTGGCATGGGACTCACTGGAAGACAGGAGGAGGGCGAAGAGAGTCATAGAAGGCATGCAAGGCGTATATTGGTGATTAGGCGTGGAGATATTGGTGGAAGATCTAGGGAATGTGCAAGGAAGGAAAAACATGACCATAATCAGAAGCTGGCACTCGATTGCAGGTACAAAGATGAGGGAAGATTTTCTTTCGTAAGTTAGGGGGTGTATTCTATAAATCATAGTTTTCAACGTTGCTGGGGTCATTATCAAGAGTTAAGCCAGAAAGTTTTTTGACGTATAGATCGCGATACCGTTACAACTTTTTCAGTACAGGGATCATATTAACCTAGACTGTTTGGTTTTCAAACTGGCGTTTGTGATTAGATCGAAATGCGACCTGTACCACGAGAAAAATTTAGTAAAAGTCACTGAAAAAAGGTGTTTACATACGGCGAAAACACTCTGTCCCTATCGATTCAGCATTAACTTGTGGAAAATAATTTCCTAGCTTTAATTTATAGTGACTTTTTCAACGGAGATAAGCTGAGATGTCAGAACGCTTAATATTTTTATATGTTTTATTGGTAAAATAAATCTTCTCCTTCAATGGCAGTGATACATGTAACTATTTGTATAATTTTGGGTGTCTGGATAAAGAAGTATACAGAAAGGTTTTAGTTCTAGATACCAATACTACTTCCTGTCATTTAAACTTAGATAAGTATAGTATTTCGTTTGTCCCTATCCTAAGAAAAAACCTATTTTACATGCAGATCCCGTTACTAACATTTGTAGCTGCCCGCGCAATATATGCGTCATACCCGGAAACAATGACGTCATAAACAACATCGTCGTCCGCGTCGCCGAAAGTATTGGTAGCGGTATCGTGATCTGGAATTAACCCGGTTAAACGATGTTCATGAATGGTTGAGAACTTATAGAGGGAGCCAAAAGGAAGAGGCCATTATGTGAGGGATAAAATAGGACAGAATGAAGAAACCTCAAAGTCGTAGGAGTGCGAAGTAACTAGTGACTCTTGTATGGCGAAGAAAATATCAGAAGTGAGACCTGGTATGTACAGACAGGAGAATAATGTTCGATTTATCAGAAGATTACGCATACAGTGTTGAAAGGGTAGATACGACCCTAGACTACAGCATTCAACGGATAAATAGTCATATCACTACTATTTGACCAGACAGATATTGATACAACACTGTCCGGGAGAGCATAGATACATTGTGGAGTAAGAAATTTTCAAAGCAAAGAGTGCACTGACTGAATCGTGGATGAAGCGTTTGAGTTTATTGGGTTGTTGGGGAAGAAGAGAAAACAAGTCATGAAACCACAGAACAGCCGGCCTCGGTAGCGTGGGGGCTAGAGTGATCCATGTGCCGAAGGTCGCCGGTTCTAGTCCGGCCGAGGGCATGGGTACTTAAGTATTGTGTGTGTGTGTGTGTGCATGTCGTGTCCGTGTTGTAGTGTCCTTGTGGTCACACTTAATGAAATGTACTGTAGAAACTAATACATCGAAGGACTCACATTGATCTGACTGTGAGGCCGCAGTAGGCGAAAGTAAAAAAAAAAAAAAAACAGAATAAGAATTTGACGATTGGATTGAGAATTTCAGAAGGCAACAAAAACCAGGAAGATTGGCAAGGAAGAATAAAATTATCACAATTTTAAATAAAATAATCACGTTGGACCACGAAAGAAGAGTTTAAAAACGGAAAACGACCTGGATGATACCATATTGACTGCGGAAAGAAGCAGATAACAAGGAAGTAAGGAAAAGAAAGGAAGAATGAGGTGATAGAACTAAACAAACTAAGCGTTGATGAAGATACCAAAGAGGAGGTATCGGAAGCAATCCATACATATAATAGGCAATGTTCGTGTGTGTGTGTCCACTTTAGACTAAGAAACTAACGGACCGATTTGCGCGCGGTTTTGTTGTTGGTAAACGATCCCCGTGTTCCGAAGAAGGTTTAAAGCTACTGAAATCCTCGATATGATCATTGGAAAAACACTTACAGAAATTTAAAAAAAAATAGATTTCATATTTTAACGGTCAAGTGCTAATTAGAGACGACAATAATAAATTACCCATGCATATTAATTAATTAAATCAATTTTTAAAACTTATTCGTATTGAATATCATATATAGTTCGTTGTGACGGGCCAAGTTTTGGGGCAAAAGATTTAGTTGTGTGATTTAGAATTAAAGGAGTGTTTGGTGAGTCGTGACAGTACGCCAGAGTCGCGTGCCGTCCGCACGAGAGTAATGAGTCAGGTTTTGCTGACGAAAACGATCAGCGCATACCACAGCCAGGGACACTGGCCGGTCAGTTGCCGAAAGAAGTCTAGAATATTCGATACGGGCAATATAAGGAATGCAGGACATGCGTTCGGCCTTCTCAGTGACAGATTGACAGTAGGCACGTTACTATGCCAGTTAGCGGATAGAAAATAGTCTCTCTCTCTCTCCAATAGCTTGGTCTCGCGTTAGGGTCGACAATGCTGCAACACTTGGCGGAATCCTCCGATAGCTATTCTACATGTATGTAAGTAATTGTTCCATCATCTACTAGTACTTCAGAAGGTGTAAATCCAATAGAAGCATACGGGGATAGCATCGCAGACAGCGTCAAAGCGGATGATATGTATTCAGTCAAGGACGAGCAATAAACAGTATCGTACAGCAGTTAGGCCGTGTTCTCACTGGCAAAATATAAGAGAACCTGCTGGTTGCCATAGTAAGCCTAAGTTGGTGAAGCCATAATAACAACAACACAGGTCCGTGGCCTTAACCCACAGTGGTGTCAGATCTGATATTAGTAAAAAGCCTTACAGTGGACAGTGGAGCCGAGGTCACCGGAGATCAGCAGTAGCAACGCCAATAAGGTTAGTACCTGAGTTTCCAGACACACTCTGCCGATTCCAAATTACGCCCACAGAAGAGGGGCTACACCACTCGACTAGTCCCTTACATCGTAAATTGGATAAACAACATGCAGATTTAAATTACTAAACGATTTTTACAGGCTAACTCACTCGCAAGAAGAATTTGTTCAGTGCGTCTTTCCAGATATTAAACAAAAAAGTAATTAGTGGTTAACTTGCAATATTAGCTTCAAATAATATGTATGTAAATTTAATCGATATCAGCATTCAGAATATGTTATCAGGAGAAACAGCTACTTACAATCTAATAGGTACTGTTATACATCAAGATGAAGCAATAAATAATCCAACTTAAAGTCATTTGATTTATCTGAATTGCCACCTCACGTCATTAATCTGAAAGTTGGTGTTCTTATAATTCTTCTTAGAAAACATTGACCCACGCCGTCTTTGCAATGGTACCAGACTAACACTCAAAAGATTACTGAACTATATAATCAAAGCTACAATTTTAATTACCATATTCAGAGGAGATGATACGCTAATACAACGTATATTAATAATACGACTGGATATAACATTCGAGTTCTAACAAAAGGAATTTCTAATTAATCTTGCTTTTCAGTAACGGTAAATAAACCAGTATGTCAACCATGGAAAGTATATGGAATAAATTTGGAGAAAACATGTTTTTCTCTTGAAAAATTAAACGTTCCATGCTCCCATATAGGAAAACCGTATAGTAGATAAAATCGTCAAAAATACTCAGTATCTTAACAGTAATTATAATTTATGTAATCCAAACATAACAATAATAATGTAAATATATAATTTTAACTAAATAGAAAAATTTATATCAACTTTCAATGATTTTCATCTTATCTGTATTTATACTCAAATCTAGCAGTAGCGAATCATTGCCGGGTCAGCTAGTTAAAGCAGCATCGATGAGTGAGGGAGACGGTTACGGTAAAGAAAAACCGGAATCTGCTTTTAACATATGGGGTGGGAAGACTATTCAGTCTGCCAGTAAAGGCCCCTGCCAGGCAGACCTCACACACAACGCGCCTGCACGCCGGGATACATATACGACTCCAAACAGGCGCAAAACAAACCAGGAAAACAAATAGAATCATCTAGAAGCTAAGTGGGACTATTTCTTACAGAGGTCGCCGTACTACCACACAACGGAATTCCTGCGCCAGGCCGCCTATATAAGCGTAGCCGGCCGCTCCACCGCCAGTTCCAGCCTGACCGCTGAACCAGCGTCAACTACAGAAGACCACCGGAAGTTCGCGAGAAGTAGAAGCCGTCACTCTACCCCGGATGAGGACCAGGCTGAAATTCTCGACGGTCTTCTGATAACTGTACCCACATTTGTTTATGGTTTACCTGTTGTATTGTGTACCGAGTAATAAACTTCAAGGAACCGTTAAGTGTAGTTCACTTCAGTGGCGACAAGGTTGGGATAAGAACTCTCGACCATCATGGCTACGCCAGCAGCACCTACGGAATGGCAACAGTTCCTCCAAGGACTTCTACATCAGTTCTTCGAATCTCAGAGACAACTGATTGCGGAAGTCAGGAATCTCCGCCAACCCACGGCCCCGCCTCCGTTCCCAGCATTCAACGACGACGTCGAGGAATGGGAGACCTACGAGAAGCGCATAAGACAACACTTCGCAATTCACCACATAACCAAAGAAGAAGACCAACGTGCATATTTCCTTTCCTGGAACCAATCGAAGATGTATGTCTTGCTCACCAAACTTCAGCCACAAGACCCCGACACCCTCACCTTCACGACCATCTGTACGACACTGAATGCATACTACAGACGCCGGTACCATGTCGTCGCGGCCCGCGTCGAATTCTATCAATGCCGGAAGAAGCCCGATCAGACGTATCGCCAGTGGGCGGCCGAACTCCAAGGCCTTAGCAGAAAATGTAAGTTTCAAACTCGTTGTTCCAACGAATCCTACGCCGACGACATGGTGCGTGATCACATCATACAGGCTGCACCAGATGCCGCACTCCGGCATGACGCCCTCAAGTTAGAGGACCCATCCCTGGAGCAGGTCATCGAACTTGCCTACAAATTCGAAATATCTACGGCCGCAGATCGCCGCCTGGAGTCCTGGGCGGATGTGGCCGCAATCCGAACCGACGTAGAGGACACACAGGACGTCGCCGCCATCCAGGGCTCCCAGTCGCGCTCCTCCCGACACCACAACCGGGGACCGCTTCCTCAGAAGGACATCGAACCGGCCCGTTCCGGCAGGGGCACCAAGTCTCGGCAGCAGCAGCGGATCCCGCAGCGCCGACGCCGCAGCCCGCTCCGCCTACCCTCCTGCCCCGCCTGTTATTCAGCACATGAGAGGGAAAATTGTCCGGATCGTTGGGCTGAATGCTCACGTTGCGGCAAGGAAGGACACCTGGCGTCCGTCTGCCGCACCAACACCACCAATGCCAATCCCGGCTCTCGCCGCCCAGGGTCTTACCAAGACAGGTTGAGCGGCGCACCTATGGATATCAATCAGGTAGACACTTCCACTGCATTCAAACTTTTTATTGACGTTACGGTCAATGGCAAGCCTCTGCGCCTACAAGTCGACACAGGAGCAGCAGTCTCATTGCTTAATTATACTACTTATGTGCAAATTGGCTCGCCCCCCCTCTCGCCGGCCCCCAAGCGCCTCCTGACATACAACAAACAGGAAATAGCACTCCTGGGACAATTCACAGCAAACGTCATGTATAAGTCTGTACATCGTTCAGTCCCCTTTTTAGTAGTTAACAGTTCTCTCACAGCAGACTTATTTGGACTGGACGCTTTCCGCTTATTCGGATTTTCAATTGAGGATAACATACACCTCGTATCTCAGCATGTTCCTTTTCCTGAAGTGGACGCCCTTTGCACCGAGTTTCAGGACCTGTTCTCACCAGGCGTCGGCTGTGCAAAGGACTTCGAAGCATCACTCCAACTCCGGCCGGACGTACGGCCTCGATACTTCCGGGCACGCCAGGTACCCGTAGCGCTTCAACAACCACTTCAGGAAGAACTTCAACGTCTCCAAGACGAAGGGATCCTCCAGCCGGTGCGGTTCAGCCCCTGGGCCACGCCGTTGGTCATAGTTCAGAAGCCAGGACGCCGCTTACGTCTCTGTGGTGACTTTAAGACCACCGTCAACCCGCATCTGCTGGTAGACGATTATCCACTTCCGAGACCGGACGACCTCTTCCGTAAACTAGCAGGAGGTACCTACTTTACAAAAATTGACCTGGCAGAAGCATACCTTCAAATCCGTTTGGATATCCAGTCCCGACAATACACAGTCATCAACACTCCCTCTGGCCTCTTCCAACTCAACCGGCTCATGTTCGGCTTGGCCAGTGCTCCAGCGATTTTTCAACGGTATCTCGAACAACTTCTCCAGGATATTCCGGGATGCATCAACTATCTCGACGACATAGTCGTCACGGGACCCTCCGCTGCCGAACACATGACCAACCTCCGCCTACTCTTCCTCCGCCTCCGTGCAGCAGGATTGAAATGCAACCTTTCCAAGTGTCAATTTTTTCAACAATCCATTTCCTACCTGGGTCACATCATCGCTCAGGAAGGCATTTCCCCAGCATTTTCCTATGTGGACGCTATTTCCAACTTACCTCGGCCTCAGGATCTACATCAGTTGAAATCTTTTTTAGGCAAGATTTCATACTACAGAAAATTTATAACCTCAGCAGCACAAGTGGCAGCACCCCTGTACCACCTCTGTCGCAAGAATGTCCCGTTCCGTTGGACCCCAGCTTGCGAGACCGCATTCCACACCCTTAAACACAGCTCAAGTCCGCAGCATGCCTCATGCCATACACTCCAAACTTCCCCTTGATACTTGCCACAGATGCATCCGATTACGGTGTGGGGGCAGTTCTGTCTCATAAATTACCAGATGGCACGGAACGCCCCGTAGCTTACATCTCCAAAGCCCTATCGGCTGCTCAGCTTAAATATTCTCAAATCGAGAAAGAGGCGCTAGCTATTGTTTTTGCCTGCTCCAAATTCTATTCCCTTTTATATGGGATTTCTTTTCATCTCATTACCGACCACAAGCCACTCCTATCACTATTTGATCCGTCCACACGTCTGCCTACCAAAACATCCCACCGCATCCAGCGTTGGGCACTATTCCTGTCCCAGTTCAGATATACCATGCATTTCCGTACCACCTCCAGGCATGCCAATGCAGACGCCTTATCCAGACTACCGCAGGGACCAGACCTTGCCTTCGACAAGTCGGAACTTCTGGTGTTCCAGATCGACGATGACATACAAGAAGCACTGAAGACATTTCCAGTCACGGCCTCAAAAGTCGCGGCAGCCACAGGGGAGGACCCCCTCCTCCGTGTCATCCGACACCACATCCAACACGGGTGGCAAACACGTTCCCCTCCACGCCATCATCAAGACCTCAAGTTCTACTACTCCATCCGCCACCAGCTCTCAGTAGTAGAGGGAGTGCTCCTCCGCACAGAACCAAATTCCACCCCGAGGGTCGTCGTTCCGAGATCCCTACAACCGACAATCCTCCAAACTCTCCACCAAGGACACTGGGGAATTGCCCGCACCAAATCCCTTGCCAGACGCCATGTATTCTGGATCGGCCTTACCACGGATGTCACGGAGATGGTGCGGCGCTGTACCATCTGTGCCCAACAACTGCCCCGCCCCCCTCAAAAGTTCCTTTCCTGGCCGGCACCGTCCGGACCCTGGGAACGCATTCACCTCGACTTCGCTGGCCCATTCCTAGGCCACCAGTGGCTCCTAGTGACGGATGCCTTTTCCCACTTCCCATATGTCGTCCGTTGCTCCACAATCACCACAGAGGTCACCATTTCAGCCCTCACGAAGATCTTTTCCATCGAAGGATTACCATACGCTATCGTCACAGATAACGGACCGCAATTTCGAATTCGGGAATTCCTATCCTTCTGTACCGCCAACAATATCCAACACCTCCTCACCCCGCCCTTCCACCCCCAATCTAACGGGGAGGCGGAACGGCTAGTCAGAACATTCAAAACCCAAATGACCAAATACACCACAAGTCACAAACTCGAAGAGGCATTGACACTCTTCCTCAGTTCCTATCGAACCACTCCAGTGGGGGCCAAAAGCCCGGCGGAATTGCTGCATGGCCGCCAACCTCGCACTCTCCTCCATCTCCTCTTACCCCCGCCCAAAGTACAGGTACCTTCGGGCCCATTCCGTTTCACCCCGGGCTCCCTAGTCTGGGCCCGCGGGTTTGGCCCCCGGGCCGGTTGGCTTCCGGGGGTCATCCAGCGGCCCCGGGGCCGCCAACTGTTCGACGTCAGCCTGGATGGCCGGATAGTGCGACGCCATCGAAACCAACTACGTCCCCGCTACCCCACGGCACCGTCCTCTTCCACCACGGCACGGCCATCCACTTCTTCCTCTCCTTCCCTGCCACCTCCACCACTCCTGCCGTCTAACCGTTGCTCAGGGACAGTTACAGCGCCACCAACGACGCCACAACCTGTCGGTCGCTCCGACACCCTTCAGCCGCAGCCTCTCGACCACCTGCGGGGACCATCTTCAGCGCCCCCCGTACAGCCCCCGGCCATCGACGCCGACCAACCGATGCCGTTAGCTCCACAAGTACCTCCACCACAACCTGCACCACGACGCAGGTCGGCACGCATCACCAGGGGAACAGCTCCGTACTCCCCTGGAGGTAGCCTTCATAGTCTGCTCCAGGGCGCCGCGGCAGATGACCTCGCAGACATCGCTTCCCCCCCCCCCGGGAGGGAGGTATGTTCAGTCGGCCAGTAAAGGCCCCTGCCAGGCAGACCTCACACACAACGCGCCTGCACGCCGGGATACATATACTACTCCAAACAGGCGCAAAACAAACCAGGAAAACAAATAGAATCATTTAGAAGCTAAGTGGGACTATTTCTTACAGAGGTCGCCGTACTACCACACAACGGAATTCCTGCGCCAGGCCGCCTATATAAGCGTAGCCGGCCGCTCCACCGCCAGTTCCAGCCTGACCGCTGAACCAGCGTCAACTACAGAAGACCACCGGAAGTTCGCGAGAAGTAGAAGCCGTCACTCTACCCCGGATGAGGACCAGGCTGAAATTCTCGACGGTCTTCTGATAACTGTACCCACATTTGTTTATGGTTTACCTGTTGTATTGTGTACCGAGTAATAAACTTCAAGGAACCGTTAAGTGTAGTTCACTTCAAAGACTAAGCTTGATTTTCAGAAAGTACTGGCCACATTAGTTCGTTTGTAAAAATAGTTAAAGTTCCTCCCTCAAAGAACTTGCAGGTCGGATGCTATTGGCATTGGTCACCATAGCTTACTGGAGGAAACAGAAAGTCGTAATGATCTGGTGACAGAGTTCGTAATCCGCCTCTATCGTAGTCGTCTAGCGCTATCGGGTGTAGGGGGCTTACGGCTTAACGTGGGATCCGAACCACGGAACCATTCGGGATTATTTCACATTACACAGCCAGCTGTGACCGAGAGTTGGAGGACGGGTTAAGGGCCTATGAAAATCCCAACCGAGACAGATTCGAACCGGAGGCCTTTCGAGCTCCACACTGAACAACCAGACTGCTAACAGAAAGTAGAGGAGAGAAAAGTTTGAATAGTGGCGAAAATTGAGTAAATGAAGTCACGGAAACATAACGGGAAATGATAGCTGAAGAATGCGGAGAATTAGAAGACGGTAAGCTAGGTAGCGAGACAACATATGATGAAGAAGAGTCACGAATAACTCCATGGAAGAGTACGTTTTCGTCTGCCAAAGATTTGAAAGAGCTAATGTTGGAAAGCATTATGCTTTCGGAAGAAAGAGGAATGAACTTGCAAGTGTTATACAAAATGAAAAAAAAAGAAGTTAGGAAGGAAGAAGAAGAAGAGGTGGCAATAATTTTGCTTGTTAAAGAGATAAACGTTAGCAGGAAGAGGAAAAGATGGAAGGGGAGACAAAGGCATAAGTTTGTTCGGTGAAGAAAATATATACTACAGTTCAGAAGGAATGATACCAATTACGAAAATGAGCTGTAGGGGTCGGATCACCCAGCTGTGTTAATCCTGCACTCACAAGGACGCGTTTTTCATATTTTCCTTTGTGGGGGACAATTTATTTTTCTCTAGGACGAGAACTTCAGTTTTTGCTTTATTTTCCGATTGTTGATAGGTATCATGAATGAAAGTTTTGCTTACCTCCAGTTTCTTACTTCATTCGTCGCAGTACGCAAAGAAAAATAGAAGAGCGCAGTCGCGTGTGCATAAGGTGTGATGTCTGAAGCTATCAACTATTGAACGAAGGGTTAGACAAGAATAATATTGGGATTAAGTGCTACGAGTGACAGTCTAATGTTCACTCTGTAGAAGTTTAAGCCATGCCCTTTTGTCATCATTTGTATTATATTTATTTTTATTTACTAGTACTGACAAACAGTGATAACATTTTGTTGAATGTTGTTTTGTTTTCCATTTGTGAAACGAACAATACAAGATTTTTATAATGTATTTAATGTGTATAAGGCTTACAAACCAATTAGATCTCAACTAGTTTTGTTTGATATAAGTGACGAATGCCTTACAAAAGAGGATGTAAAATAATTGAGTCTTCATAGGGGCCATCAGCAGGAAACAGCAAAGATTATTTTTTGCAGACCGACTACAACATTTATGCCGATATGTCATGCGGTACACCAGTTAGGATATTAGATGTGTGGAAGTTAAAAGCAATCTTCAGACATCGAAGTTAAATTTTGAGTGCATACCCAAAATAGCAGGGTTAAAGGAATATTTGTCTTTCCTAGGAAATGTTGAAACATAATAGCATGATCAAATGAAAAGTATAATACGAGAGAGAATTCTGACAAGAGAGCTCTCGTTCTCATTGTGCAGCTGGGCTGGAGTTAATAAGGCTTCTAAAGCTCTCAGCGCAGAGCAGAAGTCAAGACTTAGAGGGAGACTGGGAGCCGTCTGAGAGCGATAAGTCATCCCACTGTCCCGGGCCCTGCAGGCAAGATGCTGCAGATACTGCCAGCAGTCGTCAATGAATGAGCAAACGTTTTAAGCAACTCCTTCTTTATAATTAAATTACAATAACTCCGACCTATGAAGTTACTCTGAAATAACTAACAGTCACATGCAATCATTCAGTGATTATGGTGATTAATTAAAAGTTTAAGCCACTGGGTTCAAATCATGCTGCAGGTAGGGATTTTTACGGACTTTGCTTTGTTATAACGAGGCTCGTTAGGACGCTAAATGGTTCGTATTCTATTTTAAAATGGATATCCGGTCACATCAAAGGGGGAATCTGCAGCTATTTGAAATTCTGTTACTATATTTTAAGACCAACCGAATTTACTTTTCTTCTGCAATAATTTCTACAATTCTTTCCTCTAAAGCACATTTGTTTTCTGTTTACGAGACCAAAGGCATACGTATCACGTCTGCCACTTTCTATAATTTACATTTGACTTGATTATTCATTGCTGTCATTATTTTTGCAAAAATATTTAGATGCAATTCAGTTTTTGCTAAGTCCGAATCACTTGTATTTATAATTATGATTAAAACGTATAATATTTTAACAACCATTGTTACTGATGACTTCAGTTTATGTTTCTGATAACGATTAAAATGGATGAATACAGTCGCAAGCGTTACTAATTTCTGGATAAATGTTTAAATTTCGCTGAACAGAATTTTAGATTTCAACATTAACGTAGCCACTGTCGTGTTTCATTAAGACCGAGAGAGGTCGTTAGTGAGTTAGGAATGTGAATGAACTAACGTTGGTAGTCGGCGCTATTTAGATTCAGTGAAGCCTTACATTCAGAAGCATTCTATGTTTTAGGCATTTCGTCCAATAGAACCGAATTTCATCCGAACCGTATTCACCCAAGTAACACCCGATTTGCGGCCGACCAGCTGGTCCGCTGCAGCCGAATTACAACTGACACGTGTTACCGATCCTTCAGGGTCGCATCAACACAAGTGCATTTTTTTTTTTTTCGAAATGAATAGTGATTTATACTAAAATATTAATGAGATCAGGGTCATACTTAGGACCTGTAGACTGTGTTAAATAGCCCTCAGATACATTTGCATGTGCCATGGGTAGGTAGGCCATAATGGTTGCATTCTTAAGAGATGCGACTGCGGGGAAGATCTCGTGGGCAGACTTCCATCTGCAACACCCCTTCCCGCCTGTTAGGAGCGCCGAAGGCTTCTCTCGTTTCTATGTTTGAATCAGAGGTTAATGGGTGATAATCTCAAGGCCCACGCCGCTCGTACATGTGTTTCGGATGATTCGTTCCGAGGTCCACATGAACGACGGCGAGGAACTTCCGGATCCCGCCGTGACCTCACGGGTAGGACGACGAGACATCATTTCTGGGGCGACCGCCGTTGGGTGATGACGTGCGGCCGCCTGCCACGGGGTCCTTCACCAATCGGGGACCACGCGGCCACACCAGAACGGGACGACCCCGCCTTCAGTGTGTGACATCTACTGTGTTAGCGTGAAAGTCTTACACCGCCTACCAGGGCTGTGGTGTTAAATTACTATGAAGCTACGACTTCCGCGTACCGGCGCGTTGCTGTACTCGGCCGATACAGGACGCCGGACTCAACAGCCGCCTCACGCTGGTAATGTAAATTTGGAGATATCGCGACCACTGTGATTCCTGTGCTCCGCCCAGAAAGCACCTTGTGCCTGTTAACATAGGCAAATTGCAGACGGCCCCCGCCATACGCTCTTACTTGCGGCACCATGTTGTGAGAGTACTCAGGCTCCCGCCGACTGTTCTTGTTTGCTAGGCGTAGCTTACATTAGACTGAGTAAAATAACGTTAACACAATTACTGTCCGCCACACTTCGACCTTGCATCGGGTATATTCATGTGTTTTCTTTATTTTTTGCATTAGCAGTAGTAGTTATGGCACCCATGATGTCATTGTAATTATCAGAATACTTTGAATAAAATTAAATGTTTCTAAGTGTAGTTTTCTGTAATTATTGGACTAAGGATAAGAATCCTTCTATCCAAAATACTTTGTATATTTCTGATCCGTTATTATAGGTGCTAGAGGGTAAACAAGCGGTTGTTGCTTTAAAAGGTCCGTCTCACGGTTTGAAACATTAGAAGACCCTTAGGCTGAACCTGTGTTGTGGGACTTCGTCTGCAAATAATTTGATACTTAACATCGCCTTTTACATAAATTACTAGCAAAAACAACATAAAAATGATTTTTTTTATTAAATTGTACCGTGAATAGAAACAATTGAAAATTATTAAGGTATTCAATTATTAGTTACATTTTTTAACAATGTGTACAATTTACCAAACTTTACTTGGAAATGACTTAGTGGTTGATTGGTTTGAGACTACTATCCATATTAATAAATCAGCTTATGATATCTTCATAGCTTAGTTTTCTTAAAATAGACTTTTGGTTCTAAAACCAATAAGGAAATAGGCTGCATTCTTTATACACGTTTCATTTTTTATTTAGGTTACATCGTAGATAACCAATGCAAAAATGCGACCATGACGAACGAGATAATCTCTTTATCGCTCTAGAATATTCTAGTAAACAATTGAAATAATTGTCTTTACTTATTTTATTAAACTATTATTATAACTGCGCAAATATTTTTATTAAAATAAGTACAGTATCTATTTACCACCACATTGCTTATTAGTGTTTTGAAAATATGATCGAAATAAAAAATAAAAATTTGTTTATTAGGAAAGAATCGTGCTTCCGTCCTGCCGAATAGGTCCGACTAATCCAATTCGTTGGGATTCGTTCATCACTCGGCCGTATTCGGTCGCATACCGCCGAGTAGGTCGTGTCCAGTGGACCGTAAGAATGCCTTTACGCGTTTTGGAATTAGTCGGTCATATTCGGCCGTATTCGTCCAACCACTCATGGGACGAATTCGGTTCCAGTAGTCCTGAGAGTCTTTGTTTAATCTACTGGGGTTAGTTATTCGTCAATGTGCAACATGTGTAAAAGAGTATTATGGAATGTTATTAATGGAAAACATATGTTAATCATCAGTGCACAATATACATGCAAATCAAAGAAGTTGTGGACAGTTACGGAATATTTAAGAAACATTAGGAGTGTGAACGTAACATTAAAATTAATTAGAACTGCTAGTTTTAAGAGAAATATTGATAAATCATTGCCTTGCAAGTTCTGTATGTGGAGTAGGGTGTCCCTTGTAAGAGCAAAATAATTTTTTTTTTTTTGAAAATTCGAATGCATACCCTCTAATTCTTTTTAAATCACTATAGCTTACTTACATAAGGAATTTTATTTTCCTACGACGACGTTAACCCGTGCCGAGTAAACCTGAAAGTTTAAGAAAAATGCTTATTTTGACTATCACTTCAGCTTGGTCTTTATCACAAGAAGCAGTTCCCTATTGCGAAATTTAATTATGAGATAGAGTGGCAGTCGTTTGTACTTCTTTCGCCCAAGCCAGGCAACAACTTGCCATCCCACTGAATGGTCACGATTAAGCGTACTTCATTTTAAAATCGGTGTTGATATCATCTGCTCATTCCTTCCTCTCTTGTGTCCTCATTAGTTGATTGGAAGACTTGTTTATAGGAAAATCGTCTATACTAAATCCAAGTGCCTCCACGATAACTTACACTTAACTGGCATCTATTCATTTAGGAGTAATGATATTTCTTTCTTCTGCGCTTTACATCAGTTCCTGATTGAATTATTTCGGGTGGGTTTGTTAAATGCGCTTCCTGATGTTCTCCAGAACTAGAAGATGTATCGTTGAGTTCTTCAGATAGCAGGAACAAATCATAGGACGTTGAAGAGCTTGGCAACCAGCTGGACCACATATATTTAAATATTTTTTTATTCATTTATTTTCATCTGTTTTAGCCTTTCATCTTTTACAGCTAGTTTTACACACATACCAAGCAACCAGCGGCGTAGCTACCATAGGGCTAGGCGGTGTAATGCACCGGGACCTCCACGCCTCGGGGGCCCCCACTCTCAGGGGGGACATGAGCACAGCTGAAGGGGCCCCCTGGCCTCCAAGCGCGGCTCAGAGGGCCCACGGGCTTCAGGGCAAATGGGCAACGTTTTTTTAAATAAACAAAAAGCTCTGAGGGACTTGTGAACCTAGATACGCTACTGTTTAGTTGGCCCCCAAGCTCAGCTCAGAGGTCCCTATGCTCAGCTCAGGTCACCCTTTTTTTTATACCATGACCTTTGTTGACCTGGCTACGCCACTCCAAGCAACGTGGTCTCCCAGGCCCTCTTTGTCATTGTAAGAAGATTTTACCCTACTTCGTTTACATCCTTTCAAGAGCATAAGGTGTGCAATACCATAAACATTATCCAGTTTCAGTTTGAAATCATTTTCCCTTCTCTGACAAACAACCAGAGATTTGCTTGCATTCGTTTTCAACTGTCTCCATAATATTCTCCAGAATATAATACACTCGTGTACAGCGATATTAGGTCTTTCACTTGAAGTCAATTTGCCTTCGTGGATATCAAAAAATAAAACTGAGAGAGCTCCCGCAATTTGGTAGTTTGCCTCTCCTACTAAGAATTTGCTCCTTCTAGCACTTCGCTATCCTAAAATCTTCTATTAGAACAAAAACAATGCGTGATACCTATTCAACAACTGTAATGACAACAAAAATTAACTTGGGCGCACGTACTACTGTCGCGTAACTTATATAAAGATGAATCAGTTCAAGTCGACACGGATTACAGTTCTCCGAATGGCGTAAAAATTTATTTGTGAGAAAAAAATAGAACTTATGCGTTGCAAAATTTTGGGACACCCTAATGTGGAGGAATCGTCTGAGAGATAAACATCGTAAAACCTGTCGTCGAATAAAACTGAAAACAAACTGTGCTTTAAAGATAAGTGGTGAATAATTATCTTTGATTAAACTAGTGGTACTTAATTAGTGATGAGATTGTTTCCGACCTATCAGCGAGTGTCAGAGGAAGGCGGACAACAAGATCCAGTACTGACTATACGCTGATCAGTCGTCCTTGAGCCTCATTTAAATGTGATGAGAGTGTGGGCTGTGAACCTGATTGTAATTCGACAATGTCTGTCGGCTGTATAGACTGACAGCCGGGTAGACTCTGGTAGAGTGGAGGTATAACGTATATCCGTGGTGGCAGCTCCGGGTGTTCAGTGTTCCACGTTTGAATGAAATCTATTATGACGTCTCGTAACGCGATCTCTAACACAAATCATGACAGTAACTCAGAAGTGATGTAGCATTAGTTATTTGTAGTTTCACTTCTAAAATGTAATGAACAGGTCTTGCTGTGAACAGGTCTTGTTATGAAAGTTAAAAGACATCGGTTCTATTGATATCTCATAAATTGGGAAGAACAGCGTAGTCATGTTCCTGAATGCTGTTAAAATGTCACACGATTTTCGTTTTAAACCAAAGAAAACCCCGGCCTGCGATTCTTGACAACCGAGGGAATGGGGAAAGGGGGGGGGGGGAGAAGATTGAAGAGCTTGTTGGGATTTTCTTCACCTGTTGTGACACAGGCATATGTCAGTTTGACATTCATTAAATAACTCTGTGCCAGGTGCGTGAATTGTTATTCTTACTACATACAATGTGAGATAATGTCAAGTAACATTTACAACACTACAAATACATAAAAAGTTTGTAAATATTGCACTTCTCAAGCTCGTGGTCATAAAGGAAGAATCATTCCATAAAGCAGTGTAGACGTGGAAGAAGCACTGTTTAACAGCAGATTATTGTGTATTTGTGTGTGTGCCTCCCAATATTCAGTGCACTGATTATTGTTGGAGACTATAAAACGTCTGTTTGATAGTTTACATACGTTTGGTGCAAATTTCATTTTAGTCACTAAATATTGTTAAAGCCGTATGCAGTCAGCGCAGGGCTTAGTCTATTGAGCTCGAGTTGCAGTGGTTGCCGATTCACCTCCGCTCCTCGGGCACAGACATTTTTAATTGAATGAGGTTTCCGGATTTGTTCGTATTGTTGTAATTACCAGTCTCAGAGGATGCATAATTTACATTTGAATAATAATGAACATACACTTGCTTTAGGGGTGAAGCTGGTTGAATGGCCGTCAACGTCACCTTCCTAAGCCATAGATTTGATAATGTTAATGTCGTTTGATGGAAAGTGAAGCTAGAATTCAGAAATTTGAAGTGATTTTTATAATTTTTCTTCGGTGATTTCCTTACTATCAATGTGAGAACTGGGACAGCATTGTCGATAACATAAAAATCGATTATGGTTTTTGTTAGGAACCATTCCGATATTGCCTGAGTGAATTCGTATGCATCCGCGGCTGTCTTTGTTCATAATACTCAGCTTTTCCGGGTAATGTCACGTTTTTATTTGGGTCACTAAGCTTTCAGTTCTCATGCTGCTTCGTTCTTCAGAGTTACTATGTTTTCTTTGCGCATTTCTCTGCAAAGATCGCCAAGAATTATGGTTGGCTTTGTAGAAATTGATGCTGTTTCTTGAAATTACAATATTTCCCTCACTCGTCTGGGTCACCATTGGTTTTCCCTCCGCATTAGCCTTTTAATCGGGTGTTGCTCTTTGCTGGCGGCATAGCGAATATGTCGCTGTTATTTTGATAAGTGGCAGATATGTTCTGGAAGCCTATACGCCACTGTGTGAGCAGTCCCATCAGTGTAAACACTACTACAACTGCACCGAATTTCATAATGCTGCTGTGCAGAGCAGACCATTGGTGCCCAGACGAGTGAAGGAGGCACTGGAAATTTCAAAGAATAGCAAGAGTTTCATCGAGGACAACGGGATATAACTCCACGACGATTGGCTCTTTTTATTGAGAAATAGTAAGGCTTCAGCATGAGAGCAAAAAGCTTAGTGAATGATATAAAAACACGAGATTATCCGAGAAAACGCAGGTATTGTATGCATTGGTTTTTATAAATCATTGAAAACGGAAATACGTATGTTAGACTAGAAACTGAAACCTGTTTCTCCAGAACTCGAAACCCGAATGTTATTGTTCTGTCGATAAGCTCGGTACTTAAATACAATAAACAGAGCTAGAATAAAGTTGAAGAGTTAACTGAGACAAACCATTTAATAACTTACAATTTTTGAGCTACTATCCTGTTCTTGTATTTACCACGTCGTTGATAAGTAATGGAGGTTTGTGGTTATTTCTACCTAGAACCATAATAAACAGTGTGACTAAAGCTTATAAACTGGCAATGCAGTAAGTATGCCAGAGGCTGATAGGTATCCACTACAAGACGCTCTTGTTGTCGCCAGTCACAATGGGCTCGTCGTCGACGGCGCGTGAAGTGATAACGGACGCGGGCAACTGTCGCTTCATCGCACAGCGCATGCGCGCCCGACACGACCTAGCAGTCGCAATATTTTTTAATGGTTTGTGCTTATTTTCCATAGAAAATTGCTTAATTCATTACACTGCTCGAAAAGTCCTCGGCCTCGACCATAGCCGAGGAACTCAATTATTACTAGTAAAAGCACGGCTTTGTGGTGGCTCGTGAACTATTTTTGTTATTAGAAATAATAAATACAAATGAAAAAAGTAATAATAATCATTAGAAGTTTAATATTTAAAATTCATTAAGTATTGTCAAAAATAGTATTTTTAGTTTATTGAAAAAATAATTAGACATATTTATAAAGATTTTAAAAAAGAAACTAAGATGTTTTTAACTGTGTACAAAATTTCTCATTCAAGTTTCTTCCAGTTTTATACACTTTGGCACACTCGAATTTTTAATATTGCTAATTCTGTCATAAGAAAATCGTCATTTAATGTTAAGACTTCTAACATTTTTACCCTCGATAACGTGACATATGTTAAACCAATGGAAGTTTCTTTTTCTTCCAATACGAATAACAACATTATCCAATGTTAAACCTTGAGATTTATGAATTGTTATTGCGAAAGTTAACGGAAATTGTTTTCATCAACAAGAGATATTCCCTCTTTTACAAAATTAAGTTGTCGGTGGAATCGGCTAACAATCATTATTTTTAAAAGTTGAATGAAAATAATTTTCAAAACGAACCATTATCACTTGCAGGGCCGGCGTTTCGTGTTAGGCCCGGGTGGGTAGTCAGGCAGTTTGGATACTGCGGGGGGGGGGGGTTAGTTATTTTAAAATTATTTTTTAGTTTACTATTCAGTATTAATTGCACAATGCAAAAAAATGTTCTGTGTAACCGATTCAACAATTTTAATTCAAAATTTACGTAAAATTTCGAATATTTTCGCTTCTACCTTTGTCGAGGCGCTTGGGAATTTTACGCTGATGTGGGATTTTTTTCGTTCGTTGATCTCAAAGTTAGTACCTGACGGCACACATTTCCTCCAAATTTCTTCGAATTTTGAATCTCGATCACAGTATAATACTCGCTGATTGCTTCTATCTTCTTATACGATTCAATTAACTCATAGATTCGATCTCTGTGGATCAGAATTCAAAATTTCGAAGCGATAAAAAATTAAATTTCTACAATCGATGTCAAATAGAAAATGCACAAACGATTCCATGTAGGAGTAAAATGCAGAAGCCTGCAGCGACGGCACTATCTACTTCTCTGGTTACAGAATGATTCTATAAATATTTAATTAACTGCTGATAATTTCTCTTACTGTTTTAAAATATTTAAATCTCACCAACCATCGGAAAAAAAATATACACAACCATAATTCAAGAAAATAACTAAACTTGTAATCTTTATAAATAACTTTCTGGTCAATAGGCTGCAAGAGAAGGCAAATCATAATTAGTCCCTTTTTCTACTCCGATTTGCCGTTTCTCAAACAGTCCAAGTCGTTTTGGCAAGTCTCGCATGTAGTTTATCAAATCTATAACAGTTCCAACGTATTTTCTTGCGGTTATAACTCCTTCAATTCCATCTCGTACAAGATTGAGATTATGAACACTACAATACACAAATTAAGCCCGAGGATCTTTTTTGCGTATTCGTAACTGAAATCCTGTTATTTTTCCAGAAACATTAGAAGTCCCATCGTAGTAGTGGCCTCTGCGTTTTGAAAGCACCGACTTGTGCCTGGTGAAAATTTCAATGACCGGATCAAATGAGGTTTCTGCCTTTATTTTCGCACTTAGAAACTATACAGTAAAATGTTCACTCGCACTGAAGGCTTCAAGGTACTAAATATTTTCGATAACTCTGTATCGAACATCTGTTTTGGATGAGCCGTTGATATCGTTGGACAACGTTAATATCACCGACATTTTTTAACGCTTCAGTGCAGCTGGTATGAAGGGAACAAGTGCCGTGAGGGTTTATCCGAAAAGTGTGTATTTTGTTGTATAAGCAGTAGCGTATCTCCAAATGAAACCAATACTAAGTCCGATGTGGAGATTTTTCATAGAAAAAAATTGAACCTTTGACAAAGTGTACGGTAAATGAAAAAGAGTTTTTACTATACTATCATTGCTTTCAATAGTCATATGAAATCTATGCATAAAGAAGATTTAAAGAGTGTTCAAAACTAAATGCAGTCTTAAGTTGCAGGAAGAAGAAAAAATATCAATGTCAGTCTAGTGCAATGGTTGAAACAAATATTTCCATCAAAAGAAGTGGTGGCAAAATGAACGGTCATAAATGTTCCATGTTATTATCACTAGTCAGCAGGTTTTTGTCAGTTCCACCTATAAGTGATGCTAGCGAAAAATTTTCAATGAAGCAGTAATAATTTATTAAAAAAAAAAGCAATTTAAAACGAGAAAAGGATGACAAGCATTGGTTTTTAAAATGTAACTTGCCATTTTTAACTTTAGAATAATTATTTCAGTAATTAAAAAACTATTATTATTATGAATTATTTATTAAAAGTCAGTTACTGACGGATTGGTTTGATTATGAAATGTAAACATCCTTTCACTTTACATTTTTATCAAACAGAATTAATTAGAAAGCAAACGATGATCTGTGACACCAAATAACGTTTTCATACAATTTCTGCTTCTTTTTCCGCTTCCATAATGTAACTTCCGTTTCATCTCCAGTACATACGCGTGTTTATTCATTGCCTATATACTTGTGAATATAGTGAAGAACAAAAATAAGAATTCACTTTTACTTACTCTCGGCTGAACAAGGCCATCTTTTAAAGTTCCAGTGGTCCTAATAGCAATACAAATTTATCCCTCACATTCCGCTGTCTTCTAATATTATCTACACTCATCTGGTTTCTCCTTTACAACTTGACTACGAATTTACCCATTTGAAATTTTTTGTCGATAATACAGGCAGATTCAGCAGAAGCGGCTTTAATGCAAGACTGTTTTGGTCGTACGACATTTTACCGGAGCATTCTTCTTTCACTCACAACCATTGTTTGCCGTCAATGGAGCTCAGTAGGAAATAGCTGTGATGTAGATCTCTGTTGAAACGTCAATAAAATTTTGTGCTATGCTCATGGCGTTTTTGTGGGTACACAGTCTATTTTACATACATTTAGAATGATGAAACTAATATGCTTAGCTGGTCTGTTCTCTTTGTCTCTTTTCTTTCCTCTATACACGCTCAGTCGCTATCAAATTCCGGGTGGGTAAAATACCCACCCGGAATTTCCCGGGTGGGTACTGCTACCCACCATACCCACATTATCCGCCGGCCCTGCACTTGTGGTATTTGATCAGGTGAACTTAGATTTTCTTCATAAATAATATGTTCAACATAACCATAAGCTGTATTTATTAATCCTTTTTCCATCTGTAAATTAGAACGTACATAACTTAAGATCCAAAAGATCAAACTATAAATGGTTCCAGTCCACTTAATAATTCAGCGCTTGCTGATTTTGCTGCAGAACAATTATAAACAGCTGGAGTATATGTAACAGATTGAAGCAGTTGTTTTAATTTTTGATTAATTAATTCTTTTTCGTGTTTATTTGTATAATGGTATAATGGCATCGTTGAAAAAGTTACGCTCTCGTAATGGAAAAGTTTCTAGATTACGTGTCATTAATTTCCATTGTAATCTCACGAATCCCTATACGATCAAGTAGACCTATATTATTTGTTGAGATTCATTTTGTCGGAATTGTACAGATAATAAACGATATTTTTTAATAGTTGATGTGACTAATAAATTTGCTTCTAGGAGGAATACAATTTCTTAAATTTTACTACTGCAAAGTGGCCTGTCATTAACAGGCGATAACTGTTTGATTTACAAAAAAAGGAAGAAATCATAATACATAACTAATTGATGAAATGGTTCATCATGTCGTGATAGAATAGCCCTTCGTAATTACAAAACAATTTCCTCAAAAGACTGTATCCAATCATACTCAATTCATCTATAGACAGAGATTTAAAAACACGAATTTACTCTTGAAATTGAACAAATGAATGTAAACTGAGTAGTCTACATGCTTTATTTACTCCTGTTAATAGTTTGAATTGTATTAGTGAACCATTTATATTGACAACAGCAGCGGAATTGTTATTAGCCGTTTTAAATACTTTTTAATAAAAGGATTACGTAAGGTGATTACAGTAAGAACGCATGTCCGACAAAAACCAAAGAATTTAATGCTGGACTGGATATTACACCCGCGTCCAACTTAAGTGAAGAATCACAGAACGTGTGTAATATGAACCAATTGAATTACTTACAAAAAATTAAACTTAATTTATTTCCAGAAATTTCCTACTGTTTTCACATGCTTTCATCTTCAAACATAGATACAGAACGTGTGACCTTATTGTAGTGCATATTTACTGTGTTCTAAACGACATTCTCTACCGAACGATGTATGCAATTTCTTTTTTAAAAAAACAACAGATACCGTACAGTCAACTGCACGAACTGTAGACGCGAATTATTTTTCTGTTTTCTGGATGGCGAATGCTTGAAGTATGGTTAGACAGACAGGAATATGCGTCGTATTTATGCGTTTGTTGCTTAAACAGTACAAATTTTGTTGGTCAAATCATCAAAAAAATTACTACCAGCAGTGGCAGATAAACATTACAGCCATTATGCTTTCATTACAAAAGTCAGAGGACTTGTCTGAAAGCAGAATAACTACCAGTATATTGCACGCATATAAGACAGAAACTGCTCCTGTTAAAGAACATCGTAAAATAAAAATAATCCGCTGTTGTCATTTACCTCGATATAAATTGTTTCAGAAGCCTCGAATATCTTGAGCACAACTCGTCATTTCACTGCACCAAAATGCCATGAGACACAATTTGATAGCAGTAACACAGAATTCCACCGTCTTGCATACTGCACACGCAGTCACGTGTTTGCTGGCCAATCGTAGAACATTTCTAAATAGCGGGCGGGACATGGAAGAAATAAGTAATCGTCACTTAATACCGGGCATTCAGGATGAGAGGAGAACAATACAGAAAAACACGGACATTTTTTATGAAGATAAAACTTAAATTAGTCCACAACCCGATGTTGGTTGATTGGTTCCGAAGGATTCGTACTAAGCTATGGCGTCAGAGGAAGGACGCCGAGTTCCTTTCCTCTGTGACCTCCAGTTTAATGAGGAATCATAACCACGGAACGTCCTGGTGCAGCTCATATGAACAAACACTTGGAAATATTTGCCTCGACTGGGATTTGAACCACGGACCAGAGCGGCAACGTTATTTTCGATCATAATTGTCTTCACAAAAATTCCACTGATGGCAGCAGTTTACATATAATTATTATGTGCAAGTGTATTACTAATAAAAATAATAAAAATTATTGCAATTAATTTGTGTTTTTGCAAAAATAATTATTGATTACACATCCTGAAATTACTTTGAATTATTATGTTCAATTTTACGTCTACACGTGCAGTAGTTTTTTGCAAAAACTGTACCACAAAACTGTAAAATTCGTCGCCTAGTGTAAGGGCTCGCTTCGCTCGCCGTAATAAATCGTAGATTAAACTTAGTCCACAACCCGAAGGTTGGTTGGATCTTCCAGAAGAAGGCATACTAAGCCGTGTGTCAGAGGTAGGACTGTCAGATCTTTTCCTCTGGAACCTACAGTTTAACGGAAATTGTTACGTCAAATTAATTTACAAAATGTCTCCGGTGATAACAAATTTTCGTGATATTCCACGTTTCGTAGTCTATGGCAGAAGCCATGGGCGGGTTCAAGGGGGGGGGGCTAGGGGGCTCAACCTCCCCCCCCCCCAAAGTTTATAGGTCCACCCCGACATTATAATTTTGGAGACCTTTTTTTTTCTTTTTTTTAGATCTACGGGTTCGAGGTGCGAGGAGACTACAAAGTATACCCCTGCCCAACTAGCTCCCCCCCCCCAAAATCCTCCCCAAACCAAATCCACTCAAGCCTAGCCACCCCCCCCCCAAACCAAAGTCCGCTCAAGCCACTCCCAAACCAAAATCCTGGATCCGCCCCTGGCAGAAGCCGTGAACTTTCCACACTGTACGGTACAAAAGTGTACAGTTACATCACGAAACATTAATATCCTATCAGAATCATGTAGGAACGCATGGTATACTTTATATTACGTTATATAGCCTCATCGGTGCGAATTTGAAACACATTTTTTTATCAACAGGCGGTTTTTTTGCTGTTGAGATCTTCCTATCTTTGAACGTTTATTTGACTCAACTAATAATTCTAATCACACAACACTAGGAAATAAATCGTTTTACAAAGATACTGGAATTACGCTATTTTTCTGCCTAGGAGAATACTCTAGTTTGTTAGAAAAGAAGCGTTTAATAATTCATACAGTGATAGCTAAGCGATTTACTCCAGCACGCTATGAATTTCGTGCGCAGATTATGTATTCAATTGAATTCACAATGATACCAAACAAAAAAGATATTTATATGAAACAGACTTAAAAATCAGCTTGTTGTGGATCTTAAAAAAAAAAAAATATTAAAAGTTGTATTATGAAATATTTACATCGGATTCATAAAATTCTGAAATATAACATTTTTTTATCAAAAATGTGATAAAGTATTAAATTTGTTAAAATCAGTCATTTAATTGTTCTGAGATAGCCAAGTTTCAGAAATAAAATTATAGTACTACTGAAACTTTAACGGTTTGAATTTGTTGAAATAATTTTCGGGCCATTTAGTTTCGGGATAAAGGGACAAACCGTATTTTTATTTCAGCAAAAGCTATGACAAATCGTATATTAAAAATGATTATACAAATATTTTGGATGTCTGTGGCTTGACAACTTTCAGTTGATAGCAATGAAAATTATCTAAAGAAATTCCCGTGTTTAGCCCCCAACTAATCCTCCTAAAATATTTTTACACCAACTATTTTTGGAAATTTTGTGTTAAAATCATGTTAAAGATAGTAACAATTAAAACAAAGCGTAATTATAAATTAAAAAATCAGAATTTATAATGTATGACGGACCGGCTGATAAATGAGCAAATTCATAAGGGATCCGTTTTTCACATAGACGGTAAGGTATGCCACTTCTAGATAATACCTAATAAAGAAAACAAGGTAAACAATGTCTGTATAAGCGGAATGGTACTATGCAGGTGTTCATATTTTATTTGGCCTGATATTGACTGTGTAACTTGGCTCAAGTCTGGGCTGTTAAAATAAAACGGAAGTCTATGTTTACTCGACACACTAGATATCACAAACACACTGACTAGGAGGAATTAGGTTTCTATCTAATTTGACGATCTGCGCTTTAAGTCAATGTATCAACTTGCATATTTGTTCCCAATCTTCCCTTTTACTCTTCATAATAGTGACAGCATCTTAGATTCACTGGATGAGACGTTCTCTGTTCATATCCTATTAGAAGTGACGACGTTACCCCTGCCCGCGTTATGTCAATCACATTGCAACGTTGGCTCATTGTCATTCTTTATGATGATGATATGTATTTAAAACTGCGAAAATAATCAGATTTTACGAACTATTTTCGAACAGGAGGCGGGAAGAAAGAGTACAAAAAAAAATCATAGTTAACTGTAGTGATGAAAGATATTATCTGTGAATAATATGCTTGAAGATAATTCAAGTATCCACAGAAAAGGGAGCACTGAACATTTATCTTGAATATTTAGCAAACTTATATATGTTTCTTTACATTCTACAACGCTGCTTTAAACTTATTCTTTCCTATTGCCGGCTTACAAAAAGTGAAATTTTTATAGAAATAAATTTCTCACTCTATCATAATATATCACTGGTAGTGAATGAGTAGCTCTAATTGTTACCGTTCAGTTCTTTACATCATGTTGCTTTAATAACTGACTACGTAGAATTAGGATTAAGTCATGTATCCACTAGCTCGCTGACATATTCGTTTCCAATCTGATCGTTTTGCCTTTTACAACCAACCAGACATTTGCTTGTAAAGTTTTTGGTCTAGTGACTCTATTACAGCCAACTTTTTAGCATTTGATAGTATTTTGCTGTCTGTATTATCTGTGTTACAGTCGATCATGCAAACGGTCTTTTCGTATATTTTTTAGCCACATTGCCAAATCAGTTATTGTTAGTACGTTAATAATCTAATCGTCGAGGTGCCCTAAAGCCTCAATAATAATAATAATAACAACAAGAAAGTAATCAAACATTTGAAATTCATGATTGATGCAGTGAAAACACATTTTGAAAATTACGATGTCATGAATATACGTACCAAGCAGATGACAATTTCGCATTCCTCGTAATGTATTTTTATCCTAAACGCCTTCGCTCCGTAGTCTTGTGTGTAAATTGATTGAGAAATCCTCAATAACTCAGTGACGCAACGTAGTTCTATCTGCTTAGAATAGCGGGTAGCTATATGTTAACTTAAGAGATTGGGAATACAGTTTTATACCATTAATTTCGTCTCTAATCCCCTTGTTTCTGAGAAAGGTCCAGGAATATAATCCTATTATCCCGGCGAAAGAGGGTATTCATAACTGCAATTAAAGTGTTAGCGCGTTCCTGAAGCTTACGAAGCCTCTTCATAATACACACTCCACACTGGCATTGTGCTATTCTACTAGATCTGCGCTTTTACGTATTTCTTTAATACTAAACTCTTAAGTATTTTCGGTGGTCTCAATTTTGTCTTTCTTTTAAATTTTGAGTATACATACCATCCTTACCTCACAAATTAGTTCGACAATGATGAATTTGACATTAATAACCAAAATTCTAATACATCTTCCGTAAGCAAAATTCTGGATGGATGAAATGTAAACAATTTTGTATTGACCCACAAAGTTCTATTAGCGAAAACAAATGACATGATTGAAGTTACCATCATGCGTAGTATATCCTGCAGACAGAGACTGTTGAGTTGAGAGAGCTTTCTCGCTTCAACAGCATCCTTTCACTAAGTAAGAACATATGAAGAAATATTAGCGATCATCGATTAAATTTTATAGTACCAAAATAGGCTTTGAGAAATTGACGTTTTTCCTTTCACCTTACAGTCACTTGCAGTATAGGTAGCCTGATGTTCTACTGATGGTGCTTGTCGTGTTTATCTTTACATTGTAACTGTTGGTTTGTATCCTCGAATTTATCTAGAAAACAGGAAACAAAAGTCATGCCACACAACCATAGATCATCATGCGCATTCCACTTTCTGTTCCTTCAAAAAGTAAAACATGTAAATTTTATAGAAAATTTGGTCTTTTGGTCACTTTAGACGTGTGAGGAGAATTATATTCCGTTGTTCTATCTTCACAGTGATGTTGAAAAGCCGCATTTAAATGATTTCATACGAGTCTTTATGTTCAGTATCCTGCCCATAACGAGCTGATGAATGATAAAATGGAATCCGAGAAAGACAGGCAGACCCTCGTGCCTGATCTGTCATGCCTTTTGATCATTCAGTGGTATTAGCAACATGAGTGTACAATGATACACTGATTTTTTGAATTAAGAATAGGTAGGATTCAATATTACCTAAACTGCAGTTATTCCTTTTGTATATATCGTCCCCAGCAATTTCTACAATTGTTTAGTACTTGTTTCGTGAAATTCGAAGATCTGGGATAGCAGTTTTGATCTGTTTTGAATTCTTACATCCTTCATGGAGGTTATCAAATATTACAAGAAAACGACGTCTTTCAGTAGAGGTTTGACAATTATTAATGATAGGTTGGTCACCTCCAAGAATGATTAGTTACACTCTTATGATGCGAGTAGCATTTTGGCACTAAAGAGAATTAATTTCAACTAAATTTCTTGGATTTCAATTTCTGGGTGAAAAATCAATTTCAAATGAAATACACTTGAGTATATTATGATAACGTTCGGAATTATCCTGTTCGGCACTGAAACGTTGCTGTCGATTCTACTTAATTTTCCATTGGTTGTGAAAACTTTTCGTTGTGAGCCTTACTTACTGACTAGCTTCTATCCGTGACCTTTATGTTTTTCACACTTTCCTCATATGCTATTAGCATTCACTAACTCGACAGCTTTACTAAAGTGCAATTATATATTAAATTTAAAGACCTAAAACTTATGGGAAGATTAGATAAATGGCATTAACGGGCGTAAAATGTATTTCTTTGCTAATATTTCGATTAGATTTTAATTTTATGCTCCGCTCCAAGCTAAGGGTTTTTTTTTTTTTTTAAATGCTTCGCCGACGGCCAAGGTCATTAGAGGCGGGATGGGACTGGAACGGGAAGGAATTCGGCCATGGCCTTTTTGAAGGAAATATCCCGCCATTCGCCTGGAGTGATTTGTGGAAACCATGGAAAACCCAAATCTTGATGCCCGGACGGGGATTCGAACCTGCGTCCTACCGAATGCGAGCCCAGAACGTTCACCCACCACGCTCGGTCCCAAGCTAAGTTAGTGTGATGATACAAATTGCAGATTAAAGGTCAAGCTTAAAGTTTCAAATTCCGAAAAACCCCGTTAAAATCCATCAGAATATTTTTAAGTTATGTCTGATTATAGGCAAAAAATGTTTGATGTTCAGAACAGATGCAGCATAATGATGCAAACCTCATACCATAAGACAGAACCTAAGGTTTGAAATTGTGGGAACGTCGTCAAAAAAAGAACAGGACGTGCCCTTAAACCCAAGTAACAACAGCAGTCGTCAGCATCGGTTCATTAGTTTCAAGTTATGTAATATTATAGGTAAACACGTCCGGAATAGATTGTAACTTCCTGTTTCGACGTCTAATGGCGTAGCTTCTTAAAACACACAACACATTTTAAGTCAAACCCTAACCTAGGAAACCAGATCAAAATTTGTTCAGTGGTTTCTGCAAGATGCCGGAACAAACAGACGCAGTCCCGTTACAAAGCTACAGAAATGTGCGTGTGCTTCATTTCTTAATACAACACATACTATGATAGTATATATTGTACTAGCTCGTACGCATGGATTAAGAATTTTTTTGCCAGAATTAAATATAGAAAGTTGTTGGTAACGAAGGATTGGTCCCAAACAATATCGAGTCGGAATAATATGACAGGAAAGCTATCACTATATCATTCTACCGTCGAACCTGCCTCTTGAAGAGAATTAATTACCAACATATTTCTGTCACTATTCGATAATGTCTCAAAATTTCGTGACTACAACTGTTAATCATACTGGAAAAAATATCCTGTGCCTTTCATACAGATTTCCTTATAAAATTCCATTATAGCCATTTCGTCGTCGTAACGTATCAAAAAGACGGAGACTTACATCCCTAATTATAATAATATTACTGTGGTTCACACTAACACACTGACTGCGAACAAAACCTGAGGGATCATTATAACGTAAAAAAGTATACACCTACAACATTGCAAGAATACCTACGATTTGCCTCGCATTGCACCCCTAACTTTCTAATATCTACAGTTTAACATTCAATCCGAATAACCTACGGCCCAGGCCTGACTCTTACGATGAAAAACAATTTTTAAAAATCTTGGCCTCCACGGAGATTTGATCCGGAGACCACGACATTCGTAAGCAGGCTCTTTAGCCACTGAGCTGCCAGTTCACTACACGGAAACACGGTCTGGAGACGTCCACATCCATCGTGTCTGTCTATCGCCGTATTTAGAAGTTATGAGACAACATGTGTTATTTATACAGATAATTTTTCAACCAAATGTAGACAGTATTTTTCTCCTTGTTTCAAAGGATAAGTGTGCAAAGTTTCATCGAGATCGGATGAAAACTGTGGATTTGTATGAAGAACAAACAAACCAACAAACCAACAAACATACAAACAAACAAACATACATTCATCTTTATATATAAAGATTACTGTGGTTCACACTCACACGCTGACTGCGAACAACACCTGAGGGATCATTATAACGTAAAAAAGTGTACACCTACAACATTTCAAGACTACCTACGATTTGCCTCGCATTGCACCCCTAACTTTATAATATCTACAGTTTAACATTCAATCCGAATAACCTACGGCCCAGGCCTGACTTTTACGATGGAAATTTTCTTTTTTAAATCTTAGCCTCCATGGAGATTTGAACCGCCGACCACGATGTTCGTAAGCAAGCGCTTTAACCACTTTTTTTTTTTTTTTTTTTTTTTGGGCCTCCTTCCTCCCCTTCAGCCCTGCCTTTCGCTCGCCAGTGGTTGGCTCTTTGCCTGGCTCTAAACCTTTTTATAATAAAATTTGGGATTCAATGTTCTCTTTTCCTGATTTGTATTTATTAGTGGTATTTTCCATCAGTTGGATGTTTTGTTTTTTGAGGTTCTTTATGATTTGAATATTTGGTACAGTTAGGTTCCCCTCGTGCCTTTGATTCAAAAAGTCTCTCTTTGGGTCTAGGCGGGGTTTATAAACAGTTTTATTTGGTTAAATTGTGATCATTGGAATGATTCTGTCATTATTATATCGAGCATCCGTGCGAAGTCTTTTTTATAATTTTGAGTTTGGATAATTTCGTAATATATAGTATTCATATATGCTATATATTCGTCGTAAGTTCTCTTTTCCGTTTGTAGCATATAAGTTAGGGTATTGCCTAGTATCCATTGTACCGTGTTGTGTTTCGTTTCAGGATATCTCTTTTTCTCAGGTTTCAGTATTTCCTGGATGCTCACGGTGATGTTCTGTCAAGGAAGGCTATTCTTCTTCTTGCCCAATTCCATATTTTCTGGTTTTGGTTACACGTTATTCTGTGTATCAGGGTGTCAGTATTTCCGCAATTTCTGCATCTGTCATTCGGGGATAGATGTATTTCGTAAAGTCTTCTGTTGGTTGAGATTTTTTCATTTACGACGTCATACCACAAGGATTGTGTTTTAGTGTTTAGAGTTTTATTTGTTATATTTTTCCAGATGTTGCTCCAGTTGTATTGTGGATTTTTAATTTCGATTTTATTTCTGTGGTTAGATGTGTTGATTATTTTGTAGATTTCTTTTGTTGTCTTGTTGTACAGGGTGCATCCTTTGGTTTTTGCATAAGTTGTTTCTAGGTGAAATTTTCTCATATGTGGTAAGGTGAACTTTATCGCGGCCATGTTGAAAGGTATTTCCTCAGTGACTGGTTTTGTTTCTTTAATCAAGTTATTTGTTGGGCCGATTGGGTCATTTTCCGCTGTCGTTATGGTTCTTTTGAGGAATAATGCGCAGCATCTTTCGCGTACGCTTATCATTCCTATGCCTCCTTTACCTAGGGGTAGAGTAATTGTTTTGAACGCTGTTTTGAAGATCTTACCCCTGCTTGCGAACCACCCGAACAGATTCTGTATCCGATCTCCAATTGTGTCGGGTATCGGCAGTACTTGGGCGATGTAGACCATTTTACTCAATAAAGATACTTGTACGATTTTAGCCTTCTGTATTGCATCCAGATCTCTATCACAGTGTATGTTTATAACAGCCCTAATTTTTGGTAGTGTTATGAGCCAGTTTTTAGTTATTGTTTTCATAATGTTCTTTTGAAAAACAATGCCTAATGTCTTATGTTCTTCTACTTGCTCGTACCAGATGTCTATTGGAGGTGGGATCTCTGCTCCACTTATTTGGAGCAGTGCAGTTTTCTTTGGGTTAAGTTTTGCGCCTGTTGCTTCCGTGAACGTTGTGATTATTTCCCACGTTTTTGGATGTCCTCCGCTGAAGTTTCGGCTATACAAATGTCGTCTGCGTATCCTCTGCATGTAAATTTGTATCCGTTTAGATTAATGCCTGTTAAATTTTGGTGACATTTCTCAAGCAGGGGTTCCGTTGCCAGTGCGTACAGGATCATTGATAGCGGGCATCCTTGTCTTATCGATCTTTCTATCTTGACGGGCGCTGACAGGTGTCCGTTTATAAGAAGTTTTGAATGTGTGTTTGTAATTATTTTCTTTATTACTTCCACGAATGGGGAGCCAAATCCTTTATGTTCCATGATTTTTAAGAGGTAATTATGTTCAATTCGGTCAAAAGCTTTTTCAAAATCGAGGAATAGTAGAGCTGATGGCGTTTGTTTTCTGCGTTTATGCTGATAGTATCACGGTATTCGCACACAGTATTTAAGATGCTACGTCCGGGAATAGCACTGGTTTGATGAGGTCCTAAGATTTTCTCCATGAGGGGTTCCAGTCTAGTTTTGAGGATTCTCGTTAGTATTTTAAAGTCTGAATTTAACAAAGTTATTGGTCGTATTTCATTGATTTTTTTGATCTGGTTGCCTTTGAGTACTAGCACTATGATGCCCTCTGTGAAGGCGGTGGGAAGATTATCCTCTGTCCATAAGTCGTTTAGAATCTCTGTTAACTTATTTCTTAGCATGGGCCAGTAATGAATATAAAATTCTATGGGTAACCCATCCGGTCCTGGGGATTTCCCTCTTGCTGCTTTGTTTATCGATGTATGAATTTTCATCCGGGTCAAAAATTCTTGTTAGAGTTGCTGATTCTTCCACACTTGCTGTGTTACTTGAGTTGGATATTAAATCGGCGATTGCCGCCGTACTAGTTGGAGTTGACTTAAAAATATTTTTATAATGCTTGGTAATTTCTTTAATTATATCTCTTCCGTCCTTGAATGTTTTCACCATTTTCTTTAATTATATTGGTTATTAAAGTTTTTTTTACTCCTTTTTGTGCTCCTTATAAGGTGGTACAAGGCTGCCGTTTCTTTGGTTGCGACGTCAGTCGGTTTTGAAGTTGTCCAGAAGTTTGTTTGCTTGCATATTTTGTAATGATAGGATCTTGGCTTTGTATTTTTTTATTTTTATATTAGTATCGACAGTTATGGTGGGCTCTTGGTATAATTCCTTGATGCATCTGTAATAATACTCAATTGTGCCCTTCATACAATAGTTCTTTTGTGTCCCCCAGGAGATTAAGGTTCGTTTTAGTTTCGGTTTCACATGTTCAACCCACCAAGATAGTGTGCTTTTATATTTTTTACAGTTTTTTAGACATTCGTCCCAGACACTTTTGATTTCTTCGTGTAGCGCCGGGTCTTCTGCCTCTGCTAACTGGCTGCCTCTGCATGTTGACAGTACATTGCATACTGTTGTGATCTGAAAAGCTTAGAGGAAAAATGTTTGCACTGGTTGTTTTGGTTCGGAGAGTCTCCGTTACGTAGATCCTGTCGAGTCGGCTTGCCGAGTTGTTTGAGACATATGTGTAGGCTTTGGCATTTCCGTGAATGCATTCCCATGCGTCGTGAAAGTCCATCCCTCGAATGAGGTTAGTCAGCTCCCTGCACCCATTGAAATTTGGGGTTTGATCTTTTTGGCTTAGTGCACAATTAAAGTCACCTCCCATTATTATTGCATCTGTGGTATTTCGCAGGAGATAGGGTAGCTCTGTTTGTAGAAGTATGCTCTTTGGGCTCGATTATTATTGCCAGAGGGGCGGTAAACATTGATTATTCGCGTGTTATTTATTGTAGTTGCAATGGCCCTGCCGTTTGTTAATGTTTCTGTACTAACCGTCTCAATTCCCTCTCTAATCACGAGGGCCGTTCCCGTGTTGGTTTCTTTGGAGTAGTTGATTATTCCTTCGTATCCAGGGATGTTTAGTTCCGTAAAAGTCACTTCTTGTAACATTGCGATGTCAATACTGTTTTGTTTAATATAATCCGCTAGGCATTTTATTTTGAATGGCGTAATTACTCTGTTCATATTTATAGTTGCAATGCTATAACTTTGATTGCTTGTCATTGGTTATTTTACGTCTCATCAGATCCCTCCATTACTTCCTCGTACCAGCTGTCTTTACTGAGGAGTTTTGGTTTATCTTCTTCTCTTATCTTCTGATCGTTTACGTATTTTGGTGTGTCTTGTCCTTCAATTCTCACTTTGGTTGTTTCTTCTTCTTCTTCTTCTTCTTCTTCTTCTTGTCTTGATTTGGCGTTATTTGTTGTTCGTTCTACTTTCTCTGCTATTCTTTTTACTGGTTTGCCGTTGTTTTCGAGTCGTTCACTGAGAGCTCGGCGTTTTTTTTGCTATGTATTGACTTGCTGTATTGGCACCATCCTTATTTGCACTTCTGCTAGATTTTCTTGTTATTCTCTTCTCGCTTATTTCTTTCTCGGCTTTTTTATTGATCGTTGAGCTGTGCATTTCAATCCGTTGTTTTGTTTCGGAATCTTCTTCTGCCTGGTGAGTTGTTTTATTTGTAAATGTTTCTATGTGTATGACATGTTCTGGGATACTCTCTTCTTACTATTTCTTTTTCATGTAATTTCTGTTCCGGTTCTTGTTCTTCGTTTTCTTCTTCTTCTTGTCCAGATTTTTCGGCTTATGTTTCCTGTTTACCGCCGTGCTGTTCCGAGTTGTCCTCTACATCGATCTCCATGTTTTCCGGTGTTTTCCAACGTTTCTGTGTGTGGCTCACATGCTGATGTTACAGTGTGGCCTATGTTTACACAGTTGACTTGTGCCGTGGCTTCTGCATAAGACGCTGTGTTGCTACTTTCCTTACTCGCTTCCGCGATTGTAGCATTTGCTGTTATAGTTTCTGATGTTTGACAATTTTACTCTTGGAAGTTGTAATGGTCGGCGTTTTGTACACTCAGATCTTAGATGTCCTGGTTCATTGCAAACAGAGCATGTGCGCGGTTGTCCCTCATATATTATTAATGCTTTGAAACCCTGTATCATTATATAGGAAGGTATATGTTTTTTTAAATCAATTTTCACACACCGTATGCCGTTGTTTGCTTGGAATCTGAACTTAGGGCTCCATTTTTCGTCGGTCGCCGTTATTATTTCACCATAGTTTCGGATTGCTGCCGTAACACTAGCATTACTAATTTCAAATGGTACATTAAAAACTCTTACGATCGTAGCCCCAGCCCTGCGTGGCTTATATATACGGTACTTATGGTTCAATCTGGGTTCTGGTAGTCGGCTTTCCCTCCAGTTTTCTCTACGATAGTATTGCACAAAGTTGTCCATTTGTCATTTTAAACGTATACTGCATAAGTCAAGAAGTCCATTTGGATTCCGTACTACATCTGCGTCTGTCAAGTCGAATTTTTCATACAGCCATTCATGGAAGTCGTATGCACGTGGTCTTGTCTCCTTCGCGTCGAACGCAAATTTCAGTGTATTCTTCCGTATCGTCGATTCCATTTTCACTATCGTAAACCACAAGCTAAGTTTTCACTGATACACTCACTGAACCTCGCTTGAGGAAAGTATCGAGCAACCGCACGCGACGGCGGCTCGATGCGAACTGAACCACTGAGCTGCCAGTCCACTACACGGAAATACGGTACGGAGACGTCCAGATCCAACGTGTCTGTCTATCGCCGTATTTCGAAGTTATGAGACAACATGTGTTTATTTATACAGATAATTTTTCAACCAAATGTAGACAGTAATTTTCTCCTTGTTTCAAAGGATAAGTGTGCAAAGTTTCATCGAGATCGAATGACCGAGCGGGGTGGTTGATAACGGTAGCGTGTCTCGCCTCACCATTCGGGAGGACGGCGGTTCGAATCCCGTCCGGGCATCCAGATTTGGGTTTTCCATGGTTTCCCCAAATCATCCAGGCAAATGCCGGGATGCTTCCTTCAAAAAGGCCATGGCCGAATTCCTTCCCATTCCTTGCCCCCATCCTTGCCCCCCCATCCTTTCCCGTATCTAAAGACCTCGATGTTAAAAAGAGACGTAAAGCAGTTACCAAAAAAGAAAAAAAAAGAGATCGAATTAAAACTGTGGATTTGTATGAAGAACAAATATACATTCATCTCTATATATAAAGATTAAAAACTGGAGTACACGCACATTTTTGTAAATTATTTATAGACTAACACGAAATTATTGAAATTTTTTTTTTTTTACCGTGATCATTTCAGAATAGTTCTACAATGCAAGGAGTCTACTGCAAAACGATATGAGGAAAGTACAATCCAGTTTTAAATACTGTGACTCAAATGTTCTGTTTCTCTCACTCCGCTTGCAATACGAATCAATTGACAGTTGAGATGCCTCAAAATTAGTTTGAAAGGATGTTACCTCCTTAAGCGGAGGATACGCCACTGGAGAGCTAATGGCCCAGACCAAGCCTCTTTTCCCTGGATAATCAAGTGCGCCGTGCCGCTCTCCCTCGTCGAGCTCACATATTATTCTGTTTGTGCCGTGCACTCAATTCGACGCTCCCTGCGCCCTCCAGTTTATCTTTTAAAATGACTTTTATACACACAGCGTCGCCGGGACTAAAGCAAACGCTTATTAACTTCGGCGTCTCCGGTCTCCCTACTCCAACATCTCCTTTTCATGTTTCTAAAATGTTCTCTATGGAAGAGTTTCACTGATTAAACGTCGGACTGTTTTGACAACAGTATGTCTGTTTCTTAGGTAATAACACCAAGTATTCGCAACTGCAAATATACAACCCAGATAACTATTGAATACTTCTTAACCACATTAAAATAAGACATTTTAAACTAATTTTATTCATTGATTTACTTTTTAGTGATTTTTCTTTTTTTTTGTAATATTTCATCACCCATCTGCTTTTTCTTTTATTAATTGAAATTCTTTCAGAATTTCAGATACACTGTTCAGCATATCTCTTGTTAATTTACTCCCTTACCAATAAAACCAAGTTCTCAACTTTCCTTAAATCTTATCAAGTTCCAGCTTGTGGTCATAGTCCTATCTTCCTTCCACGAACTACTACTAATTTTCTCTATCCCAACCTCATCGCCAATATACGCCTTATGCACCCCCATTGTCTTCCTATGATCCAAATTCAGCCCCATTTACCTTTTCTGTTACTGATTGTGTTCGTCACTCTGTAAGAACGAAGATTTTCCCGCGTACGGCTGCAATGAAGTCTTCACTGGGTGTACCGCCGGATTGTATTGTGAAAACACGATATTTCGACGACTAGCTCCGCCGTCTTCTTCAGGTGTGGAACATTTGCACTGGTTGGCTGAAGATACTGAGATTGCTCGGGTGCCGCACTTCCTTATATACATTCCGCGTCCGGCGATGGCTGCCAGTGGGCGTGGCTATAGTTCTCGTGCGGCCCGAACTAATATGGAGCCCTCTATGGCGGCTGCTGGACAGAAGTACAACGTTCTCTGCGGATTCTTGCCAGGCTGGTTTCCATGCCTCATTAAGACATAGACCACTGACTCTATTGAATGTGTTTGGCCAGTCGAATTTCGATCGCTTCTTTTGATAACAGATTCCCAAAAATGTGAAGTTCTAGCCAGTATCCTGACTTTATTGAAATGCACCTTGGTCTACTTTAATGAATAACCAAGAATTTTATCACCTCCCCCCTTCCAAACTATTTCGTAAGAGCTCGGAAATTGAATTGTTTGAATTCTCATACTAAATGCCTTGACCATATATAGCAGCTACTATCCAAAAGGTAGTCACATTTAAAGCCTTACTGGCAGAAATAATTAGAATCCTAAAAACAGGTATGTTGTGATAATGCTGCAGCGGTTGGGAAGGCAGCCATATGACAAAAAATAGCAACAGAAATCGACAAACAAAAATTTCAGCTTAACAGATAAAGCAATGCGGTTGAAACCACGGATATTTTGAATAGTTACTTCTCAAGGACTGTTGACACGGTAAACATATGACAGTTCAGCTTAACGTAAAAATAACTGAACATTTCTTCCGGTGAACGGTGGATAACTATTCCTTCTGCGGTAAAATACTTAAAATTATTTTTTGACAAGCTTAAAAGTATAATCTGTCAGAAAAATGTAAAAGAGGCGTATCAAAAGAAATAGAAGAAATGTAATACTGATCTTGGATTACATAAGGAGCTCAGTGAGCAATAACTACACAACCACCTTGTCATTGCCTTCGAGCAAACAATGTTTCATGGGTGCGCTAATAACGGTGACGTGATACCTCCATAAAGTTGTAGATCTGAGGTTCCTGCTCTTAGCCCAGACTTCATCTTCCGCAAAGTTTGTTTTATATGTGTGAAGTGCCTGGTACCTTTCATTCCAAGAGAAACTGTAAGTCCAAATGAAAGGAGTTGGCCGTCCTATTTGAGTTAGTTACGCCTCCTCGCAAGATTCAAGCCATCCTTTATACCAGGGGTCTCCAAACTTTTCAGCCTTAGGGCCATACTGATTAGTCCAGTAAGTTCCGAGGGCCAAAACCAACATAAAATGAGAAAACTTCAGTAAACTAACTTAATTTGCTAGGGGCGTCCGTATTACAGTAGAGCTAAAAAAAAAAAAAAAAAAGGTCTACAATTCGCCTAGCTCTCCGCGGGCCGGACAAAATCTGTCCGCGGGCCGGATGTGGCCCGCGGGCCGTAGTTTGGAGACCCTGCTTTATACTAACTTAGACTTTAAAGTCTTCATCCTGGACACAGAGGAAACTTATTTTTGAATCTTCTTGCTCTACAACTTACATCGAATGCGGTTAGCGACTATATCACAGCTGAATTGCAAATAGTCCTTTTAATACATCTGGATTCTAAATAGATTATCAATTTCTGAAACGTATCAGTACTCATTTCAACATGTTATATATTGCAATACATGCAAAGCATTTTTTTTTTCTTTTGGCGGATTCTATTTTTTTTCACTTATGGTTTTACATCTCGTCGACGTCGAAGTCATTAAAGGCGGGATGTGATTGGGTACAAGGAACGGGAAGGAATTCGGACATGGCCTTTTTGTAGGAAGCATCCCGAAATTCGCATGGAGTGATTTGGGGAAACCACGGAAATACCAAATCTGGAAGCCCGAGGGTGATTCGAACCGCCGCGCCGTCCTGAATGCGAGGCTAGAGCTTTAACCACTCACGCACCACGCTCGGTTTGTATCATTTATTGTCGTGATAAACCATTATCGCACAACACTATCACAGGCGCTTTGTAAAGTTTCGCCATGTCAACAGTGAATCCAAGTCGTCCTCCTTTCGGTATCAAATACCGGACCATCGTACCATCGCTGGAAGCGACGAGACTACGCGGCGTGCAGGTGGTGACGCAATAACCAGCATACATGTCGGTGATAAAACTTGCACAATTACTGGTAACTGCAATGAAGGCAGACAATGCGAGCATTGACTCTCAGGAAACAATCATAGAGATGGATGGGAGCCGGCCTCGGTAGCGTAGGGGCTAGAGTCCTACGTAGCTCCGCGTGCCGAAGGTCTCCGGTTCGAGTCCGGCCGAGGACATACGTGTTTGGTGTTGTGTGTATGTGAATGTCGTGTCCGTCCTGTAGTGTTCATGTGTCCATACATAGTGTCTACGTTGTACTGGAAAAACTGAAACACTAGAAGAGTCGATAATCACGTAGAGCTGTCTGCTGTCTGCATGGCCTATGTAGCCGAACGCCATTAAAAAAAAAAAAAAAAAAAAAAAAAAAAAAAAAAAAATGGATGTGAGTGTAAACTAGGCATCAAAACACATCAATGCTAAACCGGAGGAATATAAATACAAACCATCGGACGCAAGTTCATTTTGTGTCTTTGTTGATGGTAAAAGGAGTGACAGAGTCAAGATACACCTAATGCAGGTTGGAAAGCTATTGAATATGAACATGCCGGAATTAAAAAGAATGCTGGTCAATAATAGCCAAACGGAGAAAACAGTACATTAAGAAGGTAAATAATTCCCAGGAGGTGAATAGAATCATCGATTGGACAGTTTTACAGGATATGGCTATGTATATACCACGCCATATGGTATGGAAAGAAGAGATCGTTGAAGGTGTTCCTACAAAATTAGTAAAAACTGAAATACAATCGGAAATTGCATCTAAGATTAAAGTTATTGGAATAGGAAGATTTACAAAACGGAACGTCGGGGACGGGGCAGTAGAACTACTCAAACTCCAAACCTGCTTCCTAACCTTACGACCTCCAACTTGTATCTCAATATGCTTATATATATCTAACCATATATATTGTCACATAACCTTACTTTTGTCAGTATACCTTCAAAAACAGTTTAAAGGATCCTAAAAACACATAAAACCAAAAGAAAATAATTTTAGAAGGATTTTGCAGTAGTTTGAAAGGCAGTAAACATGTAACTACGGAGAGTTTAAGCTATTTTATAAGTTTTCGGAAGTGCTATAAAGAAAGTTAAAAATTTTTAGAATCCTTTTAGCCACATTCATTTTCAGCGGTTTAAAATGAGATTATAATTCAAATGAGGTCTAACACTTATAGCCTAGAAAATTATATTAAGGACATATCGTGAACTTAGTGAACTCGCAAGCTCACTGAAAAGATTGCACCAGAATAGTGTTTTAACTGAGCAGACTTAATTTTCAATGTAAAGATTCATAGCTCAACGTTTCAGCATAAAATAATACGCAAACATAGGGAAAGCTAAAATCAATAACTAACAGGAAAATATGTTTTTAGATGAAATAAGAGATTTCGCCGAGTTTGCAATTCAGACATTTCTGCGGACATACGGGTCTGAGGGCATAGAAACCACATTCAAATTAAAGAGAAATTTTCACTGGACACACACAGCGATTTTCTTAATGATTCCGACAATATTTACGCTGCAAAAGGGAAATGAAAGTTTAAACGTAATGGCGGCTGTAAAGCATCATTTTGGAAACAAAGGATTAGTATTAAAAGAAATAAACAACGAGGTACTAACATTACCATCAGATAGAGAATTAAATTTATCAAAGTTTTAAATATATTATATATCTGTAAGAGACATATATTTGGAGATAAATGACGTCAAAGTTTTTAGCTGACTCTGAAATTAAATTCAGCATTAGATTTTCACTATAAAATACATTTTGGATCTAGCCATGTTATATGCCAAACGTTGAGGAAATTTTTATAGAATATTTTGATAGCAGAATCATTTCACAGGCTGAAGAATTTGAAGAATTGTAGGAATAACGACAGATTTAAAGTTTTTATAACTTTAGCTCGAAAACCACAAAACCTAGGAAAAAGACTCTCATTACTGAAATTGACATTGTAAACACGCTTTACAACACATCAAAATTACAGAATGATCGGAATAAAAATAAGCTTTCCCTTTGTCAAATTAAGCGTATGCTGTCAGCTAGACACAATATGAATATAAGGAGACCACGCTAGTCACTAGGGGCAGCAGTATTCCGGCAGAAATTGAACGGCGAGGGCGGCGTGTTGGTCGTTCGCGGAGATGCAGTAGCAAACTTTAGTAGTGACGCAACAGCGGAGCGGGCTCACTCTTCCTTCGATATGAACTTTTAACTTTCATTTAGGGGTTAGGAGGAAGTTACTTATTGTGCGAAGATGGTTTAACTCAGTGGTTCCCAACGTGGGCCGTACCGCCCCCCGGTGGGCCTTAGAGAGCGCCCCCTAGCCAACACTGGCAAGGACGTGCCGATAAGATTAATTAATAACAAAAAATGTTTCAGCAAGTAATTCCAAATGTCCTTCAAGCAAGATCAGTGGGGATTAAAAGTTGGTAAAAGTACATTATATCTTTGTTCCTAACACATGCTTCAATAGTTCACGAATGAGTTGCAGCAAGCGCTGTGCACCAAAAGTTGGTATTAGTACACAATACTGACAATAGCTTTGCTCCTACACCTGCTTCTATAGTTCGTGAATGAGTCGCAGCAAGCGCTGTGCACCACAGGGATCACCATTGTTAGTATGTTTATGTTCCGGCTCGATCAACAATGCTTATACGTTTACACTGGTCAGTGTTCGATTGTTCGGTAGTGTCTTCAGACAGAGCGACTGTGAACCTGTGCGGTATCTACAACTTAAGTGGACCTACTTACTGCCAATAATGATATAAAAATATAGCAGAATATTTGTGTACCCAATTTATTTCAATATTTTTCTAGGCCTCTTTTTGTACTTAGGTCAACACCGGATGTATCCAGTACTGTATGTTAATTAAATATTACTGTATTTCGTTCTACGATATAACAACAAACTGAAGTAATGTTTGTTGAATGATTGATGCCTATTTCTTCCGCCAAAGCAAAAAACGCATTGAACTCGATGCGAAAAGGCCGGCGCCGGCTCCGGTTTTGCCGGTGTGTGTGAAAACACCCTTAGGCTGACATTTTTTTTAAAAACAAGTTTTATTTTTTATTTTCTATGGAGGGAGTTGTGTAAAGTTATTCCTCTGACCATAAAGTACCCCCAGAAGCTCACAACTCGTGGTGCCTGTGTTCTCCTGCATGGGAGCGCATTTGGATCTGCAATTTCTTTCACTTGGTCCAGGCCTCTGCTGTGACCTACCTTCTCGATGTCAGTTGATCAACTGTTGTTCTCTGGCCCTCGTGGTAATTTAGGGTTATGGAAAGAGTGTCAACAACAGGTGCAAAGTGTGTCGACTTAGGAGCTTGTCGAATTGAATGTGTGGAATAGAGAAGAGAAAGGTTTATAATTTTTTTTAAATGTATTTTCCTGCACTTACATTGTGTTTGTACTTACATTTTACCAGCAATCGTTACATACAATGGAACAGATGTAATCAGTGTGCCGTAAATGACTTTATAATGGAAAATTATTAAATACGTAGTATGGTCACCGGCTTTGAAAATGGAAAATAACTTTTTAACGTGTCGACAAAACCCGCTCATACGCTCGAGAGAGAGATTATGGAGGTGTCCTGGACAGACTTTGTCCGTTAGTCCTAGCCCCTGGCACGCTCAGCCCTTAGTCGCCCACACACAATGACAATGCCACTCAGTATCCCATCCCGGATCAGTCCCTCCGGATGTGTGCATAGAAACCGTCAGTATTACAGTACGCTGGCTAATTCCCTTAGGATTTCAGCAAGTCGAAAGTCCTGGTGGCGGTTCGAAGGGCATCGGTCAGCTATGAGCTCTGTTACAGCTAGTTATCTTTATCGCGAAAAATGGAAGATTTCAGTCATAGGCCTCTTACGCTAAATTTAAGGCGCATCAAACAGATAGTTATAAAATTGGATGAGACATTTTTTACATATTACAAATTTCAGTTAAACTTCTATTCTCAAAAAACAGTATAATATATTCCTGTATGTTGAAACACTAATGATAATTATACAGTCAAATTTATGGGTATAATAATTTATATTCCTCTCTTTCTTCAATATTTTAATTTTTGTTTTCTGTTCTCTCTTCATCCTTTTATAAACAACCGAATCCCAAAGTACCATCAAGTTGGATCATATGAATCTATTGTCTCTTTTCCGTTTCTTTTGATCATTTCCACTTATTACGCAAAATCTGAATTATTGTTTTGAAAAATCTCAAGTCTGCTTTCGGGATATATGGCTTAAGAAATGTATTGATACGCCTCATTCCCTAAATTTTTATTCAGTATACTGTGCGTTTTAATTTTAATAAAGATGAAAATCTCTGATATAATTTTATAAAATAAATTAGAACATCTTTACCATTTTAGCTGAAAATGGCGTGAATCGAAGACGGTCTTGTAGGACTGTGTGTTAGTGGGGAGCGAGGAGTCCTGTCTGTTGCTGGCTCACACATAGACGTCCTCTGAAGACAGTCAGTTATCCCGCCAGTGTATGGGTTGCTAATATAACCATGAATTAGACTTATATTAACTCGAATTAACTATTCTCCGTCCATCTTTATGCCTGCCTGTGTTTGAGCAAATTTCTGTCGAACAGCTTGTTATGAAATTACGTATTCAAGTTTCGGACCTGAATATCTAAATTCTATCCACTTTTGATAGAGATCTGCCAATCGGAAGTGGCAGATTAATGATGTCACTTTTATCTAAGTTATTTTATGAAGATTTTTCATCTGAGAAATTTGAAGAAAAAGTTATTTTCCAAAGTTAAATAAACGAATTCTAATTCTAATTTATTTCTAATTTTTTTCGATAAAGCTTAATAATTTTTATTATTCTTATTTCATTAATACTATTTTGTACATTTTTTCTGTGGTTGGGCGGTAACGTTATTTAAAAATACTATTAAAATTTGTATTTATACATTTTAAATAAATTTAAATAAATAATAAATGTTTTTTACAGTTTACTTGTTGGTTACAAAATTTTCATGAAATAATGAACACAATTTCCAATTTATTTAATTAAATTGTGATAGTGAATCTATTTAATGGAATAACGTGATGGTGGTCATGTCAAAATTTATTTTTATTTTCACAGATGTCACATTCAAAGAAAAAATGTAGACAGTACAATTTCGAACACTTGAAACATGGTTTTATTGAGGCGTCTTCAAACAACACATTACCAATGAACCTGATTTGCCAGAGAGTTTTCTCAAATGAAGGTATGAAAGCTTCACGTTTAGAAGAACATTTAACCAAAATACACCCTGACAGAAAAGTTTATCTTACTTTCAAATGCTCAAAGAACAATATTCAAGACGTCCATCTTTTGCTGGTATGTTTTCAGCGGCATCCAAACAAGACGCAGATGGGCTTCGTGCCTCTCACATTTCCTTGCTTATTGCTAAATCGGGAAAACCGCACACGATTGTGGAAGAATTGATACTGCCATCTGTGTGTGAGGTTCTGTGTACTGTACTGCACAAGCCGGCGTCTGATATTGTTAAGAGAAACCCACTTAGCAATAGCACAGTACAGAGGCGAATCGACGAAATGTCTGAGGATGTGGAAAATTCTTTAACTGATTTTTTGAAGATTGCCGAATTTTCTTTACAGTTTGATGAACGTACTTTACCAAACAATGATTCATTACTTCTTACGTTCGTTTCATTAAATGTGAAAAAATTTGTCAAGAATTACTGTTCGCAAAAAAATTAGAAACTAATACTAAAGAAATTCTATATTTCAAGTTTTGGAACACTATTTTGAAGAAAAAAGTATTCTTCTGAATAATATCGTGTCCTTTGCTACTGATGGTGCTCCGGCAATGGTTGTATGATACAGAGGGCTGATTTCATATTTGAAAAAGGCAGAACCAAATGTAGTCGCCGTGCATTGTGTAATTCACAGACACCATTTGGTTGGAAAATCCCTCAGTGATCGCCTTCACTGCTCACTACAGTATGTAATTACCGCAGTTAACAAGATCAGAAACAATTCTCTCAATTATTTGGAAAACTTTGTGATGAAAATGACGAGGATTTCAATCATTTGCTACTGCACACAGAAGTTAGTTGGCTGTCAAAGGGTACCTGTCTAACAAGATTTTATGATGGTTTTGACTCAATTATAACTTCTTTTTTAAAAAAAAATAAAGATGATTCATCAAGAGAGAATTTATTGAAATATAAGAATTATATAGCTTATTTAACTGATCTATATCATAAATTTAATGAATCAAACCTACAGCTACAAGGAGATAATTTGAATTTGATCAAAGCAAAGTCAGTTATTTGTGCGTTCGTGTAATGTTGCTTTGTACAAACAGAATGTGGGTAGAAGACAAAGCTATCAGTTTCCAAATCTTTCCTCTGTGGAAACAAATGATTAAGATATTTTGGTATTTTGACAACATTTGAAGTACTTAAAGAAAATTTTAAAAACAGATTTCAGTATATTCTTAACATGACCATTCCAGATTGGGTATTAGAACCTTTCTCAAACCTACATACAGCGGATTTATTGCTACAGGAAGAGTTGATAGATCTGTCAACAAGTGAAGAATTAAAATTGAAATTAAAAAAACCAATATCAAGAATTTTGGCTACAGAGGCAAATTCCAGATTTATATCCGTCTTTGTGGGCTGCAACAAAAAAGTTTTTATTGCATTCCCATCGTCATATTTGGCCGAAAGGGGATTTAGTATAATAAGCACGTTACCAACAAAAAAAAAAACAAACAGAACGCGGCGATTTAAGGCTCCTGCTGACAAATATAGCACCAAATGTAGAAAAATAATCAATGAGATAACTGAGCTTGATGCAATGATATAATTTTACAATAAGTTTCAATATATGTTTTTAGTAAAATTTTGTACAAGGCACCAATATTTAAAATGTTCTTTAATAATTTTAAAAATCTGTCCTTGTTTTTCAATATTGATATAGCCCAATTCACCGAAGAGTTTGAAGAAGTGGGCAACAAGCCAATTAAATTGAAGCGCTGTGGATTACACAAAGTTGATTACAACAACAAAAGACGTCAGTGCTGCTTTTTTTTCAAACAGGTGGGCGGTCAGTATTTTTTTTTCGAAAGGGGGCGGTAGGTCAAAAAAGGTTGGGAACCCATGGTTTAACTTGTAATCATTTCACTTTCGGATGGAAGTCTGATGTTTTTCAATTATGCCCTAACCTGGTACCGAGTTTATTCAAGAAGTTTTGCAAAATGTATAATTTTGAATTTATCAGGTAGAGTTTTTTAGAACATAGCCTACCTTTATCCCTCGAGGTAATTACAAGGGATTGGTGACCGTTAAACAGCTCTGTAAAGGTGCCAGTCCCTATCACAGTTTAGACAAACTGCTGTATGCGATAACTCCCCCTACTAGTTATTTTCTAACAATATACAGGGTTATTGTAATTTATTTATACAAAAGTAACCAGCCATAGCTTGCAAAGCCGCTGCGAGGTCTAGTGAGTTTCATTATTTCCCGCGTACCCTCAAGTTTACATTATACCCACGAGAGTGCATCGTTTTACATTTCAAACGACAATCAAACTTTATTTAGTAATCTTGAATCGGTATACTGCTGTAGTGCTGTGGAGTGTTCATTGTTGTGTGAGTTTTCATGAATCGCGATCTGCCACTGTTGTTCAAAGGAAATTTAGTACCAAATATCACAAGGAGCCACCTTAAAGGCCGACTATTAGGCCTACCCGGGGCGCACATTAAGCTGCGTGGAGCAGTAGGGACAGCAGCATTGCCACCTTATGAAAACAAAAGTCGCTAGACCTGGTCTCAAAACTCACTAGATTGCGGAATATTTAGAAGTAAAAGAGTCGCTAGAAATCACTAAATAAAATAAAGGAAAATGGTAAGGTAAGTAATATAAAAATATTTTAATAATTATTATTTTCATCAAATTAAACATAACATTGTATTAAAAATCAACATCCAATTTCTTCAATTGGTATTTCTTCTTCATCATCTTGCTCTATCGCTGGAGTTGCAGAACTTGCAGATATGGAACGATGAGATGAAATCGTCAGTTTTAAATTTGAAAGAGTATTTAGCATCTTTACGAACTGCAGCAATCACACCAGCTGGAAGCTCGTAACTGCAGCACTTTTTTTTCAAAATTTTTAACTGATTCCTTATTTTCAAAAAGGCTATCAAGAGTATTTACACCTATCCTATTTCTCAAATTGTTTTTAAAAATGTTTATTGTACTGAATGAAAATCCTTACTACTGCGGCATTCGAGTGATAGGATTAAATTAAATTGCAATGGAGCGCATGCTCCGATGCCTTAATCAGATAACTCCAGCAGCATTCTTGTGTTGGGTACGCCATATTCCGTTTTCAATATATTATGTACGCCATTATTTATCCAAGTAATGACAGAGGCATTACGTACCCCAATTCCAATCAAGTTTTTCGGAACTCTTGAAGATTGAATATCACTAAAAATCACCATATATATTTTTAGTGATAACATATTTAACAATATTGCTTTCGAACTTCAAAATTCTCTAAATCTAGCGACAAAATCTCTAAGTTGGCAACATATAGGGGCAGCGCAGAGCAGGGCAGCACGGAAACTGTCGGGCAGTTGCCCGCGCATATTAGAGCGCAGTTTCGTGGGGTATTTTACAAAGCATTGTTGTGTTGTGCGAGAAACCGACAAAAAAGCGTAACCAAAAAACATGTCGATGCAAAAACTCCATTTTTGATTTCTGAATCAGACTGAGATGCCGAGCTTGGAAAATTGTTATTTCTTTAACAGAAGCTGAGTTAGATAAAACTATGTAAAAGTGAGTATTTGAAAAGAAGAAACTCTCATCTGGCTTTTAGAGTGACAAGAGAATTCTTAAAAGATTATTCCCGGATGACTCGAGCGGAGATCTAAGGCATAATGTAAACTGTTATTTTCTCGACAACGCTCAAATACCTATTGGAACTGAAGAAAATCTGGCAGTATTTTCGTGGTTTTCTAATTATTTAGCGTTTCACGGTACATGACATTTACAAGAATGTTTTTCTCTTTTATTTCATATTATATTTTTAAGAAAACTACATAACAGAACATAAGAAACACTTGAAACTAAAAAAGCAGTGTTCAACAAATTATTCGGGAAATCCTCCCTCTCTCGTTAGGAGTTGGACGGAGGTTGCCTTGAAGAGTGAGAAGAAGGAGAAGAGCTCAATTCAATCGGATGTGTGCCACGGTAAGGGAAAAAGAAGTCTCTTGGGGACGCTATTGAATGATGTAGTACAGGTAATAAGAAAACAAATAATGTAATAATAGCCTATATATCAATCTTTTTTCAAAGTTTTATTAAAAATGAATTCAAAAAGAGAAAATAAAAGTGAAAAGTGTTATTGTGAATCGCAGGTTGGTTACGCACCAGTTTAATCAATTTTTCTTATTATATAGTTGAAAATGATTATACGTAAAGCAAGATCATAAATAACGCAAGAAGTGTTACGGCAAAAACCGGCACGAGTGAGCTGCGTGGCACAGTTTCTGTGTCGTGACCACAACATGGCACAGTGCAAGTGCGGCGCAGTACTGCGCTGTCCTGCTCTGCGTCTCAATACGCGCTGTTCCGCACCAAATGATAGAGACGCAGAACCTGTGCTGCGCCGCCTGCGTCAACTGCGCGTCAATGTACGCCCGGCCTTACTGCTCGGTACAATCGTTTTATTGAAGCTGGTTGTATAGCGTTAACTGCTTACCCGAATGAAAACATACTTGACTTCCTGGATTGGGTGTGGAGGAACGATGGCCTGGCCGCCACTGTCACATGACGTGACGCCATTGTGCTTTTCTGGATGAGGCTACGTTAAGGACAAAGTTTTTGTTTTACCTCTGCCAGCTAATTTAAATGAGATCCGACTTTGAATAACAAAAGAAGTTGCAACCAAAGACGGTGATATGATTCGTGAGATTTGGGACGAAATCACTTATAGGTGGGATTTCCATACTGGGGTTGACCACCACATCTATTGTTCTTTTCAGCATTTTTACATTGTTTGCTTATGTGACTATACCGCAAACAATTGAAGCATTGTTTGACTGCTGGTATATATACGCAGTTATTATAAATTATTTAAACAAAATTAAGATCTACTTACAAAGAAAGTATAACTCCTAGTGAATTAGGGGATACAGACAACATCGAATTCAGAAGAACTTCAAGTTTTGTCTACAAGTGTTTACATGGCAGTGTGGATTCACAGGCATTGTTTGTATTCGTTGTGCAAGACCACCTTATAGATACGGATAAAAAATGCCCAGAACAACGCCAGAAATGATAGACTCATGAACTAGCAACCCACAACACCTCGTTAAAAGAGGCGTAGTGTACCTTAAATTATACGATATATTATGAGATGCTCAAACTGAATCCGAGGTATTATAATACTGGTAACCACTTAAATTTGACCCATCGATATTTTGAATTATATTTGTTTGATAAGGCAGAACTTCCTTCTTAGCCGCAAAGCAATTTGGTCAATCCAGCCAACATGGCTTCGGCACCTGAACTTGGACAGACATATGCCAACGATAACGTGCCATCTCTAATTTTTTTAAATTATTTTTGAGGGGAGGGGGGAGGAGAAATATATCCAGAGGAAATAACTATAAAGCTTACAATGACGCTAGTCACCAAGGAGGAGGTCGTCCCAGCACGGACTTACCTCCTCGAGAGAAGTTATGAAGGACCCACAACGCATCTCAGTAACAAATGTAGCAGATAACCCACATGCTCACAGATGGTAAAAAGACGATCGGGAGATGCCGATGGTGAGCGGTAACGTAATAGACAAGATGGTGAAATTCCTAGGAATGGATATAGATAAAATCAGACAGAATCAGGCAGGATATAATATCAGTAGTAAAAAATATTTTTATTCCCCATTCGGTCTAATATCGCCAAGATGTGGCTAGTCAGAAAGCATGTGCACACAATATTACAATGATATGCTTGACCTATTGTTTCAGTATTCTACAGTGGATAATATCACCGTAACTGCCATTAGTGAGTCTTCGTTCGAACTGGGAGAACGATTTTAATTTAAGGGATACAATATCATCAGATCGGATAGAACATACGGTTATGAGGGCTCTGCTATTCTAATTAGACGCTCCATTATTCATTTAACAACTGCGACTCTGTACTGGAGAATCTGAGATCAACATACCAGCCATTAACTTACGACTCACCAGTAAATCGATAGCTATAGCGTCGGCGTATAGAGCACTAAAAATTAAACATAATATGGAATATGTCGCGAATCTCCTGAGACAATTAACAAAAGAGATCGACATCAGCTGGGACGCTGCGCTGGGATCGGACCATTTACCAATATTACTTTGTTCCCACACAGCTTCTTCAGCTGCATGGTTGGTATACGCTATCTATAGATGGAAAATACATCAGGCGAAGTGGAGAGAGTATAAAACAGTTATGGAATGACCTACAATAACTTGGAAATGCGATAACGACATAAACCAGGCCGCCTACGCCTCAGTACCCGAGCAGGAATCAATATACACATGAAAGTATAATAGAAGTTGATGGGATAACGAATGTAAAGAAGAGGTTCAACGACGTCAAGATATGTTACAGGCCTACGAAAATTTTATCACAGTGGAAAATATTTGAAACAACGTAGAGCTCAGGCAGGAGTAAATAAGCAGGTCAAGAAGAAGAACAGAAACAAATGTAGAGCGGATCCTTTAATAAAAAAAATCTCCCTGTCTGACATATGGCTGAACATTAGAAACCTGAAGCACTGAACGACTCAGGAAGAAGGTAGGACATCCCATACAAAACATCTCGTAGAGAACTTCCTCTAAAGACTGACGCCACAGTGGGTGGAGACATATTTAACAGAATTAAACAGTACTGAGACCCAGTACCTACTGCAACACATTCTGTTCAACCTATTCAACACAGTACTAACACATGTGACAAACCCAGCGTCGGGAACTGATAACATGCATTATAACACTTAAGAAATCGGCCAGACAGAAAAAATGAAGCTATATGATATATTCAATTATATTTGGATGGAAAGATTTGAAATCAAGGATACGAAAACAGACTGGGTGATTTTCGTGAAGAAGTCAGAAAATAGGCAACAACGTTGAGTCCTACAGACCAATTAGCTTATTGATTTCCATCCACAAAATGTTAGAACGATTGATAAAGCATTGGTTGGAATGCTGGTTGGAACACTCTAAGCTGAAACGAAATATGGTTTCGGAAGACGCAAAAGTATTACGGACATATTAGCACATCTCACCACGGAAATATACACGTGCTTTAGCAGTAATAAATATTAACAGCCATGCATACAGATATAAACCGCGCATATGATCGCGTCTCTTTGCCGAATATAACCAACTGCGCCCTCTAGGGAACCACGCAACTATATACAGGATAGGAAAATCATATGGAGAATGCTGCTCGGCAATGTCGTTCACTATGGATAATTTACCAATGAACGATGCATATAGAAACTTCTATGGCTATATTAGATAACTGAGGGGAAGGGAAGGTATTCAGACTATTGTAGATAAGAATTGAGTTGAAGTTACTGAGGATTTTAAAATTGCAGAGATATTGAGTGACTGGTTTAGTGATATGTACAACTAGGGACAATCATCCTGTGATGGGATAGGAATGAATCAGAGGAGAGTCGCCCTAAAAGTATAAATGAGGAAACCACAAAATTTGAAATAAATTCTCAGGAAATTATGAAGGAATGTAGAAAGCTAAAAAAACGTAAAGGGGCTGGTGTAGATAATATTACTAAAGATTTACTAAAGCCTGTGGGATACGATATTGTAACTTACCTAAAATTTTATTTAAAATGAGTTTGGACTTTTGCTGCTTACCAGAAGATTGGAAAGGAGCGATAGTAGTAGTACCGACTAATGAAGGAAGTATTATAAATAGGGTTGAAAATTACAGGCCAATTAGTTTGACACAGTGATAGGCAAAATGATGGAGAGATTGATATACAACAATATCAGAAATGTCTGTGAGGAAAAAAACTGGTTTTCAGATTGACAACATGGCTTTAGGCAAGGATCTCAGATGGTGGGTTATATGCAAGATATTTCAGATGAATTGGACAAGTTGATATTGTAACACTAAATTTTTCTAAGGCGTTTGACAGAGTGAGCCATAAAATGGTTTTAAATAAACTGAAATCTATTGGATTGAATGAAAAAGTTATTTGTTGGGTAGTGAATTCTTAAAAGCCTGAAAGCAAAATGTTAGAGTATGAAATACATTATCAAAAGAGAAGAGGTGGAAGTAAATATGGAAGTGCCACAGGGTAGTGTACTGGGACCATTGTTGTTCATACTTCTAATGAGTGACTGTTGATTGGTTACGGTCAGAATCTAGGTATTTTGCAGATGATATAATGGTATACAATAGGATCAAAATAGGTGACGACTGTGAACAGCCGCAGGGTGACCTGGTTAGAAGAATATGTAAATGGGTAGGTCAGCATGGAATGAAGATAAATGCCAAGAAAAGTCAGCTTATTAGGTGCACAGAAAAAAAGGTTAATTATGATTATAGGGTGTGGTCAGAATTGCTTGTTGAAAGCTTGAAGTGTAAATATCTTGGTATAAAGCTTGATAACAAACTCAATCGGGCAGAGCACATTGGACAGATGGTAGGAAAAGATTTTAAAATCCTTCATTTACTGGAGTGGGTGATGAGAGGATGTGCCAGAAAATTTAAAGAGTTTAGTTACAAAACTTTGGTCGGGCCATTGGTTGAATATGGTGGTGTACTTTGGGACCCACATTTTGGTTATCAAATACAGGAGCTGGATGGTGTGCAGAGAAGAGCAGCTAGATTTGTTTGTGGAAATTATTGCAGGACCCAATCAGTAATGATGTGATAAGAGAGCTGGGTTGGGACTCGTTGGAGGAAAGGAGTAGGGTGAAGAAGTGCTTGAAATGTACAGGGCATATATTGGTGATCGAGCTTGGAGGGATATTGATCAAAGAATTAGGAATATTGCACGGAATGGGAAAGGCGACCATGACCACAAGCTTGCGTTTGATTTCATGCATAAGGGAGTGGGAAAATTTTCTTTTGTTGGTAAGGGTGTCAGGGATTGGAACAAATTACCAAGTGTAGTGACGAATAATTTTCCAAAAACGCTTAAAGAATTTGGAATTAAAATTTTTAAATCATAATAGTAAATGGGGGAGGAATTTAACATTCCAATTATAAAAGAAAATTTTAGAAAAATGCATATGAAAGGGGTAAATGGATGACTGGGGGAATTACCACAGGAGTGTTAGCTCCATCCCAATTAAATTAATAATAATAATAATTTCCAACAAAGCTTGTTTATCAATGGATTTGGAATATCATCAACCACAGTCGACACTGAATACTAGCGATGCAAGACGAAAATTAGGCCCCTTGGTGATTTCGATCGAAACCACGGTGAAATACTTGGGAATGTGTCCTGATAAGAATATTGAGTGGGGAACTCATGATAAAAATACTTTCAAGAAGTGTGCGTGGCCTGAAATCTTCTACGCGCAATAGCATAAAATGAGAAGCAAACACCTCAATATTAATAAAGCAGTATAAATACATGCTGGCACCACACAAAAATTATGACTGTGTTTGCTACGCATTTGCATCTATTAGCGTCCTTAAAGGAATAGACAAAGTTCAATACAAAACGATCGCGCGTGCGCAGATGCCATGAAATCTATGCCCACAAATGCGCTACTATTTGAAGCTAGAAATTCAACATAGGAAAGTACATAACAACCAAGGAGCGTGGCTCAGTAATTAAAACATTCGAGCAAGGCCGTGGAATTTAAGTGGGTCAAAGGCAATAAAAGGCGGAACGATGTGCTGAGCAAGCTGCCCGCAGTTATGGACATCACAACAATTACAATGCCAGTATTACTTGCTCAAATCAAAAGAAACATAAAGAACAAGTGGAACACGGCATAGAAGGGTTTGCTCATAACTGAAGGTTAATTCACGGGTCCCTTATAACCGGAGATTCCTTCCCATCCACGTTATGAGATCCATAATTGCGTCCGCAGTCTCAGTACCTGTATTGCAAGACTAAAATTCACTGATGATTGCTTCGAGAAACACCTTCGCACAATACATGGCGCAGACACCCCTCACTGTCGTTTGGAGCATAGAAGATATAAACTACCTCCTGCTTGGCTGCAGATTTAAGAAGATGGGAATCGATCACTTCACATGTAGCCTCATAAATGCCGGACTTCGGCCTCCCACTATCACTGCTATAGTTCTATCGATTAAGTTGTTTGTAAGATTTTGTATCAGCAAACGAGAAATATTGGTGTAAACATTTAAAGTAGTTACAAATATCTTTTGTGCATGTTTATGTTACTCTCCAAATGTATAATGGTTGTATGAGCGTAAGTCTAAACGCCAAATAGATCCAAAAAAAAAGTTCTCTAGTTTATATTGGATCATTTTTCTCGTATTTTTCCTTTAATAATGAGACGCAACAATACCATATTTAATTAAAATTTAAATGGAGCGCACGCTCCGGTGGCAATTTCCCTACACACCTATCTTCCCCCTTTCCTGGATCCACCTACATTTGCCCTGTACAAATTTTAACTTTAAATTGTTTCAACGTTTTTGGTAAATTATTCATCATTTCTATTGGTAACTTATTCCAATCCCTGACACCCTTACCGAAAAAAAGATAATATTCCCGCACCCTGGTGTCTGAAATCGAGTGTCAGCTTGTTATCTTTCGCCTCACTTAATGGATTGGTCAGGCTCACCGTTGGAGTGGTAGCGCTTTCGATTCCCTTTTCGGCCATCTAGATTAGCTTTTCAATAGCTTTCAGAAATCACATCAGTAATAACACATTTTACTTTTCTATCTGTAAGCAGTAGTACGGTTTCCTTCTATCGAGTGGGACTCATTTTAACTGATGAAACTTGGTGACTAAACTCCACGTCAGTAGTCAGTAGTTCAACTCTCTCCAGGTCACCTATTGGTGAGCTGCTACTCCTTTCACTATGCTTTTATCGGTATATGACGACTCATTTTCCCTGCCAGTACGAGACAGATTGGGTAGTGGTGTATGGCTGAGAGAAAAGTCTAAAAACCAGTCAACAGGTTGAAAGAGATCTCATGGTGAAGTTCGTTGGTCTTTTCAACTTGTCGTTCACCGTGTCAATCATACTGATGTTACAATGCCTTAGTGTTTGGTACAATTATATTCAATGACATACACTTGGACGCCATTGTGAATTTAGGAGACACAGTGCATAATAGAACAGGAACAAATGTCCGACAGGTTAAGAATCGAATGACATCAACGTCTACGGACTTAAAGTGAAGTTTTTCCTCGAACCTCATTTTCCAAACCACATCACTTTTAGACGATTATAAGATGGATGAATATGTTTACACTCAGGAACCAACCCAGAAAAAAGCGTCCTCAACCTTGACCAGCTGTATTCAGGCCGCACCAGATCAGCGCCACTACTGTTGTTGACCTATAGAAGCAGGGGCGTAGCTACCACAGGGCTAGGCGGTGCAGTGCACCGGGGCCCCTACGCTCAGGGGGCCCCCAAGGATAACTCAGGGGACCCCCGAGCACACATCTGGGGGCCCTCAAGCGCAGTTCAGAGGGCCCATGGGCCTTTACGGCAAACTGGCGACCACTACTCAGGGGGCCCCAACCACTGCTCAGGGGCCCCCAGCCTCAGCTCAGGGGGCCCCTACCAGCAACACAAAGCAAAAAAAGGTCACCCATCTGGCCTGAGGGCACAAAATAAATTTTTTGCACCGGGGCCCTTGTTGACCTAGCTACGCCACTGTGTAGAAGATCTGAGATTCCATACACCAATAACCATCTTTGCATTGTATCAGAAGATAGTTAACAACACATTGACAGATTAAGAATGCCTTGCAACCAGTTGCCATATTTAATTTCTAAAATGGCGCAAATTGCCTGTGGATAGGTTTAAGTATCTTTTCTCTGGAAGGACAGCTGTTTACCCCTGCTAAAAAGAGTATCTAACGCTTCAAAGGATGATCCGTGACGGTGTCCGATGATTTTTTTTTTTTTGCTTATCTACTTTTTAATTAGCTGGGTGAAGCTGGTAAAAACATTTGCGGCCCCATTGACTTATATCTGTGTCGTGCGCTATCTGCTTTGTTGTCTTCGTCTCCTCCGTCGTATGTCAGAAATCATTTCTTTTGAAACTAAATGGTTAATACACACTAGAAAGTCAGCAACCGCTGCCTCCACTTTTTCCTGCTTGGAGAACCTTTGAATAGAACTATTATATGATCGATCCGTTGGCACTGAAAATAATGCATACGTTCCGGCATGTACTGACGTAATAAGACTTTGTAAAAATACTCGCATTGTCGAATATCAGAAAAAAGGTAGCTGTTTTCATAAAGAAGATCATTGATTGTATTTAAAATCTCAATTAGCTCAAGCACGTTATTAGTGTCACAATACTTAAGAAGTTCCTCAGAATCTGGACCCAGAAGATAAGGGCGGGTGATCTCATCTTTACTTCTGTTTACATTATAAATAAACCAAAACGTCTTTCATTTTAGGAAAAAGTTAATCTGTCGGTTTGTATTTGTTTCAATCAGCAGAGTAGACGTTTTACGCTTTACAACGAATTTAAGATATTTTTCATTCCTTTTATACACATAAGTAAAAGGAGAGACCACTGTTTTACGCTATCGAGTCATTAGCGTTACTTCGAGCACACTTATTCGGAACGATATCTTATAAAGTTTTGCAGCTCACGTTCCATGTTCTCTGTGAGATTTACTGTAAGAGCATACAAAATTATGGTGCATCCATCTGGTGAAAAAAATCATGGTCAACTGATACAGTGATTTTCTTCATAATGAGTGTGCTGGTATAGACTTTTCTGCTAGAGGCGTTGTAACTACCTTCCCTGTTACAAATTGTTTTGCGGCAGAAACCTCTGTTCCTGTTAAAATGGCGTCATCCCAGATTCCCAGGCATCCTTTTAGTAGACGTTTTATTTCAGGAGCACATAATAAGCCAACTGCTCGCGGATCTGGGTCAAGATTTCTAATCTCATTTCAAGTACTTTCTAAACCTATTCACGAACGGAATGGGCTTGTATATTGTCTGGAAACAGCAACGCTCTTTTTGTGACTATTTCACGCTGTTTAACTTACGGTTCTCTTACGTAACGGAACTAGGACACTGCGGTAATAAGTACTACAGTCAGTCAGCACGACACTCTCACTGTCCCACAAGAAAGACAACAGCACTCACTCGTGCCCGCGCGCGCGGACGAATATGTTCGCAGATATATCGAAGGCTTATTACATGTATTTTTAAATTGTTCAGTAGGATAACCACTTTCTTTTACAGACATTACAAGACTTCCTCAGCCTGGTCTGTGGAGATTAGATCTCCTTCTTCTTCATCACGTTTTTCCAACAGTTTGGGGTCGTCTGCCTTCGGTGAATTTTGTTTATCGTCGGCGTCGTCAAGTTTAGATGTATAGTTTAACGCCCGCATGCCCATACTGACCCAAGCATTCCATAGCTACTGCTAGGTTGTTTTAGGCACTAATGGGGAAGCTGAAGTGTTTTCATTTGTATTTCAAATGTGTAACCGTGTTCTATGATTGATACGTTTTTTTTGTGAAACGTGTAGCTTCCTCGCACGATGCAAAAATTGGGGATCATCTCGGCATTCACCTTCATGGCTGGGGAAAACCGCAGTCACGATGGTCATGGGTGGAGAAAGGTGTCCATAACTGCATTTCTTCATAACGTGCATGCTGGAATAGACGTTTCTGCTAGAGACGTTGTAAATACGTGTACATGCAATTCTTAAGCTGTTGAGTAGGATAGCCACTTATTTTATCACCATTACTCGATTTCCCCTGCAAACCTTGCTGGCCGCTGGAGATTCTAGAGTTGGCATGCGGCGGTCTCCGTCGTTGTCTCGCCAGCTGTAGAGAACGGCCTGCCGCCTGGTTGGACACGCTAGCCGGTCCCATTATGTTTTCACGCAAACGTATTGTCTAAATAATGTGGCATCATAAATCTAAACAGAATGCTACGAAACTGTATCTGTGATTTAAAAATGTTGCTTGTGGTCCAGTCGATGGTTAAAAAGCCATTTTTTTAAAAAAATATTGATCGTTATCAAACTAAAATCTTTACATATTAGGTCAAAATCAAAATAATCACAATTTTTGTTTTTCGTTAATAAAGTATGTTTAAATGCTAAGTAATTGGTGAATGTGATAAAGTATGAATTGGTGTGAGAAGCTAAGGAAAAAGAGCCAAATGGTAAAAGCAGAGAAAATAGGTGAAACCAGCTCAAGTTTCTATTAAGATGCGCAGAATAATATATGCTAGATGCTAAATTAGATTATTTACCATAAATTTCTATCATCACAATTTAACTATGCACATGACAGTTTTATTTTGTTTGTAGCGAACAATTAAATATTCCTAAAGTATAACCAATAATACAAATTTTCACTATTCGATACAAATTTTGCTCTTCTGTTTGTATCTTAAAGGCTCTCGTCCTGAGAGGAAGTGACAGTTGTGTGATTTTCAAGTATCAGAAAACAGAAAAAGAGCAACTGCAGAAACTGAGAGGTGAAAACAGGATCCAGGCACTCAATGCTTGGATGCGAAATCTAATCCTTGATGATTAAATGAAGAAGAAGCTTTTTGAGTATAACTCCATCGTCTTCATTTCCGTCTTAAACACACCGAGCAGTACTTTGGCGAAATCTGGCACCAGGAATTATTTGGAAAAATCAAATGGAGAAACCTGCAACATGCTACAGTCTTCCGCACAAGGCCAGGGAAGCCCTAAACTGGTGTATCTCACTCGATACAAAGAAAATCTGAAGAAATGGGGTTATATCTGAGAAGACGAGCTCAGTGACAGTGGGGAAGAGCAGTACCCTCTGCACCTGCTAATCTGCAACAAACCAGATGAACCTTGTACACCAGACCTGTCTGCAGCAAACGACAACACCTCTTGTGGAAATATAAATGTCTACCAACCTTGGCCACACTATATATAACTTTTCAATTTGCTTGCTTAATTGTGCGTTGTAATATTTTTTTATTGTATCTTGGGTCTGATTCCTTAAATTGTGTTAAAAGTAGTGCGTTTGACCCATATAATTAAAAACGCTAAACAATTCAATTAATTTTCTTTCTCCAGTAACTTGCATCTAATAAATCAGACTTAACATTTAACGGTGTGGAAAATTCTGTGACATCACGACAGAGGCAAATTAATGGTATATTCTGTGTTAACGACATAAATTTACAGCATAAACAGTAATTAGGTCTTTATTTTTTGCAACAATGTTTGAACTTATTGCAGCTAAGCTCATTTTCTTGAGTGCTGCAAAGAGTTGTGTTTCCATTGCAGAAGAATGAAAAAGACAGACGTCTTAATTCCCAGACATACGAGCTTGGAAAAGAAAGAAAGAAAAAAGAATCGAAATCGTTGGACGACCAACAGCAAGACAAACAACGGTCGTCTCTCGCGAAACGAACGACAGAACATTATATAAAAAAAGGACAAAGAAAGATTTGGGGGTAACTCTAGATAGAAAATGGCCGGCAACAAGAAGCGCGCAGCTCGGAGCTTATTGCGGAATTAATTTGGCGGAGCTAGTGACAAAGTGGCGCCGCAGTAATCTCTCTCCATTGAGATGGATGGAGCAATTTGTTGTCGACCAGTAGTGGCCCACGACTCGCTGGGTACCTGGCTGCCTTCGACTATTACATACCACGGAATAAGCGCTGCCCGTCAGGTAGGGTACAGGATGAACATTTCAAATCAGAACAGGTGCTAATGGAAAAAAATAACTTCTGGTTATCGCAGTTTCAGCCACCAAGACATTTTAGTTTCCAGTTCAGGAAGAGCCGGTAAAGTTTACAGATGTTGAAATGAATAAAATTGCAATGGACCGCACGTTCTGGTGGCAGTTTGCTTAGTCATCTAATTACACTTTTATTAGTATTTTATTATTATTAATATATTATATTCTTTCTGTGTTAAATTCCTTCCCCATATACTTTTGTGGTTTACGAATTTTAATCTTAAATTCCTTCGGCGTTTTTGGTAAATTATTCCCTTCTTCCGCTAGTAATTTATTCCAATCCCAGACGCCCTTACTGACAAAGGAAAATTTTCCCACTCCATTATCCATAAAATCGAATGCCATCTTGTACACATAATCATCTTTTCCGTCATGCACTACTCTTAATTCTTTGACCATTAATTATCCTCCAAGCTCCATCAGCACATTGTACACTTGCAACCTCTTCACCCTTCTCCTGTCTTCTAATGACTCCCAATCCAACTCCTTTATCAAATCAGCTGCTGAGTGGGTCCTGCGATAATTTTCACAAACAAATCTAGCTGTTCTCCTTTGCATACCCTCCAACTTCTGTGATACCAAAAATATGGGTCCTAAACTATAGCACCATTTCAAGCAGTCGTCTGACGAAAGTTTTGTAACCCAGTTCCCTAACTCCTCTGGTACATCCTCCCATCACTCTATCCAGTAAATGAAGGATTTTGTAACCTTTTATTATTAACTGCCCAAGGTATCCTTCCCAGTTGAGTTATCATCAATCCTTATGCCAAGATATTTAATCTCCAAGACTTCAACAACCAGTTCTGCTCCCACCCTATAATCATAAACTTAAGTTTTTTATCTGTGTACCTGGTAAGTTTTCTCGGCATTCATCTTCATCCCATGCTGACCTACCCAGTTACACTTCTGGAAATTGAAATAAGAACACATTGACGCCGGTGTGTACGACCCACCATACTTGCTCCGGACACTACGAGAGGGCTGTACAAGCAATGATCAAACGCACGGCACAGCGGACACACCAGGAACAGCAGTGTTGGCCGTCGAAGGGCGCTAGCTGCGCAGCGGTTGGGCAGCGCCGCAGTCAGTGTCAGCCAGTTTGCCGTGGCATACGGAGCTCCATCTCAGTCTTTAACACTGGTAGCATGCCGCGACAGCGTGTACGTGAACCGTATGTGCAGTTGACGGACTTTGAGCGAGGGCGTATAGTGGGCATGCGGGAGGCCGGGTGGACGTACCGCCGAATTGCTCAACATGTGGGGCGCGAGGTCTCCACAGTACATCGATGTTGTCGCCAGTGGTCGGCGGAAGGTGCACGTGCCCGTCGACCTGGGTCCGGACAGCAGCGACGCACGGACGCACGCCAAGACCGTCGCATCCTACGCAGTGCCGTAGGGGACCGCACCGCCACTTCCCGGCAAATTAGGGACACTGTTGCTCCTGGGGTATCAGAGAGGACCATTCGCAACCGTCTCCATGAAGCTGGGCTACGGTCCCGCGCACCGTTAGGTCGTCTTCCGCTCACGCCCCAACATCGTGCAGCCTGCCTCCAGTGGTGTCGCGAAAGGCGTGTATGGAGGGACGAATGGAGACGTGTCGTCTTCAGTGATGAGAGTCGCTTCTGCCTTGGTGCCAATGAGGGTCGTATGCGTGTTTGGCGCCGTGCAGGTGAGCGCCACAATCAGGACTGCATACGACCGAGGCACACAGGGCCAACACCCGGCATCTTGGTGTGGGGAGCGATCTCCTACACTGGTCGTACATCTCTGGTGATCGTCGAGGGGACACTGAACAGTGCACGGTACATTCAAACCGTCATCGAACCCATCGTTCTACCATTCCTAGACCGGCAAGGGAACATGCTGTTCCAACAGGACAATGCACGTCCACATGTATCCTTTGCCACCCAACGTGCTCTAGAAGGTGTAAGTCAACTACCCTGGCCAGCGTGATCTCCGGATCAGTCCCCCATTGAGCATGTTTGGGACTGGATGAAACGTCGTCTCACGCGGTCTGCACGTCCAGCACGAACGCTGGTCCAGCTGAGGCGCCAGGTGGAAATGGCTTGGCATGCCGTTCCACAGGACTACATCCAGCACCTCTACGATCGTCTCCATGGGAGAATTGCAGCCTGCATTGCTGCGAAAGGAGGATATACACGGTACTAGTGCCGACATTGTGCATGCTCTGTTGCCTGTGTCTATGTGTCTGTGTGATCATGTGTTGTATCTGACTCCAGGAATGTGTATATAAAGTTTCCCATTCCTGGGACAATGAATTCACGGTGTTCTTATTTCAATTTCCAGGAGTGTAGATATTCTATCCAGGTCACCCTGTAGCTGTCCACAGTCTTCTAGCGTTTTGGTCCTGTTATATAACATTATGTCATCTGCAAATAATCTATATTATGACTGTAAACAACCAGCACCATCATTCATTATAATGACGAATAGCAGTGGTTCTCATACTCTACTCTGTGCACTCCCATATTCACTTCCACCTCTTTTGATAGTGTATATACTCCTGTAATATTTTGTTTTCTTTGAGAATATCTCTACCTAAAAGTAAATTTTTCATCTACTACAGTAGTTTTCAACTTTTTTAATAGGATTTTATGACTCACTCTGTACAGTGCTACCCTATCAACTTGGCCTCCCTTGTTCAGTTCATCCGAAATATCTTGCATATAGCCCACCATCTGAGATTCATCTGAATATCCTTACCCAAAGCTATGTTGTCGGTTTGTACCCTAGTTTCTCTCCTCACAGACATTTTCGATCTAGTTCCATATTAATCTCTCCATCATTTTGACTATCACTGATGTCAAATTAATCGGCCTGCAGTTTTCAACTCTGTTTGTCACTACTCCTTTATGAACAGGTACTACCATCGATCTTTTGCAGTCGAATGGTTACCAGCGAGACTCCAGACTCATTTTAAACAAAATTTCGAAGTAAGTTTCATTACCGTGTCCCACTATCTTTAATAAATCTAGTAGATAATATTATCTACACCAGTCCCTTTGCACTTTTTTATCTTCCTCAGTTACTTCATAATTCAGGATCTATTTCAAACGTTGTAGTTTGTTCATTTCTAATCATATCTCTGCCATTTCCAAACGTTTTCTCAATTCTTATTCACAATTGTCTGAATACCTTATGTATGTTTGTTAAGTATCCAAAACCATACCAAAACAAAAATCAAAACACCGTTTGTTTCATGTAGTATACTTAAAATCCGGCATGTTTAG